>JAUDQA010000038.1:0-424383 GCA_030407065.1 Armillaria nabsnona | reverse complement strand
AGTGCTGGCAGAGAGTCCCCCTTCAACACCCAGTCCACCGAGAACACCCACACCTCGCTCACGTCTTGGCCCAACCCCTAGCTCCACCCCTGGTATTCCAAATCTCACAACACCTCAGCGACGCAATGGTGTACAGCGCCCTCCGTCAACTCCACGTTCAGCATTTTTTGGGCGACGGCCAAGCAAGAAGGCTGGATCAAAGAGTGGGCCCAGGGCGCAGGACATCTGGACCTTTTTTGAGAGCAAGGATGGTCTTCATTGCTGTCGCTTTTGCTTGTGAGTACATTAATCAGCAGAGAGCGATAAAAATTGATTGCTTTCCAAGGCGTCAGAAGCAAGAGGGGAAATCAGTACCATTCCATGAGTACAAGTGTAAAGGTACTGATTCTCTACAAAATCACCTTATCACCCATCATTGCAATGTGTGGATTGCGGCATGTGATGAACTCAAAATCAAGATCTCCGCGAAGAACGCCAAGGAGGCACTATGGGCCTACCGTGAGGAGAATGGGGATACCGGCATGGAAGACGATATGCCACATGCCCATCGTCCACGCGATAATTTCACGAGGGAGTCATTTATCAATGCTATAATGACTCTTGTAGTTGGCGATGATCAGGTATGCTCTATTGCCCCCACCTTTTTTGTCTTGCTGAATCACTGTTTCACAAGTCCATAAATCTTATTGAGAATCGCCACTTCCGTGATCTTATCCTTCTGTTAAGGTATTCTTTCTCTTCATTGCCCCCAAATAAGTATTAATTAATATAATTACACCCATTAGGAGTGATCTCCAGGATGAAGATATTCCTCACATTGACACCCTTCGTGCTCGTATTCTGGAATCCCTTGATGAGCATCTCGATAAACTCAGCAAGGAAATGAAGGTGCATTTGATTCCGTGTTTCTCCTGATGCCTTGCCACTAACATGCTATTTATATGTAGGCTTCCAAAGGGAAAATTTCATTTACAACTGATCTCTGGACTGACCAAAATCAACGGTCATTTATGGCAATCACAGCGCACTGGATACAAGCAAAGATTGTTGATATGCCCCATGGTCCACAAAAGCATCTTATTTATCGTGCTGATCTTATTGGATTCCACCGTATGTCCAGAAGGCATACTGGTGAGCATTTAGCTCAAGCATTCATCTATGCTCTGGACAGGCTTGATATCACTAAGCTGGTATGTCGTTCTTTTTCCTGATTACTGGTAACTCTTATCAGATTCACAAGATTGGGTGGCTAACCACTGATAATGCATCCAATAATGATACCCTGATGGCAGCATTAGTTCGTGAGCTTCGATGGCGCTATCCAGAGCTCTCAATCAATTCGATTGATATGAGAATCAGGTGCACTGTCTGACCGTTTTATGACTGAAGCTGTAGTGAATAATACAGGTGTTTTGCGCATGTTATTAATTTGGCATGTCAAGATACAATTTCTACGTTGAAAGAAATAGCCGATGGCTTGATTTCTCGACTGCGACAATTAATTCGAGCAGTACGTACATTGATATCTTAGGCTCAGGACAATTACTGACTTTCTGCAGATTCGGTCATCATCGCTACGACGTGAACATTTTGCAAATGCGGTGAAGGCGCTGATCGACAAGGAGCTACAGATTATTCTAGATGCTGATACTCGCTGGTCATCGACTCACTTAATGATTGAGCAGGCATTATTTCTCCAATCTGTAGGCCTTCCAGTCTCCTATTCCAGCATAATTTAATTTGACTCTTTGTAGGCTATTGACGCCTTTCTGTCTTCTGACGACTTCCGTGATCTCGCAAGAAATAACAACATCAATGACGATGACTGGGATCTCTTAGAAGATATGAGCGTTGTTTTGAATGTGTGTTTTAATTCTGGTTTGATTCTTATTGTCTAACTTTTGTTCTGTTCAGGTACCTCATAATTTTCAGGAACAACTCTCAGCTGAAAAGACGCCAACACTGTGTGATGCACTTCCTGCATTTGAGGCTGTTGTGACACTATGGGAGGCGCAGAGAGCTAAATACCCCCTACTTGCTCCTGCTATCCGAAGTGGTCTCCGCAAGCTTTCTGAATATTCCGCACTTGCACGAACTGTTCCAGCTCACATGCTTGCAATGGGTGAGGTGCTTTCCTAGATTTACTATCTTAAGAAGCTGATAAATTTGCATTCGCAGCTATCAACCCGCATATGAAACTGAACTCTGGTATAGACATTTCCGGGCTGAGGAATTCCTTTCAGTGAAGCAGAAGTTTGTCGACGCAGTGAGTTCCATTAGTCAGCATTATTTCCGTAACCAGCTGAATTCAAGCTTTAGGTCTGCACGTACTGTGCTACAAATGATGCCGACAACAGATCTGAGAGCCCAGTTGATGAGACAGATCCTGTTGAATGGGCATACCGAGCTCTGAGGATGAATCCCCAGAGAGTTGCCTCATCTTCACAGCTACAGCCTGTTGAACATGAGGTTGATTTGTATCTGGTGGATAAGTCTACAGCATCAACACCTCTTATTTATTGGCAGGTAAGGCAATGTTGTTATAGCATGCAATACAAGGCTAATATTGTGAAACTAATAGGAACATCGTGCTCAATACCCAACCATCTACAAGCTCGCAATGGATGTTCTACCTATCCAGGGTACATCTGTTCCTTGTGAACGTGTTTTTTCATCTAGCAAAGAAACCGATACAGCACGTCACAACTGTCTTACACCAGAAATGATGGAAGCGCTGCAAATTCTCAAATTTGGCATCCGTTCTGAGGGTGGACTCAATTTCACGCAGAGCTTGAGTCGGGAAGCTGAGTTTGAGAAGCTGGAATGCTTGACCTGTGATAGCGTAGCTGTTCCGAGTGATCTCGCCGCATTTAAGCAAAGTCTGAATGCAACAGAGATGGTAGTTGTTCATGATTAATTGCATTGCTATTTTTGGACTAAAGTCACTGACTTAGTGACTGGCGTGACTTCGGCTCGGCTTTGAGTCAAGCCGGTGAGCAAATATAGACTTGGTGAGGTCATTGAAGCTGAAGTTGGATGAAGCCGCGCCAAGCCGAGTTATCGAAACACTATGTGTTTCGGATTCATTACGATGCTTTCAAACTCCGTTTAAAATTTGGTCACAGGTTCAACGTTCATTTGAACTCAACCTGTTTCTAATGTTCCATGCTCGTCAGTATCTAAAACACAATTCCGCTTCATTCGCTCACCCAGATCGTATGTGTCTTCCTGTGGCATGTTCCGTTCCTTACATTCTACACCCCAGTCACAACCAGCTGGTTTAAGAATGGCCCAACAAAGCAGCTATCATGATTCTGTCATACGATTTCTTTTATCGGCGCTATGGCCCTCTCATCAGATCTGTTGCATAGGGCCAATCTGTAAATCACGACCTGCTGAATGAAGTACATCGTTTGGAGTTGGTGGAGACCCGACTTGCGCAGGAATATGGGATGGCCTCTCCTGAAGACAAGTGCATCGACCATGAGGCTGTCCTTCAAGAGGCAAAAAGGCGTGCTAGGCCAAGTCTTGGGCATCGTCTCCTTGCCCTGTGGAACGGCACATCAGCACCAGAAACAGATGACGTAGAGACCTTGCACAGACTTTGTCAGCTTCGCGAGTCTCAGCTTTTCCCATGTGAAACCCCTTCCTTGTCACAAGGCGTAAGTGTATGCCCCTAGTTATCGATCCTCTATGCTCACGCCATCTATCATAGGCCCGATATGGCGTCGACGCATCCCGGTTTTGGGCTGTTCTCATAGGCATCGATGCATACAAGCGCAGTCCTCTACATGGCTGCGTATCGGACACACTATCAATGCAGAGTTTTCTAATTGACGACCTTGGTGTGCCCGCAGAACATATCCAGTGTCTTCTCGGGTCCGAAAGTGGTGATTCCTTGACACCTTCCCACGCCAACATCATCGATGTGCTCTACAGTCTCATTGACAACCACGAAATTAAGCAAGGTGACAATATCATCATCTACTATGCTGGGCATGGCGCCAGCTACAACTGTGCAGAGCATTCTCTCAAAAGCAGCTGCGACACCAATTCCTGTCCCATTGAAGCTCTGTGCCCCCTCGATCGCGATACCAAGGATGCTGGCAGAAAAGGCATACCCGACATCAGCGACCGAGAACTCGACGTTCTCTTCACACAAATATCTCGCACCAAGGGGCATCATATCACATTCATCACAGACTGCTGTTATGCCTGCACTTTTAACCGCCAGAGCGAAGACTCAAACATATGCAGCATCCACCATACTACTCTTTCTAATGCCAACGACATGCTGCGCGCTGCGGATGAAAGGCTGGGACGTTTACCTGGCTACAAATCTGTATTATCGAAGGATTGGCTGCCAGATAGGGATTCTCACATGGTTCTATCGGCATGTAGGGATTACCAGACTGCGATGGAGACTTTGGGTAAGGACGGATGGGGCAGGGTGTTCACCGGGACACTTGTTCGTGTTCTGAGGTCGGATGACTGGAAGAGGGAAACAACGTACATTGGACTCGCCATCCTCCTGAATCAGTCGTATGCCCAGACGCCGGTTGTTGCTGGTGTACATAGACATGAGCGCGTCTGGTATGGTAAGCCCAGGTGAGAAGCCGTAAATTAGGGGTGATTATGTGGTAGTTCTTGTCATGCACAATGTACTCAACGGTCTGCAACCCCCTTGATTAACAGGGCCGAGAGTTATTAGCCCTACCTGATTGAACTTAAGCTCATTTACCCGGTCATCGATGATCTCTTCCTCTTCCTCGTCTTCCTTGTCATCGTCATCGTGCATGCCTGGCACCTCCGCGGAAGCGGCAAGTTCGTCCACTCGTACTACGGGTACAACCTCTGTCACCGTAGGAGCAGCCAGTCATCAACCAGTTTGACTAGTGGTGCAACTATTGGGGCATTCCGGTAGGAATTATTGGGCTTGCGTTGGTCATTGGAATAAACTCTTCTTGGTGCGTCGCTACCTGAATGTCGTATTCAGCAGCTGATTTTACTTTACTTTTCTTCAGTATTGATGGCATACAAATCATTGCGAAACGGACAAATGTGGCGCCAGTACATTCTGCTGTTCTGCTGTCCTTATGCATGACCCGCCTTCAGATCCCGATAATGACTATCCATTAAATTCCTGTCCTCCCAGCACACCAGAACATCGCAGTCATCCAATGTTGTTCGGAACGCAATATGGGACAATTGATAAGGATTTGTGCAATCAAAAACATCTTCTCTATTCAAACCACATGCATATCATGTCGTCCCTGAACCCTCTCTGTCAGTGTCACGCTCGCAATGGTAGGTCTTACTTTCCGCCTATTTACTCATATAATGTTCTGTATCGATTTAAATAATTGCACAATTCGCAGATCCTGTGTCTGTGATTGATCCCGAATCGCGTGCTCGATGTAGTTCTGGACGTGTTAAATCTTCATCGTCGGCAGCGTTCATGTGTCTTTCAGTTCTACTAAGCCGCCTTCGAATATTGCATCTCTGCCAGTGGATCTAGTACGTCAGTGAAGTCTTCTCTCCGTACGCCAATTTATCGACCGCTGTAGACATTTTTGGAGAGTCGGTCATTGTGCGAACGTAATCTGCTCTTCCTATTACCAACCCAAGAATTACATGTTTAGTAGAAGATAGGAACCAAAATGAAATTCTCCTCCGTAACTAACAAAGGTTACCTTGCTATCCATCAGATGAACATCTTTCTCCCAGCCCTAAAACCTACTCACCATCATCGAACTATTCGAATACCATGGAGACCACACCGACTCAGCCCATTCCATTCCCAGCAAAGTAGGTGGTGGGACACCAGCGTCAATATCCGATGAACCATATGTCCTTGTATCCGAAAGGGGACTCCGATAGCCCTCATGGTCTTCTATCTCGTCCTCTCCAGTTCACTTTCGAAGTTGTCGACATGACCAACCGAATTATTCGATGAAACACAACAGCGTTCTTCCTATTTGAGGCCGGGCGTCTGGCCCTTATGGGATCCTGGCAAGAAGAGTCGATACGGTATCATACCCGGGCCTTGGAGGGGAAAGCAATTTGCGCCACATATCTTTTTGGGAGATCGCGATAGTGGCTGGCGCTTTGAGATGTGAAGGGCAACGTGGTACGTTCTGGAGTGGGAGTGGCCCCAGGAAATTATATGTATGGGATGTCGGTGTGTCTGCTCAAGGGCGGAGGAGACACTAACAAGGCAAAAGCTCTGACAGGAAAAGTACCAAACCTCAGACAGAAGATCACGGGGAAGAATATACCCTTAGAGAAGCCGGTCGCGAGGAAGGCGTGCAAGTTTGCACAACCTGTCGGTTGGCTCTTCCGGCATCACTCTTGCCTTTGGTAAATGTGGTAAATTCCTAGGACCTGGACGCGCGTGCACGAAACGCTATGGATGGACCCACAAGGGTAGTGCGTATCCTCGTCTCCAATATACTGAGTGCCTCATCTCACTCTCTCACGTAGGAAATGGAAGACGACATCCCCCTCTTGCTGACGAAGTCCAAGAAGACGGCTAACGGAGTCTGTATTGCCAAAGGAACGGTCCTCGCTGTCCCCATCCGAATGGTGACCAGATCATAAGAATTCTGGGGCCTTGTTGCGAAGGAGTTCGGCCCGGAGAGACGTCTGGAGGATTGTGCACGGAGAAGATTCAGGCTGGACCAGAGGCACCTCTTGACATTTTCAGATGGACGTAGGACACATCTAAGCTTGTGGAAGAACATAGGTCATAACAAGGAGGAGCATATCTCGAAAACGAAAGCAGGGACGGAGTCTCCGGTGCCAGTGATCTCGGAGGCTCAGTGTTCACAGTTCGTTGCGAGCAAAGTGCATGCTTACTACTTGGATGAATGACTGATTCTTCGAGTTGCGTCCGGACCAGATGAAGACAACATGATTGTACCCAGCCGCCTCGCAGTGGTGGTAAAAGTCGTCGAGTGGTCGACTCGGATGATGGTGTTGCAGGCGAGAACAAAGTATATTAATTGACAGATTTGGACTTCTTCTTCCATAGTGCCCTCATGGAAAAGTCCAGTCAGGGCGCGGTGAAGACGCCAAACATGAACACATTCCTTTCACCTCGCGGGTATTTGATTGCGGGCGAGGAAATATGGAGATCAAATCAATGTCGGTGCAAAAACCGTCCAAGTTTATGTCTTACTGTCCTTTGGTAACTCTATTAGGGCATCCGAATCATGGGAATTCGACGGTCAAACAATCTGATAGTATGTAGCAGGATATGAGCCTACTACCTCTATCGGTAATTGCTTTCGCACTGACTCGTATCCATTACCTCACAAAGCGGACCTCTCACATGGCTTCATGAAGTCTTGCAGGAATCCTTTCTATTCTCCCATTGACATACATCTCTAGTAATTTATTGTTATTGCATTACCTTGTACTCCCATTTCTGGATTTCAGCATATTCCCGAGTCACACCCCCGGATAGAAGATGGGTTTATCCTTGTGTTTCCCAACGACCATGGGTGTTTGGAGAGGGGTTTTGTTTACTAGCCGGATAACATCGACAGGACTCATTCCCTTCCAGTCCCTGGATGTGAGAACACCAAGTAGGTTTTCGGTGAAAACCCCGTAGTCCCTGCCAGATTTTGTGCCCTCCTTCGCAGACTGATATTCTCTACACGCAGCTAGAACGACATGAGAACTCGTTTCAGGCTCCCAGCCGTCTAAGAGTACCGACTGATAGTCGGGGAAGTTTTGTAGCCTCTCGTCTGCAGCTTTCAGCATTCCGGCAACAGTAGCACGTCGGTTTGAACCCGTGGAGCGCGTGCTCTGGTTGTATGATGAATCTCTGCTCATGCCTCCCGAAAAGCAGCAGTCTGCGATGAATGTGAGGTTATTCCCCTTCGTGTGCGTGATTTCCTTGAAAATACTGTTGAGTTCGCAGTCGGAGATGTCAGGTATCGGTTCCCCGTTAACGCCCAGTTTGTCGCGATCAATGGGGCAAATGGCTTCGATGGGGCACGACCTGGAGCTGCATTTAGGCTTCGATGGCGTGGAGTGAGTCAAACAATGGTAGTTAGAACCATGCCCAGCATAGTATACAATCATGGCATCGCCCGGCATGATTTCAGAGCTGGTGATGGCGCCGTAGAGGATTCGTGTGATGTTGTTACGGGTGGCAGTGTCGTCGAGAAGCAAGTGAATGCGGGATTCCGGTACGCCGATGTCAAGGAAGAACTGCCTCATCTCTGCAGCGTCAGATACGCAACCCAGCAAAGGATCGCTCGGGCTCGGATAGTCGTTGATGCCGATGAGGAATACCCACATTCGGGTAGCGTTAACGTGATGGGGGGCCTGCGAACAGCTAGGATGAGCACAGCGGTCACTGAGTAAGAATATACACTTACGACTGGGGTCATGGAAGAATAACTGCTTACAATTTTGAAGCGAGATATAATGTATTGAATGACGTCGACGAGAACCCCCACTAGCATAGCTACCCATACCAGCGTCAGCCATGGTTGAACGAACGAACCAGTTGGGTTATTCATCTTTGCGAGTTCGTAACGAAGGTGATATAACTCATGCATCGCCCTCGCGTCGTCGATGGCAACGGCTACATTCGGTCCTGATGCACTAGATGTTCTGGCTGAATCCGGGGTTGGAGGGACATCGGGATGCGATCCTGGCCCTGCACGCCTTTTGGCTTCCTCCAAGACAGCCACAGAGTCGATATCATTGCCTGCTTGAACCAGTCCGAACTTCACCACCAGGATCCTCTCCTTCTCCTCTAAAAGACGAAGCATGTCATCGCTTACAATTGGCTCCTACACAGGATGTCTGATGAGAGAGTCACAGCGTCCATAAAACAAAGTCGTACCGGTGACCATACGACGTTGTCGCTCCTTGCGACGGTTGCAATAGGGCGAGGCTGGAAATGTTGCTATAAGGTACCGAACAGACAACGAAAAGATGCATACAGTTGGGGCTTCACTTTGGGAAGACATACTGCTACTTGAACGAGGGTGTTTTTACTAAAGAGTGTTGGTTGGTAGAGAGCAAAAGGCATGCGATCGTCAGAGCATTCAATTTCCTGGGACACGTGCCTTCCCCCACATTAGGGGAAAGAGAGTGGGGAAAACTTGGGGAAAAACTCCCGATCTCATAAAGCAACACGAGCAAACAAATGCGTCGCGTCGGCGCCACATTATCAAGTCAGGATCAGGATCTCATCTTTGAGGCTAATGCCCAATCTGCTCATTTTTACTACGCGTGTTGGATTTCCTTCTTATAGAAACCAAAGGAGACAATAAGTAACGCATAACTACGCCAATACCACCTGTACGTCAGAGATTCCAAAGAGATTCTGCATAAGAACATATTGTCCTGGAGTACTCTCGAGCAAAAGACAATGATATTCAACGTCGTGGCCCACTGGCAAATTTAAGATCAAATTGTCAAATGAATCACAGTTGTATCAGGGTTAAATATATGTTGATATTGCACTTCCGGCAGGTCGACGAAGTGTGCTAGAGCCACGCGTCGGCGGATCAAGGACTTGAATCCCATTCAAACTCCACAATAAACGACAGCAGACACTGTGCCGCAAGCATCTTTGCACCGGGAGTGAGGAACAGATAAATCACAGTCCATCTGGGGATCACACCATGCCTACGTCAAATAAGCAAACGTAGAATGTGAAACAAGAACTACTCACACATCTTGGACATGTTTAGTGACATTCTCATACGATCGGGGGTCGTCAGAACGGTCTGAACAGTGCTGATAGTGGTGAACTGCCTCTCTCCAGTAAAAATCGACTGCTTTCTCAACAAGCCACCTTTTCTTGGCCTCATCCTCCGGTGTAGGGAGACGAAAGCCAGGCTCGGGGTTCGCACTGTAGGTGGTGCCCTGTTGCACCCAACATTGTAGTCAGCAGCGTTATCAGGATAGGAGAATTGGACTCACACATTCGCGTATGGGAAGCCCATAAGCCATGGGATCCAAGAGCAAAGAATACTCACCAATGCGATCACGCACAGGAAGAAAGCGAAGGTTTAAGTTATCCATCTCCTCTGCGGTTGGTGAGGTGGGATCCAGAGAAACGAGCTGGACTAAGGAAGCAGTGATGGCAGATAACTCCTTATCAAAGAAGCGCAACCCACGTCCGATGAAGTGAAAGATATCGTTGAACGTCCCTGACCGGGAACATGCTCCCTCGTTCAGGGCTAACAAAGGGAAAACCTTGTTGCCCCCAAAGATCTGTATTCGTGCCAATGATAGCATCAATCTTGTATTCGCAGAAGAAGACGGCTGTTGCCAACTTCAAAGGCTCAACTTCCAGAGACGCGAACTCGTTTTTCAGCCGAGATTCCAGTTGGCAATCAGAGTCGGGAACTGACATACAGCATCTGCAAAGCCGGTGACGGTGTCCGACTCCAAAATGACTCTAAATGCGGGGAACGTGCAAATGTCTGCAAATGAACGCACTTCGCGCCACACTACAGCCAGAAATTGCTACTTGTACGTTTTAAGAATGTATTTGCCGATTTCAGCACGCCTGTATGTACAGTCTTCTTCGGCTTGTCGAACACGGTTTTGCTGGATTGACACTTGGTGACCCAGGCGTATCCTGCTCCAACCTTGACCTTGGTAAGCGGAGGTGTAGACGACAAAGACTTGCATACCCTGTAATGTAAGCTCAACGTCACGCACGACGGACAGTTCCGATCTGATGTTCTAGACATCCCGCTCGTTATATCTCAACTCCAAAAGGCCGGTCTTTATCCTAGAGAGGAGTTTATATGGGCGACAGTCACGAATTCGCACTGGACTCACATAGAAAATCTCTGATCCCTCATATGTTCTAAATCATCTGCTTTCTTTCGAGCAGTGGTGTACACCCTTACTTCACAGCGTTGTCCATGCTGAAAATGAATAAATTTAAGACGAACGAGACTCTGCATAGAGTTTGTGCTAACTTTGTGGAGATCTTCAACCAACGCCTTCTGTTCCGTTCAAAGACCGGCTAGACATTTAGAAGACCCAGGCTAAGCTTCTAGCTCCGTAATCTTTACTTGGGTGTCCACAACATCGAGTATCCAATAATGATCCTCCTGTGAGCCCACTTTTCCCAATCTAGCTTTGTAGATGGAGATAATTAGTTAAAACGCGCAAAAGAGACTGCAAACTTACCAGTTGTGAATGGAATCAAACTCAGAATGTCTTCATTGACGTCAGGGGAGCGTATTTTAATCCTTGGTACAGAGGTCAAGGATGAGCATGATAAGCTTGGATACAGAAACCGGCGGAGCTACATGGATGAAAATACGCATGGACCAGATCCATACCTCTCCCGCTCCTCCCACATGTACGTGTATGACTTGATTTCTCTATTGACCTGACGAATTCATCTGAAGAGAGGCTTGACGACAAAGTCCTGAGCGGTGTCTGCCCATCCGTTGATCACAAAAGTCGGAACATGGACGCGGTCAAGACACTTCATGTACGCAGCTCTCCGGTGAACCTACAGGGAGACTATCAGTATATAGAAAGACCAATATGGAGAAATACACCCAACGTACATCCGTATTGCAACGAAAATATCTGCCGATAGACTGCTTGACTGGTTCATCGAGTACACCCGCTCTTCTGGCCACGGGTCAGGCGACATCCATGCTTCTTGTGGAACATCATGAGCGCCTTGCCGCACGCTTTCATATCCGCAACGCCGACAACCAGTCCCTTCTGCACATCATCCGGGAGGGCCTTGCTGGGCTCTCCAGTCGACGTCCCCATATCCGCCAACGAATTGGTCAACACCAGGTGGCAAAGCTCTTCATGCCATCTAACTCTAGACCGAGATCCCGCCCCATGAATGACCGAGAAAATTGAACCCTTCCTAGACGTGTAAGTACTCGAGACGGTTGACGAGTTCGTCGATGAAGAGATCAATAGTCCAGGTTTCGATGGGAGATGTGTCGAGCGAGAGTTTCCAATTTGGTCATAGAAGACGACTGAGATGAGGAACTGGGAGGAGGTAGTCGTTTAGTTATCCGTGAGACAGGCATTTCAGCAAGCATTAAACAAGACTGACCTGGCCTGCCATGCGCCACAACCAAAGGTGGGCGCACCTTGATAGTTGAAAGGGATGAATCCTTCAGTCATCGACGTGAACCTTGAGCGAATATTAGAATGGGAAAGAAAGATGAGAGACAGGAAACGCACTGTGTTCGTCAATCATGGTCCCGCGCTCTGCTTTGCCGAAACATTCTCGACTGAAGGAATCGAGTGATGCACATCAAAATGCTGAACTTGGGGGGGCCGCTTGTTCTAAGTAGTTCTATTGCAGCAGGTATGGTGAATTTTTTTTTCAAAGATACTACAAGAGTGGATCCGTATCAAATGATAATGTAGTAATCTATCACACTCACCATGTCGTTTGTCGGTCAACAAAAATCCACGAAGCCGAGGATGAGGTGGTAGAGATAGAATCATCCGTGTCTGGAAGGGTAAAATATCGTGCTACGGCCGACAATCAACTTTGGAACGAGACGCATAGAAGAACAGGCACGCACAGGAAGGTTTGTGCCGTGGAAATGTAGCCAACAAAGATCTACGCATTGTTTAGAACGAAGTATTCAGATCCAAAGCCAAAGCCGTGGACGTGAACGTCCACCAAGGCAAGATATCTCCATATGTTCACGACTGCGATCTGCGAATCACTGATGGGGTTGCCTTTGTGCAAAACGACGAGGGTAATTCGCGTATCACTGGCGTTGACCTGTTGGGCGTGTGCACGGCTGTCGAGGTTGCCAACAACTTTGTACCACGTCTGGTACTCGATAGTTGGAAGTCTTCAGTCATCGATACGAATCTTCAGCGAATGTTAGAATGAGAAAGGAAGATGGGAGACAGAGAACCATACCATTAAATATTCAAGCCTTCCCAGGAGCGTTCTCCGCATCTTTGACATGCTCCTTCGCATCCCATAAAACCCACAAGCAGAACCAGGAGGGACTTCCTTTACGTCCACGACTGCACGCCTCACTGGTCCTCCTTCCAACAGCGATGAGCCGCCGCGCGCTGAGTTGTCGTGTCATTAACTGTGAGGTCAACGAAGAACGTTGGCTGTAGCGGAATGCTGTTGAGGATACGTGCCTGGTGCGTCATGGTAAGGAGAGCGACAATTGCCTTGCCTAGAAGCCACTGCGATTCTATTGATGTGTTCGTTCATATGAATAGCGCAGGGAATACCCTGCGTTCGTTCGTTACCAAGAGGGGATGCGCTTGAGGTTATCGGAGGAATGATCCTTGAGCTTGTTCTAGGCTAGCCATCGTCCAAGCCACCAGTTTCTGGTCGTCGACAACTAAGTTATCGGTTACCAACGAATCTCCCGTGGGCATTCTTGATGTTGCGTTTGTTGGAGCCTGTCGTAATATCGGCCCAGCGTGTCAAGGTGGTGGTCATGGTAAGGTATGTTTGGACGGCAACGCATCAGCAGGTTGGGAAAATTTTTTCCGGGGCTTGCGGCGACCACGGTCCAGCAGAATTCTTATTCGCCTTGTCAAGGCCTTACAGAGTTCATATAACCGGGGTACAATGTTGCGTCCTTTCATATGCTATTAGAACCTCGCAGAATCATAACTTAGCCTCCAAGATTCCATAGAATTATTTCCAGCACATATATCACTACTATAAGCCCAATAAAATGTAGTCTTGTTTCTGCAGACTGATTTTCTTCAACTCTGAAAAGCTTAGGTGCCCAAAATGACGACATATTTAAATGTACTGCGAGCCGGCAAACCCTATATTATCTATGACGTCCAGATCTGCCGCTCCATCAGACTTGATGTCTTCTTCAGGAAGCCCCTCACCATCGTCTCCATCGCCTTCCTCTGAGCGTTCTTCCTTGGTGGCTTCATCGCCTCGTCTGGTGGCCCTCGTTTTGTGTGTGGAAGCCTGCCTGGATTTACTTCAACCCCGTATTTAGATACTGGCTGCACAGAGGTTCTCGCGAAGTCGGAAGTGAGTCCTTCAGATGTAGTAGTGCACTACTGAATTTTCAGCCACACACTCAGCCCATCTCAGCGGGAATGCTGCGGTAAGGGAGAGGAAGTTCGGTCATTAAGAGAACCATGCGAGACAGGGTTCATGGCGTGACAAAACGAGCATCCGAGTCGGAGATCTCGCGATCACCAGATCAATGCTGGGGCAGCAATGTTGAACGTGTGGCGTGTCATCGTATGTCTGCTGTTGGGATGTCAAGTGTCGCGCATCACAGCGCAGTCAAATGTCGGGATCTTCGGTTGTCAAGCAGCGTAGTATTGCTCTCCTCCTCAGATTTGCTTGTTACATCATATTGCTTCTATTAGTGTACATGGCGGGTAGATAAATAGGTAGACGAACGACGAAGGCCCTTGCCTGTTTGCGAGGGTTCCCTGCTAAATCCGAGTGAGCGGCTGGAGAATTACCGTTCATTTCAACATCTGCTTCCTTCTCGTCATAGAGTACTACGCGTCCATTCGTCCCATGTGGCTTTCTCTGCATGGTCCATCCATCAGACACAGACCCTACAAGACTTCTCTAGACTCAATCTTCTCTGATGCGGACTTCTTCTTCTGAGCCGGAACTAGAATCTAGTCAGCTATTTCAACATAAATACAGTCTGAAGTAGCCAACAGAGTTGAAAGCCCCAACGTCTCAGGCAGGATATCATCGCCTCTAGCCATCACAAATTCCCTCGCTTATGCAACTCTTCTCAGGCATCGGTATGCCCATTTTGAACATCCAAGGTCTTCTGAAGTGACATATCAGTGCAGAGTCGGAGGAGGAAGTGGTCATGTTGAAAGGTACTTAGGTCAAGTGAGTCAACCGTCATGATCGGTGAGTTAAATCTCTTGGAATCAGCTCCATATAGCATCTTAGGGAAAATTTTAAGCCATTAGGTGCAATCTTCTCCATAAATGTCACCCTTTGGTTAATGGTCTAGATCTCCACGGAATCTCGAGCTCAAGATAAGGTATGGTCCCTTGCTTCTCAAGGGGGTCCGGATATGAAAAAAAAAGACATGAGGTCGATTAAATATTTTCATGCATCAGCACTGGACCTACCTACCTCCACGTGACCTGTATGATGTCATTCTACATAATTTAGGCTTATTCTGACACTTTTTAGCCCATTTTTTGCACAAAAGTACCTGTATGATAAATATCTTGATGTTTTTGCACACAGACTGTATCCTATTGGACGCATATTGCAAAATTGGTTCATTAAGGTATTTGACATCATCATGATGCAGTAAGCATTGATGCCAAAGAGTGCTGGTGAAGATGTCTATAAAGCCAGTTATCATACTCTCAGAGGTAAATAGCATGCACCATGGTATGTATTACATTGAAATTTATCTGTAACATCCCCCCAAAAGTCATCTTTAGGCCCCAATAAGAGAGGTCAACTTTTTTTTTTCGGGCCTGCTGGCCCAACCTACCTACCTACCTGGTGTGCCGGGCTGACATTCCGGTACCCCCTTGTTGCTTCTTCAATCATCCTCAATGTAATACCTTGCTTCTTTGTCGATCCAGTTGAGACGAGGACCTGGACAGCCGGCCAACAGACCATTTGTATAAACTGTATTATCTAGACATACTTGTATTCTGTTTATGGTGATAATAATACAATAATAATAATAAATCTACTATTTCAAGTTTCTTTGTCTTCTCCAAGAGTGAAAATACAAAATATTTGTAGTATATGAAGTGGGCCCTAGCCACCTGAGAAGGTATAGCTCGTTTTATGATGCTGATCATGTTATACCTGCGTATGGTGTCAAATAAGCATTACCGGCATCAGAAATACTCATAATGATACATGCATATTTTTATTCATCCAATGTTCATATGGGCATATAAGGCTGCCGTGATTATTTCGGAGGTTGTCATGCATTTTGGGCTTTGTAAAAGGCTTATCATATGGCCATATATATTTCTGTCCAATTTGCTGATGTCACGCGTCAACAAACAAGGTCATTTTCCTTCTTCCCTTCCAGTGCCACCATTATGGACACCAAAAACACACATAGAGTGCTCTGCTGTGGACCAAGTTCTTGATGAGCTGGTTATTGCCAGAACTCATCACAATATCGGTCCAGCTTGCCATCGCACCACAGGTTGCATTCAATGATATTAAGATTGAATAATGCCGATGTTCCTCAATGTGGTGATAACTATTTCTCTTGATTTTTTCTTGACACTGACCTTCTTTTCAAGTGATCCATCCAAGATTCATCGTGAAGAGCATCAGCAGTCTATCAATATCTTCAGCAACCTCTCAGTCAGACACTTGAACAGCCTTGCATCTGGCGTCCTTTTCCCTGCGACTTGGGGACCTATCATTCTTGAAGCTCGAAGAGTAACCCATGCTTTGGAGCTCATAAAGGATACCTTTCGCGGCTGCAACGGAAGCGTTAACACACCTATAAGGTAAGTTTCCCATTATGCTCTTATTCCTTTCCGGATGCTCATGCCTTCATTTCCAGTACTGGGTAGTACCTTCAGATGGAGTTAGATGGACTCTGCTGTGAAGACTTCCCGTGTGCACCCATTCATTTACGCGTCTCGTTTGAAAGCTGACTGTCGGACATAGGATGGTATTATTCCCTTCCATGGACACACGGATAATTACATGCTCAAGTCTCTGAATAAAACAGCATTCTGTGCGGGGAGGACAAGGACCTTTTCTTTGCTGGGTACATTTCTCGTCTTTCTTCCATTCACTTCCTTCATTCTCATTGTGTTTGTTTTAGGCTTGAATCTCGTCCTTTAACAATCTATTCCTGACGGAAGTTTTTGTGTGCATATAGACCAGCATAACTAGCTATATCCGTTAATGTAGTACAGGACCTTGAGAACTCGCCCATTGATCAGGATGCTGACACGATCCCATCCCCCAGTGAACCTATCGAGAGGTCTCTTCACATGCAAGCAGATATCCCGAAACAAAGCCCAGTACTTCTCCACAACCGAAGTATTTGCTGCCATGCTCATTGGCTGTTCTATCGAATGTATAAACTCCGTCGAGTTTCCGCTCACCTCTCTTGTGGAATGTCTTGTGGTACACTTCCATATCCGCTATGCTGACAGTCAGCCCTTTACCCTATGGGAAGACCTCGCTCAGCCTGGATGCACAAGAGACAGAATTCAAGCTTGAAAGGAAAGCCAGCCTTGCTTAACGTAGAAGACGTGCGGGCAGTGGGAGACGTGCCCTTGATGATGAGTGACGTCTGAAGAAGCGAGAACTCTGTGATTTCCTACTCTATGTGTCTCTCTTCCGACGTGCACCTCCGCCGGTTGTTGCCATAAAAAAGCTACACAGCCCCTGATGAGAGTCTGCCGTGTTGCATCACGGAGGGTTTGCAGGTGGTTGTGGGTCATCAGATATTTTACGCCACATGGATGTGTGTCACTGGTAAGGAAATCCAAGTACTTATCAAAATTGATGCACGCTCATTTGCTCTTGCAGTACTATCATAACCGGTGTTTGGAAGCTTGCTCACTCGAGATGTGAATTGATGCCTGTTGGTACAAACACAACCGCATGATGGTAGTGAAGTCTCTCAGCACACTAGGTACCGGGAAATAAGACCATTGCTGCTCTCGCTGCTGTTAAGAATACGTGAGGTAGCGTAGTAGCTGATGTACGTAGCTAGTATTCATAATATAATTGAGTTCTTTACCAAAGAAGGGATCCGAGAAGGGAAGTAAGTCAATGAGCGCTAAGCATAGTCGAAGGGATGACTGATCGGTCCAGAAAGCACTAAGCGTAACTGGTAAGGATCGGAGGCAGCGAGCGCTAAGCGTAGCTGTCTCGGATTCTCAAATTCACACAAGGTAAAATGATAAGTCAAAGAGTAGATACTGATTTGTAGCTAGCATACATGTTTATATACTGGGTAGTGTTGCGAAGAATATTCTAGTAGTACAACCTTTGAGAAGGTTCTATGGGTTTCTGGTATTTTCGTAAGTAAATTAGTAAGTATAGAATCTTGGAGAAGTTGGAAGAAAAGTCTATGTCTTTGTTAGGTGTCAGAAGACTAGTAAGCGAAGGTAAGGGATATCCATAACAGCTGCGTTCAGTGACAATGCTCATCTTGATACTATTCCGTATCGTCATTGTCAACACCATGGTGCTTGGCTTCCCATGTCAGGGCTGTGAATCTGGCCCAGGCAAAGCTGATATGCTGGCTGTATGAATATAACATGACCAACATCCCTACACACATTGTTTGTTGGTCCTCGAAAATCTACAAAGTTAAGGATGCCCGTGGAACGTTTCCTTGTTCGGGACCGTCCATTGTTTCAGTGTGTCTCCGGTCTCTTGAATTTTTCTCACTCTAACATTCGCTCAAGGTTCATGTTGATGGCTGAAGGTTCTATCCTTTTCAATTATAAAGGTGAAGAGTACCAGAGTTTATCGGCAGCCTCGATAACCGTACATGTACTCAATTTGGTGCACGACAGACCAAGTAAGTCTTGTTTAGTAGTACTTGTCAAAGTGCCTGTCTGACCGATGAATACTCCAGGTCCATCCCATGACTATCTCCATCCCTTGACCTCGTCACTAAATTCTCTATCCCGTTCATCTTCTATGACCGTGGAGAAACTCCGGTTCGACACATCGCCCGTTCTGTTGTCATTCTGGTCTATTGATATCTTCATCAACAAACTGACCAACCTTCTGGGGCAGATCCGCATTCAGGACAAGTTCGATTTGCTTGGCCTTTATGGAGCAGGACACTCAATTTAGGGTTCGAGGTACACAGGCACCGTGCCACTTCATGATATGGGGGGTCAATACTGCGTCAATTAGGGGACTGAGTGAGGTGTTCCCGGGAGATGTACAGGAAGGGGATTAGCATATCCAATCGACCAATCGATGAGTGCGGACACCTCCGTGCAGCGGGTGTGGGTGTCTATTTTGGTCTTGTTTTTGATGCTTGCTAACAGACCGTCTAGGTTCGGAGAGATGGACAATCTCTACCACATCTGTGTTCAGACCGTTACGATCAATGGGTGCGTAGAGCACGCTTAGGACTTCTGTTTCCGATAGGCGTGATGATACAACCACTCCGTCGTTGGAGTTCGCTCTTGATATAGCTTGTGTCCAGTTAGAACTTAGGTATGGCACCATTCTTTGTGTCGATGTTCTTTCAGACAATGATTCGTGATAAAGACCCGAATACAGATATCACAAAACATTTGTCCGACCTCGTGCTAAGTCGCCAGATGCTTCGGAGTATGGATTCAGCTATGCATGGCAAGTCAGTCATTGGCTATATGTTCAACCAACGCCGCATCGCTATGAATGCATTGGAATTTAGAAGAGATGGCCCACCATTTGAGTCCGAGTGATAGAGTCTAGACTTACTCTGGTACCAAAGTGTCAGATTACATTATCTGTTTTCTGTCGATGCTGCACTACACGGAATTGGTCTCTTCCAAATAGTACTGCCATCCAGCGAACAATAAGTGGGATGGCGGCGGGGAAGATCCATCATCACCCGAGGTACTGAATTGGTGTATCCCCATAACCCTGTTTTTGCACGAAACCCGGTCACTGGTAACGATTATCAGAGAAGGCTGACACCGTGACAAAGGACTATTTCTGACTGGTTCTTCTTCGCTCGGTTCCGCACATCATAAAAACATACCATTCGGTGTCGAATGAGGCCTAACGATTCCTGACCGCGTCATACGCGTTATTCATTCCCCTCCACTCGACCTTGGCACTCATCACCTGTATTTTCGTTCCTACTCCATGCCTGATGACCTCCAGAGAGGATGAATTGGAAAGCTATAAGAAAGGAATTGAACCAGTAGGTGTTATTCTCAAGCCCTCACAACTGTACAGCTTATTAATCTCACTTTGCCATGTTCGCTCGTATCTCTCTTCTGGCTCTACCTCTCCTCGCTAGTGCCAACATTATTCCTATCTTCCTTCCATGTGATGATATTGGGCAGGGTTCTACGCTCTGCCCTGTCATCTGCCCTAACGCTCCGCCCACCCCAGTCATTGCCCATGGAGATAGTTTTGTTATTACGGACAGGCAAATTCCTGCCTTTCCTGCTCCTCCCGCCATTCCAGCCATTCCTCTTCTGGCTAGGCTTTGTATGATTGCGGGCAGGCAGGTTATTACGAGCTCCCCGGTCATCTCCCCAGGCCTTCCTCGTGGACAATGATTTCGTTAGCAACGCCATCTTTCAGGTTAATTGTACGCTCACATTTTATTCGAACAGAACAGCCTTGTTTCTTGGCTGCGTGCCAGTCAGGGAATTTTTGTTGAATCAAAGCGTTTTGGTGTTCTTGTAAAGAGCATCCGTTTGTTGGATAAAGAAAATAGATCAAGAAAATAGTATTACTAGATAGTAGCAAATGTTCCGATGACTACTTACCTGTATGAAAAATCCTATAAGTTCATGCAAAAGTGTCCCACCAGCTCTCGTTGTCAAATGTTATGAGGAAGACGAGAACTAGACTCGCGGTCAGTCTATGTCTCGTTTGGTAGTCAGTCGCTATACACATTTCTTACACTACTTGGTGAACTATTCGAAGAACTCCGTCAACGTATTCTCAGTGAGATCTGCATCGAGCATGTTTCTCTTGTTCAAGAGCGGGAGCTTTTCATGGACCCACTCTATTAAATCCGGCCCTTCCCAGGGGGCAAGGGAATAGTGAAACTTGAACACTACCTTTAGCCATCAAAACATCCTCATGTCTGGACCTGTTAAGATCTTGTCCAACCTCAACCATTGTCTTGCCCAATCATCGTCATCTGCAATGGGCCGATAGAAATTCAAGACCACCAGCATCAGTGTCTCCACCATGATGGGTTTATCAGCACCAGTCAGAGAATCGAGCAACCATCTCATAACCCCGATATGCCAATCATATTGATGGCAGTTCATCTCAATCTGCAGTGTCGGCATAGTTAGAGGAAGCATGTCAAGCTGTGCCGGCCAGCTACTGTGTACTTCATTTAGATCATCAGTATAAATGATACAGAAAAAAAGGAGTCTCACTCACTCATTTTATGGACACGAATATCCAAACTCCTCAGGCTCAATGACCTCGATGCCGCACGGCCAAAGGCGCATATAGAAGACAGGTATTTGCCAATGGGGTACCTGATGCAAAGCTCATGGAGGGAATCAATGTATATTGCTCATAGGTCCCACCGATGGATGATTAATCCCACAACAGGGGCATCAAAGAATGTCCCAGGTATCATCATTATCTTGTTGATCCTTGGAAATGGCTTGTCAGGGCTCCTAGTACAGTTGACTCTGAAATAACCCATACCTGTACCAACCCATACTTTGCTGTAACCCATAGGTTTTGGTGTCGACCAACCTTGTTCACAGGGAAAATGAGCTCATAACCCATAACCCATAGCTCATTTGGCAAAATCCCTCTGTATACCCCCATAATCTTATACAATTCATGCTCAAATGGCTCAGTTGGTAAGGGTTCCAGTGTGGTAATGAGTGGTAGTGGGTTCAATCCTTAGAAAGATATATTTTTTTCACCAAAATGGTCCTGGCCTGAGATTGCCATTGCATTTTGAGTGGAATATTTTTGACACAGTCATAATGACATGGAATGAAGACAAAGCTGTGCAGGCATGTGATGTCGGTGCTGATGAATGTATTGTTCCATTTATCTTTTGTAACCCTTTGTAAATAGGCCCTTATGGTTGATAAGAGTATATTGGCTGCCCAGATGATGCATTTGTTCATCTGATTGAAGGTACAAGCCTATGCCCTGTGTCTTCATCATGATTGCTGGACCCTCGTACCTTGGGTCCCAGCAACCTGACTGTGACATGGGACTTTGGCTTGTTGGGGCCTGCCCCAAACCTGGCTTTTTACTATGATATGTTATTGAATCTCTGTCATTTGTTTAGAGCCACTGCAATATAGCAAAATGCTTTTTATGAGTGCCATAAAGCATTGTTCTGTTACTTCTGTAAGCCATGTAATGGACAGGTAGGGACTCTCATGATTTGGGTGATCATTGTTAATAGCTGTCATTACTGGCAGGAGAGAGGGAGAGATATGTGTTCTGGTTCTTATGTCCCTGACTCAGATACCTAACATGGTGGGCTGCTATGGTCATCATTTGAACTCTGATAATTTCTATAAGACTTACATCCATTGACATTCAATGCTCATTGTCAACTTGTTGCTCAATCATTGCTCATTGCTTGATACTCACATTGTTGCTATAGCATGGATAAGTAAGATAGAGGACATCTGTTTCTGGCACCTGTTATGTAAGCCATTGGTAAGCGAAACCTGTCTCTATATCTCCTCTGTGACATTGTCACAAAGAGATATTCTGACTCCAGAAAAGGACGCATCAGGTGTTTAGGTACATTTCCCTGGAGACCAATTGAAAAAATATCCACTTTTGGGTGAGCAGAAGTCAAAATACTTTTTTTGTACAAAAATGCTTCTTTTTGTATTTAAAGTCCACTGGCATCATCAAAAAAAATCGTCTTTCTTCAACCAAAAGATTTGTCCAGTCACATGACTCCTATGGACCGGTCTGCCCTCACCTGCCCTGCTGTGCACCTCCCGCCCGCCATCCCACCCACCACGTCCTGCCTGCAAGCTCACCAGATGCTCCTGAGAGCACAGTTCCGAAGATTTAGGACTTCCAGAAGTGAAATTTTGCTTTAGAATAGCAAATGTACCTCACAACACTGCAATTAATTTATAATTTTTTTTGAAGGCAATGATTTTGTCTGCACATGACCAGATTACATAAGGTGCTGGAAATGGATGTCCTCTATCTTAGTCTCAGTTGAAGCTCAGTTAGGAGCCAGTCACACCAATGATGTACTGTGGGGAGAGTAGAGGCTTAGTAGAGGCAGCAAAATTGAAACTTACCTGGCTTGTATGGTGATATGGCAATGGCTGTTTATGACATGGTAACTGGGTAAGAATGTCATAGCTGAATTGTTAAAGTCAAAGCCCTCTGGAGCATCTCACATGCTGTCATCCCATCTTCTTGCTTGTCATTGCAATGATCCCCTCCTTGGACATTATGACTATTAGTTCATTTCCATTACATCTCATAGCATAGCACATATTCTTGCATAAATGGTCTCCTTGCCATTTCTAACTGCTGAGAGAAGGTTTGAGCCTTGTCAAAGCCTCATAATAAACAAATTATAGCATAGTCAGTACATGTATATGTGTTACCTGTCCTTGAATGGTCTCCTGGCCCCTAATCCTACCTGTTAATTTGTTATTTGATGCTTGTTGTTGGCTCATTGCTCAATACTCTGTAGCCTACAGCATGCATAATCAGTGGATTTGTATCAAATCTGTATTAATACAGGATGCCAGACATGCCAGGGAGGGTAGAACATTGGTAGAGGTATGACAAAGGCAGCAAAATTGAAGCTCATCACTGCAGAGAGGCAGCAGTGATGGCAGTGCAGTGACATTGAACTTAGCCAGATTTCACCATGGGAAGGCAATGGCTGGATATTTCAAAGTTCACCTTATTATGTTATCTTCGACCTCTCTTAATATATAGATAGATATTATTATATAGATTCTGGCCTTTTTAATCAGAAAGCAGGTTTGGAAGAGGCTCATACACTGCTCATTTCTGTTAGACCCAATGTCTCAACAAAGGTAAATAGACAGCGGTATCGCGTTCATACCGTCACTGCTAAGTCCCATGAAGTTAAGACGTCAAGACTAAGGCTTTAGCACTTAGCAAGAATGAAGGTGTTTCGGTATGATTAAATGTTAGCTCAAAGCTAAGGAATATACAGCTTTGAGTAGACTACTTATATACTAGAATGAGGGTCTAATAATAAGCGCACTGTGTTAGAAAGTGAATAAGCCAAATACACGGTGACCGAGATAAAGCATACGTCGGTGGAGTATAATGATGTGATGATGTGAAGATTTATGAAGGCTCTCCATGGAGTCGTGGATCTAAAGATAAGATAAGATAAAATAAGCGCCAAAGATAAGAGGTGCTTAGATAAGGAAAATAAATAAATCATAACATTACCCCCCCTTTAAGGCAGGTGTCCCAACTGCTAGTAGATTTGGTTTCCCTTTTCCTAGGCAAGCATTGATGCGAATAACCGCCTATGCTTCAAGGTATATCCATTGGTTCGAACGGCGATTTTGTATCTGTTGAAGGGTTGTCATGGCCGCCAAACTGATCCCAGTCTAGTTCTTGGTCATACCAAACTTTTCATCTGGTAAATGGGTCCGTATAGGATTGCCAATCTTCAATTGGTGTGTCCATTCTATTTACCTTCTCAGCGAGGTAATCATCTATGAGTTCTTCTGCATCCATGTCGTTTTCTTGTACCCAGCTGTTTGACTCTGGCCCCATAGCCTTTCCATTTGACGAAGTAGTCCATGACCCAGTGCGATGGTTCTCCTGGTTTTTCCCCTGACTTTGTGCTCTCTATGGTCGAGGACTTTCTCGACTTCATAGTGTTCTTCGCCATCGATGAGATCTGGCAGCGGAGGAGGTGGTTGTTCTTGGTTTGGGAATGCGAGTGGCACGTATGGGGTTAGGAGTGATTCATTGAAGACTGGATGAATATGCCAGCCTGTAGGGAGCTCCAGTTTGTATGCTGATGCTCCTACTTTTGCAATGATTGGGAAGGGACCTGTCCGTTTGTCTGCGAGTTTCTTTTTGGGTCAGTGGCAGGTTAAGGTTGGTCATGTCGAGCCAAACCTTGTCTCCTACTTTGTACTTGACTGCAGGTCATTTCTTTTTGTCGTATTGGGCTTTCATTTGGTCGGTGGCTTTTTCGAGGGCTTGCTTGGCTTCAGCATGGATTTTTTGCATTTGTGAAACGAATGTGGTTGAGGCCGGTGTTCTGAAGGGTGCTCGGGGTTTTGCGCGAGGGAGGAGGTCAGCGTTATAGCCGTAGTTAACCTTGAAGGGGCTTTTGCCCGTAGCAGAATGGGTGCAGGTTATTGTGAGCGAAAGCCACTGAGAGAGAGCCATTCTACCCAGTCGTCTTGGAGATGGTTGATGAAGATCCGGAGGTATTTTTCAACCTCTTGATTGACTTGTTCGGTCTGTCCATCTGTTTGTGGGTGATAGGCAGGTGGATACGTTTGCCTTGATCTGTAGCAAGTCATAGAGGTCTTTCATGAACTTGGAGACAAACACGGAGCCCCAGTCAGAGATGACCACCTGAGGCATTCCATGTCTGGTGTAAACTTTGTCGCGTAGGATCTTGGCCCACCCTTCTGATGACAGCTCCATGGTACATGCTATCGGTATGATTTCCTTGGAGAATCAGGTCAACGATCATTAAGATAGTGCATCTTGACCGTTGCACTTAGGTAAACCAGTGACCATGTTGACTGGAGATGTGAGTCCATGGTTGGGTGGGTATGGCATTCGGATGGAGAGGCGCTGCCTTTGCTTGAGTGCTTGACTTGGTTTGTTGGCACGTCTCGCAAGCATGGACATAGGCCTCTATGTCTTTCTTCATCCTGGGCCACCAGTATTCTCGTAAGACGAGTTCTTTGGTCTTCTCAATGCCAGGGTGTCCCACCAGTCCTATGGTCGTGATGCATCGTGATTATTTCTCCTTGTAACGCATGGTCTTGGGGAATATAGATACGGTGATCATAGAAGATCAAACCAGTCATCTAGCTTCATCCCTCGGTCATGGTTGAGAGACATGGATATGTTCTTGTCCATCAGGTGGTGGTCAAGCGTGGCTTGCTTGATTTTGGTATGGACTTCCTCGATTGTGGGCATGACCAATGCCCAGAAGTGCTCGGGTTTGAGGACTTATAACCTTATTGTTGTCCTCCTGTCCTTGCTCGTGATCTGCTCATCGACTGAGTAAGTCGGCTTTCTTGTTTGCTGTTCCTGGTTTATGATGCAGCGAGAAATGGTATTTGGCAAGCTCAGTTACCCAACACGCTTGGCGTCGGTTGAGCTTTTGGGGCTTTCAGAAATACTGCAGATTTTGATGATCTGTCCATATCTTGAAGTCCTGAGCTGCTCCCATTAGGTAGTGTCTCCACTCATCCAGGGCTAGCATAATGGCCAGCAGTTCTTTGTCGTAAATTTCGTAATTTCGTTCCATAACCATTAGGGACTTGGACAGAAATGCGACTGGGCACCATTTTCCATCCTGCTCTTGCAACAATACAGTGCCAATTCGCTCCCTTACTTGCGTCCCCCTCTACGCGGAACTTGCCTCCTTCTGTGGGTATTGCCAGTACCACTTCTTCGGCTAGTAGTCTTTTCAACTCTTCGAATGCGCTCTGTTGCGCTTTTCCCCACTTCCACGGATCGTTTCCTGTCAGCTGTGTCATAGGTTTGACGACTTTGCTGTATCCTTTGATGAAACGTCAGGTAGAAGTTGGTAAAGCCTAAGAACGATTGAAGCTGCTTCTTCTTGGTCGGGACGGGCCACTCCGCTATTCCTGTGATCTTGACTGGATCCATGCGAATGCTTCCCTCACTGATGATAACCCCAAGGTACTCAGTTTCCAAGGTCTTGAACTCGCATTTCTCCGCTTTAAGGAATAGCTTGTTCTTTCGTAGGACCTTTAGAACCTCCCACGTAATGCGACAATGTTCTTCCTTGGTTTTGGACATGATTAAGATATCATCGAGGTAGACGGTGACGGCGCCTGATGCAATGAGGTCTTTGAAGATGTCATTCATCATCCATTGGAAGGTGGCAGGGCGAGTTAGTAAGCCCAAAGAACATAACTGTGGGTTCAAACAACCCTCGATTAGTTCTGAATGCCGCCTTCCATTCGTCGCCGCTCTTGATGTGCACATTGTTGTATCCCCATTGAACGTCAAGTTTGGAAAAAGTACTTGGCACCTCGCAGTTTATCCATTAGCTCCGAGATGAGCGGAAGTGGGTAGCAATTTTTGATCGTCATCTCGTTAAGCTTACGATAATCTTGTACTGGTCATAGCTTGCCATCCTTCTTTTTGACAAAGAAGAAAGGTGAAGCCATGGGCGACTTGGAGGGCCTTATTCGTCCACTTGAGAGGTTTTCGTCTAGGAAGTTATCAAGTTCCGCCTGTTCGTTCCGATTGAGAGGGTAGACCTTGCAGTCGAGGTTGGCGTTCAGCATTAGGAAGGAGTTCGATTGCGTGGTCCCACATCTTTGGTTCGGGAAGTTCATCGAAGCTATCTTTGTCGAATAGATCGCTGAAATCCCGACACCATTCTGGGACCATTTCCTCGAAGGTCTTCTGTTTCTTGTCTGCATTGGCCGTGGCAGCTAAGTCATTGGTGTGATGAGTGCATATGAGTATAGCCTGCGTGAAGTCTATTGCAAGAATGGTATCTCCCTCCTCCAGCTCCTCATCCCATCTGTCGTTGGGATCCGCATCGGGTAGTACGAATGGGCTTTTGCGGCATTCGCACCGTGCAAACATTAATCATCCTGTCTTCCAATTGATGATTGGGTTATGCTGAGCTAACCAATCGTGACCAAGGAAGATCTGTTTATCGTCGAGATCTGTTACGGCTAGATCTATTCGTTCTGAATGATCTCCGATTTTAAGTTCGATCTCAGCGTATTTAGTAATTGATCCTCCTTGGTTTAAGGTTCTGTCGGCATTATAGACCGGGATTGGTGCGGCTGTGGCGCAAGTCGGGATGTTGTACTGTTTGATGAACTTCTTGTTGATGGCGCTACTGGTGCACCCGCTGTCTACCAACGCAGTTGTGGCGATTCGGGTAAGGGTTCCTGGTATCCTGATCTCGATGGGGAGAACCAGGTTCTTCCCTTTGTTGCTTAGTGCGCTGATGTATCGTTTTGGCTGTCGTAGTTCTTCGAGCCATTCGAGTGCGTTGATTCACTCCATCCCCCTCATTGCTTCAAGCATTGCGTTGACTACTTCTTCTGCGCGTGTCTTGTGAATCCAATTCTTTAGGATTGTCCTTCGCTTCCAACTCTGTTCTGGCTTGTACTACACCGCACAGAGTCCACTCAGCTCCGAATGGTTTAAGCCACTCGCTATAGCTCTGGCCACTAGTATAAGTGGGCGAGAGCTGCGGGGCCTCTTCAGCCTTCGCGTCGAACCCGTGAGGGCTCGACTACATGTTGGCGAGGTCACCGCAATGTCTAAAGGTGATAAATTAGCCTTCTTGTTCATCATGAAACTGGTAATGTCCTCGTCATCAGGTACTTCTTCAATAAAAGCTACCTGATGCCCCCTTTGCACTGCCTGGGCGCTAGCAGCTTCCTGGCCTGTGGCTTTCTGGTCGGTCGTGGAACGGGAGGTGCGTTTCTTGAAGGTGTCGCTCCATAAAGGAGCAACAGGTTGGGCTGACACCGTCAGATGGTCGCCTTCAACCGAGTCCTCTGAGCCCGGGTTCTGAGACGGGTCCCTCGTTTCGTTCAGCGTTTCCCCATCCTCGAGTCGCCCTGCGCCTCGACAGGCATTGGCAACTGAACGGGGGCACTTACTCGAGTCCGGTTCGTCCTTGATCGTCGTCTTCTGGTCGTCCATGCCCATCGC
Organism: Armillaria nabsnona; assembly: GCA_030407065.1. Classification (NCBI taxonomy): domain Eukaryota; kingdom Fungi; phylum Basidiomycota; class Agaricomycetes; order Agaricales; family Physalacriaceae; genus Armillaria; species Armillaria nabsnona. The sequence continues at coordinate 395,837 of JAUDQA010000038.1, read as the reverse complement.
CAAAGCCCCTTGGTGTATAAGGGATTTAGACTTCGGTAGGCGTGCGGTGTTCTCTTTTACCAGAGGAGGTTTTGCCGTAGCTATTCCCTTGAAACTCCCAGCGAGGCTGGGACTCCGTAGAGCCGCTTCATCAGGGGGGGCGAGACACTCCAAAGGAGCCGCTTGTTCCCCTGGGTCCTCCAGTCGTCCCCGCACCATTGCGCACGCTCCAATGGAGTTGCTAGGTGACGGTGGCGCTGTTGAGAGGAGTGTCACTATGGTAGGTGACTTATCATCCGATGCTTTCGCCCGCAATGGGCTACTTGCCGAACGTTTAGCCGCTGGTAGTTTAACTACCACGACATCCTGGTACTGGGATAGAGAGTCGATTCTTGCTTAGTTTCTGGTCTGATTGCGAAGTCGTGGGTATATTCGAATGCGCGGGGGTAACTACAACAGGTATATAAGTACATTGATAAGGCTGCGACGGGCATACCAGCCGAAACTAAGTCCTTTGCCGAGTGAGTCGAATCGATCACTCCTTGGCGCTCTCTTTTACTTCCTTGATGGGGGCGAGCTTATCCTGAGCGTCCCAATATATATTGGCTCGATGTAGGCTCTCTTCCCGGGTTTTGGGTGCATTGGGGCAGTCGCGCTTGTAGTGGCCCTTTTTGCCACATTGAAAGCATACTGCTTCTGCCTTGGCTGCATCGACATCCATCGGTGCGCCACGTCCTCCGTAAGTCATTCCGGTGCCTGTCTTCGTTGACGGCGTAGGAACTGCTGTTTGACCTCCTTTAGCAGGTGTGGTCGTCTTTTGTGGTCAGTGCGGGTATTGCTGTAGATCCTTCTGCCTGTTTCAGGTGCCAATTGTAGTCGATTTGAAGTAGGCGGGTCTTCCAGCCATCGTAATCAGTTGGTACGTCGCCGTCAGCCGAGTATATAGTATTTTTACTCATCTGGCGGGTGGCCCTTTTGATCTGATAGAGCATGACTTGTTCATTGTCACAGTACTCCAGCGTGGTAGGCTAGTTCCTTGAATTTCTGGAAGAATTGGTCGCCGTCCTTGGAATCTACCTGCCTAAGCTTCTCCCACTCAGCATACTTTAGCTGAGCAGTCGGCATCCTTCCAGAACCTCTGCCTAAGTGCCGTCTTAAAGTCTTCAGTAAGACTGGGTAGAGCTGCACCCCAGTTGCTTGGTCCTTCCCTAGGATCTGTGCGTTCAACTCCCACCACTTCTCTGCATCATATGCGAGGCAGCGAGATGCAGAAGAGAACTTTATGTGGAGGGTGGCAGGAAGTGTCAGTTGAACAGCTCGAAGTGCAGCTTGCACTTCAAGAAGAACCGGGTGATGTCGGTAGAATCACCCTTGAAGTCTTCGACCTCCTTTACGATCTTTGGTTTAAGATCGTCGTAGGGGGCGATGGCTCCGTCGACTAGTTGCCAGGGTACTGGCGGATCTGGGAGAGGTGGCGGTGCGGGGTAGAGTGGGAGCATGTATCGCACCGGGAGAGCGGGAGGAGCAGGAGGTTGCGCTGGTTGTGCACCACCGCCTCCTGGTGCTCCACATCCGCCACCAGCGAATGGTGGGTATCCAGGTTGATATGTCCCTGGTGGCGCCTGTCCCCTGACGTAGGAAAAGGTTCCTACTGATGCCCAAGGAGGTGCTACCAGTGGTGCGTCTGGCATTGGTTGTGGAGTCTCGGTTTCGCATGCCGCTTCTTCGTAGGCGGAAAGTTCTTTCATGAGGTTCTGCGGGTGAAGAGCGTTCCATAAGAAGCGAGCATTCCGCTCTGCTTCATACTGAAGGATGTCGTCAGATGGGAGTCCTCTCATCCTTTTCATAAAATAGTCGTTCCCGGCTTGGGTTTCCCCCCAAGTCGCAGCAAACGGGAGTTGAAGCGCGAAATATACATATATACTTTGATAGTCCGCTTCCATAAGAATATTCGGTATACCTATCGTTAGGTCATCAACAGTTTCCTCGTAGAACCTAATTGCGTCGGCTAGTGTCATCGCTGGGGGCCCTGTTGTTGGAGGGCGTGTGCTCATGCGACAGCTGGGTGGATGGGTGGGGAATTCCGTTGAGAGTGGAGTTGGGGAATGGAGTGTCTGGCCGTGGCACCTGTCGTCGTCGTCGTTCCCGTCGTCTGTCCTCTCGTCGTAGCTGCCTCTGCTCCTGGCATGTCTCGACGGAGGTCTCTTCGTCGCTGCCCCATGCCCGCGCTCACTCGGCGAGTCTCTGATTGAGTCGCTCCCAGTGAGCTGACTGAGGAGGGTGGTCCGAGGCGACATTTCGCCAAGCACTTTGTACTAGGCGACTGGTGGAGGGGCCGGCGACGGGTCTCTCGACCGGTACAGGCTCAAGTGTCAGCTCTGTGATCTTCGTTGGCTGACCCCAGTTGGTATAGTTGGTGTATCCGTTTGGGGGAGGGGTACGGTGGTCAGGCGAACCGTGATTGGAGGGGAAATAGGCGCTGTAGGGGATAGTGATATTATCCCAGAAGAGCTCTGAGGCAATTCTGGCTGCGGGTGGTGGAGTGGGATGTCTATCAGCCCAGGGGTCGTAGTTAGTGATGGGGGCGACTGGTCTGATGTCATGGCCCACTTCGAATCCTCCAACACGGGCGGCGAATCGGGTGTACGTGCCAGCTGATGGAGTTCGAGGGACGTACTGGACATATTCGGGAGAGGGAGGGATGGCGGGGTGGACCGACATGCTTCTTCCGGGAGGGGAAGGAGCCCTTGCTTCCGAGATAATGGGAGGATTCGACTCAGAAGTGATTTCTTCTTCATCGACTCCTGTCCTAGCGAGCTCGTGGATTGGGATCAGTCGCCGCGGTACGGGTGCGAAGATTCAGGGTGGCTGCTGCTGGAGCGGAATGGCATTGACATTGTCAGAGAGGGTTGGGGTTGTAGAGACTGTGGGGGTGAGATTGGGTGTCTGAATTCTTCGTGGCGGTCTGCGGAGAGTCCTGAGCATGAGAATCAGAACAAGAGAGAGAATGGTGGTGCTGGGGATTCCGAGTGTGATGGCTAGTACTTGGGCAGCGTCGTTCTCCATGAGTGATCTTGGTTAGAGATCTAGAAAAAGCTTTGAGCTAATTGTTAGACCCGATGTTTCAACAAAGATACTTAGTCAGCTGTTTCGCATTCAAACAGTCACTGCTAAGTTCTGAGATGTTAAAGCGTCAAGACTAAAACTTTAGCGCTTAGCGAGAAGAGAGTGTTTCGGTATGATTAAATGTTAGCTCAAAGCTAAGGAATATACAGCTTTGAGTAGACTACTTATATACTAGAATGAGGGTCTAATAATAAGAACACCGTGTTAAAAAGTGAATAAGCCAAGTACACGGTGACCGAGATAAAGCACATGTCTGTGGAGTCTTTGTGGAGTATGACGATGTGATGATGTGAAGATTTACGAAGGCTCCGTGGAGTCGCAGATCTAGAGATAAGATAAGATAAGCGCCAAAGATAAGATTAGATAAGAGGCGCTTAGGTAAAAATGAATAAATTGTAACAGCTATTCCTGCAATTTTGACTGGGTCCATGCAAATGCACCTATAGCTGCTACTTTAACAGATCAAATAGTGTCAGTTGACACATAGTGAAAAGACAATATGAGCATCAGTTGTAAATATTCAATTTCTCAGGATTATATGGTATATTAGTCAGCACCTCAAATTATGACATTATCAAAAAATCCGGCAGACCCAGGAATTGAACCCAGAATCTTAAAAAGATATTTTATAATATCACATGACTTTTCCAAGCAGACATGCTAACCACTATACCATACTGACATTATATATTCATGTGATCATCTCTCTATAGGGCCTTTCTCTCTTATATTTATAATATCCCAATTGGGCCCTCCCTCTGGTGCGCTTTGGTGCGCTTTTTTTTTTCCTTATTGGGCTGGTCAAATCGGCCCATCAATTGCACCTAGAATTGGCCTTCCCATGGTATTGATGGCATCAATATCAGGCCATTTTCGGACAAAATTCGCATTTTGGCTCATTTTGGGCTTCCTCATGCTACTGGGTGGGTCAGGGGATGGTACTAGTATATGCCTAAACATAAATAGCATAAAAGCGAACCCTCTGGTGAGGTATGGGGGCCCTGGGGAGGGGGTAAAAAGGGTAAAATAGTGTAAAATAGTGTAAAATCACCGAAAATTCGTGTTTTTGGGGTGCTACGTGCATTGGATCGCTTCGAAAACTTGACCAATGAATTCCCTGACCTTAAAAACCCCCAAACGGCCCCTCTACAGTACATGTGGCGCATTTTATGGCTAGGCATAATCGGGAAAATTGACTTTTTATAGTGCTGTGTACATTGGATCGCTCCGGGGATGTTACCAATCGATTTCTACACTATATAAACCCTAGAATACATCTTCATATGTTATATATGACCACCAGAATGCGATGAAAAATGGGGGATTGAGGGGGAAACACGGTTTATTTTGTTTTCTAGGCGTCGCGTCGGTCTGGGGACATCACCAATAGATTTCTCGACCTTTAAAACCCCCAAAACGACTCTTGGTTACATTTATGGGGTCTCAGGAACGATGGAGATAATGATGTAACAGTTTAGGAGGAGCACACATGAAAACTCGCCTTTCTGAGCTTCGGAAAACTTCGGAGTTGTTGCCAATGGATTCCTTGACCTTGAAAACCCCCAGAACACCCCAGGAACATATTTAAAACCTTTCAAATCCGTGTTAAAAAAAGTGATAGTGAAAATATGCAAAATACCATATAGCTCGCATTTCTGAATGTCAGAGAGGGTGATTCTGGTATAGAATACACTATATATATTGTATAATAGTGTGTACAAAAGATTAGGACGATCCGAAATGTATTGGTAGAGATATAAGGAAATCTTTCTGAAAATGAAAAAGAGCACCCCCCAGATTTCAATGTTCTGGTCATCCTATGGCCTGGGAAATATCAGATTCGGATTCCTGGACCCAAAAAACATAAGACTCACCAATCATCCATGGGGGTAATTTTTACTAGGGCATGATTCATACAGATAGCATAACTTTGTGCATAAATGAGAGCACATTCATTACTTCGGAGTTTTGACACATGAACCCTATGGATGATTGGTGAGTCTTATGTTTTTTGGGCCCAGGAATCCGAATCTGATATTTCCCAGGCCATAGGATGACCAGAACATTGAAATCTGGGGGGTGCTCTTTTTCATTTTCAGAAAGATTTCCTTATATCTCTACCAATACATTTCGGATCGTCCTAATCTTTTGTACACACTATTATACAATATATATAGTGTATTCTATACCAGAATCACCCTCTCTGACATTCAGAAATGCGAGCTATATGGTATTTTGCATATTTTCACTATCACTTTTTTTAACACGGATTTGAAAGGTTTTAAATATGTTCCTGGGGTGTTCTGGGGGTTTTCAAGGTCAAGGAATCCATTGGCAACAACTCCGAAGTTTTCCGAAGCTCAGAAAGGCGAGTTTTCATGTGTGCTCCTCCTAAACTGTTACATCATTATCTCCATCGTTCCTGAGACCCCATAAATGTAACCAAGAGTCGTTTTGGGGTTTTAAAGGTCGAGAAATCTATTGGTGATGTCCCCAGACCGACGCGACGCCTAGAAAACAAAATAAACCGTGTTTCCCCCTCAATCCCCCATTTTTCATCGCATTCTGGTGGTCATATATAACATATGAAGATGTATTCTAGGGTTTATATAGTGTAGAAATCGATTGGTAACATCCCCGGAGCGATCCAATGTACACAGCACTATAAAAAGTCAATTTTCCCGATTATGCCTAGCCATAAAATGCGCCACATGTACTGTAGAGGGGCCGTTTGGGGGTTTTTAAGGTCAGGGAATTCATTGGTCAAGTTTTCGAAGCGATCCAATGCACGTAGCACCCCAAAAACACGAATTTTCGGTGATTTTACACTATTTTACACTATTTTACCCTTTTTACCCCCTCCCCAGGGCCCCCATACCTCACCAGAGGGTTCGCTTTTATGCTATTTATGTTTAGGCATATACTAGTACCATCCCCTGACCCACCCAGTAGCATGAGGAAGCCCAAAATGAGCCAAAATGCGAATTTTGTCCGAAAATGGCCTGATATTGATGCCATCAATACCATGGGAAGGCCAATTCTAGGTGCAATTGATGGGCCGATTTGACCAGCCCAATAAGGAAAAAAAAAAGCGCACCAAAGCGCACCAAAGGGAGGGCCCAATTGGGATATTATAAATATAAGAGAGAAAGGCCCTATAGAGAGATGATCACATGAATATATAATGTCAGTATGGTATAGTGGTTAGCATGTCTGCTTGGAAAAGTCATGTGATATTATAAAATATCTTTTTAAGATTCTGGGTTCAATTCCTGGGTCTGCCGGATTTTTTGATAATGTCATAATTTGAGGTGCTGACTAATATACCATATAATCTGGGCACCGGCAACCCCCTGCTAAATTCAGACTCTGAGCATTACCAAAAATGGACCGGAATATCCATGTTTTATGGATGCACCTACTGTGGGTCGAAGGAGCAAGATTCAGCTCTAGTTTGGCTGGAACAATTTACTCAGAATAAAATTCTACATGTATTCTTTGAGGCACTTTGTTTGATTTACATCATTTTCCTTGATTTTGATGAAGTTTATCATGATTGCAGAATGAAATTTTCACTTTTGTCTTGAAGAATACATGTATTTTAGTTAGGAAAGACATCTCCTGTGTTTTTTGGAGCAGCTTCGACTCTGTGGAAGCCTATACAAAGTGCATAACTTCAGGGTACAAATATATACAAACACTTTCATGGTACCAATTTTGTCACGGTTGAAGGCGTTTAAATGTTACCAAACACATCATTTAAGGTATAAATGAGTGGGAGTTAATATATCAACACTTTAGGACAATGAGAACAAGGAAATATGACAATAAGAATAACAGCCTTGTTCTCCAGGCTATGAGAGAGACACACAATGGTTGCAAAGATGCCATGTATATTAACAAAAGGAGAAGATTACTGCCATGATTAGGATTCCTTGTAACATTATTTAATGGAGGCATGCATCACATACACTGTACAGGTCCCAAACGAAGAGTATGGATGGTCATGGACAAATCCAGAAGGGATTTGCTGCCGGAAGGCTGAAAAAGGCGCTTACTTAGCTCACGGTCCAGAACCGGGGGTTGCCAGTGCCCATATAATCCTGAGAAATTGAATATTTACAACTGATACTCATATTGTCTTTTCACTATGTGTCAACTGACACTATTTAAGTCAAAATCTAGCAGCCAAGGCTGGCAAATGCTCCCTTCACTGATGATAACTCCAAGGTACTCTGTTTTCAAGGTCTCAAACTCGCATTTCTCCACTTTAAGGAATAGCTTGTTCTTTCATAAGACCCTTAGAACCTTGCGCGTGATGCGACAATGTTCTTTCTTGGTTTTGGACATGATTAGGATATCATTGAGGTAGATGGTGATGGCACCTGATGCAATAAGGTTTTTGAAAATGTCATTCATCATCCACTGGAAGGTGGCAGGCAAATTGGTAAGCCCAAAGAACATAACCATAGGTTCGAACAACCCTTGATTAGTCCTGAATGCCGCCTTCCATTCGTTGCCACTCTTGATGTGCATGTTGTTGTATCCCCATCGAACATCAAGCTTGGAAAAATACTTGGCGCCTCGCAGTTTATCCATTAGCTCTGAGATGAGCGGAAGTGGGTATTGATTCTTGATTGTCATCTCGTTAAGCTTACGATAATCTTGTACTGGTCGCAGCTTGCCATCCTTTTTCTTAACAAAGAAGAAAGGTGAAGCCATGGGCGACTTGGAGGGTCATATTCGTCCAGTCGAGAGGTTCTCATCTAAGAACTTATCAAGTTCCGCCTGTTCATTCCAGTTAAGAGGGTAGACCTTGCAATCGAGGTTGGCGTTTGCATTAGGAAGAAGTTTGATTGCATGGTCCCATGTCTTTGGTTCAGGAAGTTCATCGAAACTATCCTTGTCGAATAGATCGCTGAAATCCCAACACCATTCTGGGACCATTTCTTCGAATGTCTTCGTTTTCTTGTCTGCGTTGGCTGCGGCAGCTAAGTCATTCATGTGGTGAGCGCGTATGAGTATAGCCCACATGAAATCTATTGCAAGAATGGTATCTCCCTCCTCTAGCTCTTCGTCCCACTTATCGTCGGGATCCGCATCGGGTAGTACGAGTGGGTTTTTGCGGCATTCGCACCGTGCAAACATTAATCCTCCTGTTTTCCAACATGGGAACCATGTCTCTCCCCCTTAAACTTTTTAAATCTTTGCCAGCCAAGGCTGAAAAGATTTAAACCAAGGTTCGAAGACTTGTAATTTGAAAGTGAATGCTGCTGAGTTTTGAAAGTTGCAAACATGCGGTTGGATTCCGTGTTGCATTCCGTCGAGCATATGATCCAAGCCCGGTAGGAATTTTTGCATAAATGCAATGAGGTGAGTTGTTCTTTGAGTTTTTGTATAAAGGCAATGTTTTCTCATCGTTGTGTCCTCAGAATCATTGCATTTCACTGAATCGCCATGTCTACTTCTGCTGCCCAAGCTATTCCATCTCTCATCTCCCTTGTCAAGCATGCTGATGCTGTCTTGCAAGTCCCTCTCGAGCCTAATGTGCAATTGTTACGTCTCACCACCTACTTTGACGAGGCGGTACATGTCAAGGTAAATTGCCATGCTCTCTGTGCAGGTTTTCATGCTCTAATTGACATTGAATAGTGCCAGATCAAAGTGCACTATCCATGCGCTCTCAAGGAAGAATTCTTTAAGACATTCGAAGCTGTTGTCGATGGCTGCATCTCTAAGTATAACTTCCATGAGACTTGGGACACCATGCTCAAGATCGAGTCTGACTGTTTCAAGTTTTCTGTCAGTGGACAGTACTCCATCTCTGGCAACCAAATCTTGGACACTCTGGAGGTCCTCCCTCCTTTGCATTACTGTATCAATGACAACATCCAGATGTCTTCTGCTCCATTTACTCCTAATGTCACTCCTTCCAAGGAAGTGCAGACCGCGCCTTTGTCTTTGGATGCCACATCTGCTTCTGCCTCTCAGGGTGCCGACATGGCATTGGAGGAGGAAACTCTTGCTAGGGAAACTTGTGCTGTGTCTCCTTCTACGGTCTCTTCTGCAGATTGGGTGGTATGTGCTTCAAATCAATTAAAACTGTAGCATCACGTTAACTTGATTTGTATCAACCAGATGCCATCTCCGGTTGTCGCTCCTTCCAGCGCCTTCATTGAGCAATTTGCTGAGAAAGAAGGTACCCTCAAGGATGCCATGGAGATTGGTGAGAAGATCACTGGTCTGTATCGCCAATCTTTCAACAAGGCTGACCTCTGCTATGGCGACTCCTTCTGTGCCTATTGCTCTGGCACTCCGAGTCATCCTGCTCATTGATGTCCTGCTCATTCTGCCAAGGTACATTGATGAGCCTAGACTTCTGTGGCAACAGCAACACCAACTCAGAATGAGATTGGGTAATTAACATAGTAGCATGGCAATCAATGTGATCATGTGTGTGAGTGGGGTTGGGGCACCTCCATGCAGTAAATCAATTCCTCTATATGCAAGTATACACTGCAACTTTAAGTCTGCGAAGTAGTACTGCTTGGTAGTCAAGTACTAGATGCAATGGCTATAAGCTGGTAGGGATCTCTCAAAATGAGAGAGAGCGGAAGTGGGTATGATGTGAATACCATGAATCCATATGGGAAAATGTGCAATAAAACTAGAAAATGTTGCTAGACAGTAATCTGAGCGGTGAACGATGAGTGATAGACTAAATGGTTGGCAATATGCCAGGCTAACCAATTGTGACCGAGGAAGATCTGTTTATCACCGAGATCTGTTACAGCTAGATCTATTCGTTCTGAATGATCTCCGATCTTAAGACTGATCTCGGCATATTGAGTAATTGATCCTCCTTGGTTCTTGGTTCCGTCGGCATTATAGACTGGGATTGGTGCGGCCGTCGCATGAGTCAGGATGTTGTGCTGTTTGACGAACTTTTGATTGATGGCACTACTAGTGCATCCGCTGTCTACCAACACAGTTGTGGTGATTTGGACAAGGGTTCCTGGTGTTCTGATTTCAACGGGGATAACCAGGTCCTTCCCCTCCCTGCTTAGTGCGCTGATATACTGCTTTGGCTGTCGTAGTTCTTCAAGCCACTCAAGTACGTTGATTTGCTCCATCCCCCTCATTGCTTCAATCATTGAGTCGACTACCTCCTCTGCGTGCGCCTTGTGAATCCAATTCTTTAGGATTGCCTTCACCTCTGACTCTGTTTTGGCTTGTACTATGCCATGCAGAGTCCACTCAGCTCTGAATGGTTTAAGCCATTCGCTGTAGGTCTCGCCACTAGTATAAGTGTGCGAGAGTTGTGGGGTCTCCTTAGCCTTCACGTCGACCTGTGAGGGCTCGACTACCGTTGGCGAGGTCACCACAAGTTCTAAAGGGGGTGTTAATTTAGTGTTCTTGTTCATCATGAAACTGGTAATGTCCTCGTCGTCAGGTACTTCTTCAATGAAAGCTACCTGATGCCCCCTTTGCACTGCCTGGGCGCTAGCAGCTTCCTGTAATGTGGCTTTCTGGTCGGTCATGAAACGGGAGGTGTGTTGCACGAAGGTGTCACCCCATAAAGGGGCAACAGGTTGGGCTGACACTGCTGTATAATGGTCACCTTCACCTGATTCCTTCAAGCCCGTGTTCTTGGGCGGGTCCCTCATTTCATTTGGTGTTCCCCCATCCTCGAGTCGCCCTGTGTCTCAACAGGCATTGGCAACTGGTCGGGAGCACTTACTCGAGTCTGGTTCATCCTCGATCATCGTCTTCTGGTCGTCCGTGGCCATCACCAAAGCCCCTTGTCGTGTAAGGGATTTAGACTTTGGTAGCTGTGCGGTGTTCCCTTTTACCAGAGGAGGTTTTGCCATAGCTATTCCCTCGAAACTCCCAGCAAGGCTGGGACTCCGTAGAGCCGCTTCGTCAGGGGGGGCGAGACACTCCAAAGGAGCCGCTTATTCTCCTGGCCCATCCGGTCGTACATTCGTCACTGCGCACACCCTAGAGAGGTTGCTAGACTGGTGTAATCCGTTGAGACGGGTGTCACTATGGTAGGTGACTTATCATTCGCCGCTTTCACCCGCAATGGGTTACTTGCTGAACGTTTAGTCGTTGGTAGTCTAACTACCACAACATCCGGTGAAGAGAATTGATTCTTGCTTAGTTTCTGGTCTGATTGCGAAGTTGCGGGTATATTTGAATGCACGGGGGTAGCTACAGGTATATAAGTACATTGATAAAATGCGATAGGCGTACCAGCCGAAACTAAGTCCTTCGCCGAGTGAGTCGAATCATTCACTCCTCGGCACTCTATTTTACTTCTGTGATTGGGGCGAGCTTGTCCTGATTGTCCCAATATGTGTTTAGGCAACATAGGCTCTCTTCCTGGGTTTTGGGTGCTGTGGGGCAGTCACGCTTGAAGTGGCCTTTCTTGCCACATCAGAAGCATACTGATGCTGCCCTGGCTGCGTCGACATCCATCAGCACGCCGCATCCTCCGTAGGTCATTCCGCTAGTCGTCTTCATTGACGATATGGGAACCACTGTTTGACCACCCTTAATAGGTGTGGTCGTCTTCTGTGTCTGTGTCTGTGGTCGTAATGGCACCATCATAGATCCTTCTGCCTGTTTCAGGCGCCAGTTGTAGTCAATCCGGAGTAGGCGGGCCTTCCAGCCTTCATAGTCAGTTGGTACCTCCCCGTCAGCTGAGTATATAGTATTTTTACTCATCTGGCAGGCAGCTTTCTTGACCTGATGGAGCATGACTTGGTCGTTGTCATGTACTCCGGCGTGGTAGGCCAGCTCTTCAAATTTCTGGAAGAACTGGTCGCCGTCCTTGGAGTCTGCCTGCCTAAGTTTCTCCCACTGCACATACTTTAGCTGTGCGTCGGCATCCTTCCAGAATCTCTTGCCGAGCTCTGACTTAAAATCTTCATAAGTCGGATAGAGCTGTGCCCCAGTCGCTTGGTCCTTTCCTATGACCTGCGTGTTCAACTCCCACCACTTCTCAGCGTCGTCTGCGAGTCATGAGACGCAAAAGACGACCTTGTGAGGGTGGTGTCAGAAGTGTTGGTTGAACACATCGAAGTGCAGTTCACACTTTAGGAAGAACCGGGTGATGTCATTAGAAACACCCTTGAAGTCATCGACCTCCTTTATGATTTTTTGGTTTAAAATCGTCATAGGGGGCAACGGCTCTGTCGACTAGTTGCCAGGGTACTGGCAGGTCTGGTAGAGGTGGTGGAGCAGGGTGACATGGGAGCATGTATCATATAGGTGGGGTGGGAGGTTGTGGTGGTTGTGTGCTGCCACCTCTGCCTCTGCCAGCTCCGTGACCGCCACCGGCAAATGGTAGGTACCCGGGCTGGTACGTTTCTGGTGGTGCCTGTCCCCTGACATAGGAGAAGGCTCCCATTGATACCCGGGGAGGTGCTACTGGTGGTTCGTCTGGCATTGGTTCCTGGATTTTGGCTTGTGCCACTTCTTCATAAGGGGGGAGTTCTTCCATGGGGTCCCTCGGGTGTAAGTCATTCCATAGGAAGCGAGCGCTTCACTCTGCTTCGTACTGGAGTATGTCATCAGATGGGAGTCCTCTTTGTCTTTTCATAAAATAATCGTTTCTGGCTTGGGTTTCTCCCCAAGCTGGAATGAATGGGAGCTCGAATGCGAAACAGGCATAAATACTTTGATAGTCCGCCTCTTTGAGAATGTTCGGTATACCTATAGTTAGGTCATCGACAGTTTCCTCATAGAATCTAATGGCGTCGGCTAGTGTCATCGCGGGGGGCCCTGGAGTTGGAGGGCGTGTGCTCGTGCGACAACTCGGTGGTCGACTGTAAAATTCCGTCGGAGAATGTGTCGGGGAATGGGGTGGCTGGGCATGGGGGTGGTCATGGCATTGTGACAGCGGTCTCTGAAGTGCTGAGCTGTGCTCGCTCCCTGAGTCGCTGGGCGAGTCGTTCCCAGGTAGTTGCTCAAGGAGGACGATTCGAGGATCTGACATTTCGCCAGCCACTGCATACTGGGGGATGGACGTGGGTGGAGGAGCTGGTGACAGGTTCCTTGACTGGTGGTACAGGCTCGAGTGCCTGCTCCTGGTTCTGTATGGGCTGGTCCCACATGCTGGTGTTTCTGTATCCTGCTGGGGGAGGGGTACGGTGGTTGGGCGAGCCACAATTGGAGGGGAAGTAGGCACTATAGGGAATGTTGACGTTGTCCCAGAACTCCTTGGAGGCGATACCAGCTGCGGGTGGTGGAGTGGGATACCTGCCAGCCCAGGTGTCATAATTGGTGACTGGGGCGACTGGCCTGATGTCTCAGCCCACTTCGAATCCCCCGACACGGGCGGCGAATCGGGCATACGTGCCGGGTGAGGGAGTTCGAGGGACATACTGGGCATACTCGGGAGAGGGAGGAATGGTGGTGACAAATGTGTGCCTTCCGGGAGTGGGAGAAGTCCTTCTTTCCAGGATGACAGGAGAAGTTGACTCAGGAATGTCCTCCTCTTCTTCATTGAGTCCTGCCCTAGTGAGCTCATTGATTGGGATCGGTCAGTGTGGTATGGGTGCAAAGATTCGGGGTGGCCACTGCTCGAGCGGAATGGCATTGACATTGTCGGAGAGGGTTGGGGTTGTAGAGACTGTGGGGGCGATGTGGGGTGTCTCGATTCTTTGCAGCGGCCTGCAGAGAGTCCTGAGTGCAAGAATGAGAATGAGAGAGAGAATGGTGGCACTGGGTATTCCAAGTGCAATGGCTAGAACTCGGGCGTCGTTGTTCTCCATGGAGGCTCTTGGTTGGAGAGCTAGAAAAAAGCTTTGAGCTAATTGTTAGACCTGATATCTCAACAAAGGTAAATATACGGTTGTATCGCGTTCATACAATCACCGCTAAGTCCCGTGAAGTTAAGACATCAAGACTAAGGCTTTAGCGCTTAGCGAGAAGGAATGTGTTTTGGTATGATTAAACGTTAGCTCAAAGCTAAGGAATATACAGCTTTGAGTAGACTACTTATATACTAGAATGAGAGTCTAATAATAAGCACACTATGTTAGAAAGTGAATAAGCCAAATACACAGTGACCGAGATAAAACACACGTCGGTGGAGTATGATGATGTGATGATGTGAAGATTTACGAAGGCTTCCGTGGAGTCATGGATCTAGAGATAAGATAAGATAAGTGCCGAAGATAAGATAAGAGGTGCTTAGGTAAAGAAATGAATAAATTGTAACATACTGCTTGGTAGTTAAGTACTAGATGCAACGGCTATAAGCCGGTAGGGATCTCTCGAAATGAGAGGGAACGAAAGTGGGTATGATGTGAATACCATGAATCTGTATGAGAAAACATGCGAAGATACTAGAAAACATCGCTGGACAATAATCTGAGCAGGGTGAACGATGGGAGATAGACTAAACGGTCTGCAATAGTCTATGGGTGAATGAAATGATGAGAAAACGGAGGGGAGATGACCTGTGTCGAAAGAAAATGTGGAACGAGGTGCTGATGGTGGAATAGCAAGTGAAAATGTGGGGCTACGAAAACTGGCGATGAAACTGGTCCTATATGGTGTGATTGTGCTGAAGTCAATGTCAAAACTGATCTAGTACTGAAGCAATTCTATCCTATGTCAAACTAACCTTCAAGTCCACTTGAGGGACTGATACTATATGAAACTTGATGAAACTGGTCCTATACTGATCCTAAGTCTACTCAGAGACTACCCAAGTGGGCGACAATAATGATGGTGAAAGTGAAACTGTAAAAACTCCAATGGTGTGAAAGTGAAATGATGGCAGCCTATAAAAGATAATGGGGGCAAGGTATGATGTGGTGGTCACATATTGGCACAATATAAGCATGCACCAATAGTGTTAAGAGTGAAGAGCGTGTAGCAAAAGACTCTTCACAGTTAAAAACCGCGGAATAACTCTGGTGAGTTCAAGAGTTGATGTGCAATCAAGAATATGCTGGGGTAAATGGTATATTGCCATAGAATGGTGAATAAACGTGGTTTACTGGCGATAGACTAGAGTGTGATGATAATTAATGTAGACTGTGGTCAACTAGAGATGAACTGGTGATGAACTACGTTTTCTAGCTAGTTTTTATACTGCAAGTATGAATTTATAAATAGAGTAAATATGTGAGACTTAGTAAGGCTGTAAGGCCTTGGCTTTGTAAAAATCATAGGAAACATATGGTCCTTGGTCTTCTAAAGTAACAGCAGCTTGTTGACGTTGCCTCATATGGATGCGAACCATATGGTTTTGTTGAGCAACAAGCAGATCATTAAGTGCTGTTTAGCTGCAGATTACTGAGCTTCAGTGGTCATACTGAAGAGTACTAGTGGGGCAACATTTTCTTGAGGTCTTAGTGAAGTAACAGCCTTAGTAAAACACGGTCTGTAGTTGCCATAGGGATAATTATTGTAGCTGAGAGGGTACTCACATCAATCATATCATTTTCATTAAGTGATCAATGAGCATGTCAATTAGGTGCTTCTGAGTGATGTGGCAATTCCGTTTTGGATGATTGGCGATCAAAGGTGCCTTGCCATGATGAAATATGGCAATTAGGATGTGTAATGAGATGGGATGGATATCAATGCACATGCAGAGTAGCTGTCATAGGGTGAAAGTGGTATTGCCATGTGTGGAATCATTGGTTTGCTGAAAGGCCATTGGAGGGACGGTCGCGTTTATTATCGAGATAAATCTGCAAATTCTGAGCATACAGAGCCTGGAGGCTCATCAGTGAGTCAATCACATCTGGATGATTATACTGAGTTGTAACGTAAAATGGCAGCTATTCACATTACATTTAGTATAATTACAATTTGATGCTTATTTGGACTGTTGCCTGCTAGTGGCTTTACATATTTTGGATCTTTGCTTGTCATATAAAAGAGCTGGCTATTGTGCACACCCGTTCTTTTTGCTCTCCCATTCCCTTATCCCCTTAGGCTTACCCCCCTCTTCCTCCTTCTCTTGCCTGTCTTCTGATGTCTTATAACTCATTGGTGGATGCACCGGTATGATAACTCATTGCTATTTTTTTTTTTTGCCCTCATAAATTGCTCAGGCAGTATGACCATGAAATTGAAGACACAATTCTGGCCGAGATTGACGACCTCAACGAGAGCACCATCAAGTCTGAGATTTTGGATCAGATCGAGAATGGTACATGTTGCTTTATATGTTGTAATTTTCACTCTGATCCATGTATGCAGGAGACCACTTGTTTTACCATTATCTGGAGTGCCTCACTCATATTGCCTCTCAGCAGGACAGTGTATTATACTACTCCCTATTCAATGAGTTCCCCCTTATCATGTGTTTCCCCATCTATGTGGAATCCAAGCTATGGATGCTCTTGCTCTCAGACCATGATCGTCAGCCTGTATCTGATATGACCAGCTATTTACCATCTGAGCTCTGGACAGCAATATTCAAGCTCATGGATAGAGATCAGCTTCCTGAGCTATATCTCGTTTGTGCATACTGGCACAACATTGCTACAAGCTTGGTCTTCACCACTGTACAGTTATCTTTGCCATTTGCTTGGCGGTTATCTGATTGACGGGAGGATTTTGAATGTCTTGCTTCCAGGTCTGAAATTGGTGTTTTATCCTTCACTCTTCAAAACAATATCCACGAATCTATCCACACCATCATTTACAACAACTGGTTCTTTTCTCTGTATTGCTTTTTCTTGCATGAACTTCCCAAAGTTCACACTGTATATTTTTTGGCGGATTTGGGATCCACATCCACAGTTCCCCATATCCTGTATTCATTCTTGTTACCCTCCTCAATCGAACATCTTGTCATAAGGGGATGCTTGTTGGCTGGTCACAGTGTCGAAGCCATGCTATCCCCTGATACAGAATTGAAATTGTTGGAGCTAGATGCATTGGATGATGCTGCATTGGTATGTCATTGTCCTTATGTTCTTGCTCATATCACTAACTTTACTGATAACGGTATATACCTGGAGCCCGTGCCACTCCTAAGGAGATGTCCTTATAGTGTTGAAGAGACTCTGCACGCACAAGCTAGAAATGCAACAGCATCGATGACACTGATCACACTCACACCCAACACTACATACACAAACCCTCAAGTTCATGGGGGATTCTGATGCAATAGAAGCAGATAGAAACAGGACAACCAAACTCTCAGAATATTCAATACACATGTATTGCGATAGCATGTGGTAACTATCTAGATTTCTCAAAGTCCAAAGGCTTTTAATAACAAGAGGAGCAACATTTGTTGTGGGGCCTCAAGTGTAATACAATACATGCAACATCGAGAGATGTACACAAAACCCTCTATAAGTCTAGAGCAACACACAGAATGACCTCAAATGACTTGAAACACACTACACATGACCCAAAGCTTCATGCTCTAAGCAGAAACACTTCACAAAACCTTCCACTAAAGCCACAGGATTCAAACCTACACACTCAAGCTTCCAAACTGATCGTAGATCCACAGGGTTCTAACCTATGTGATCCAGAGACACAAAGAACCTTATAAAACACTGTCTGCAAGCCACAGGGTTTGAACCTATGCCACTTGGGAAATATATACTCTCAGGCTGTTAGACCCGACGTCTGAACAAGGGTAAATACACAGTTGTATCGCGTTCGTACAATCACTGTTAAGTCCCGAAGAGTTCAAGTGTCAAGACTAAGGCTTTAGCGCTTAGCGAGAAGTGGAATGTTTCGGTATGATTAAACGTTAGCTCAAAGCTAGGGAATATACAGCTTTGAGTAGACTACTTATATACTAGAATGAAGGTTCAATAATAGGTACACCGTGTTAGAAAGTGAATAAGCGGAATACATGGTGAGTGAGATAAAACACACGCAGAGTGAGTCTGGAGTAAGTATGACGATGCGATGACGTGTGATGACGGTGTGATGATGTGAAGATTTATGAAGGCTCCGTGGAGTCGCGGATCTAAAGATGAGATAAGATAAGCGCCAAAGATAAGATAAGATAAGAGGCGCTTAGATAAGGAAAATGAATAAATCGTAACATTACCCCCCCTTTAGGGCAGGTGTCCCAACTGCTAGTAGACTTTGGTCTTCCCCTTTTCAAGGGAATTCTGTTGGATCGTCCGGTCCTTTGGTGTCTTGTGAAGGGCTATTGCGCCCTCCAAAGGTGTCCCAGAGTAATTCTTGGTCGTACCAGACTTTTCGTCCCGTGAATGGGTCTGTGTAAGATTGCCAATCTTCGAATTGCGGCGTGTCCGTTCTGTTTAATCGCTCGGCGAGGTAATCGTCTATTAACTCGTCCGAGGCCATGTCGTTTTCTTTTACCCAGCTGTTTGACTCTGGTCCGTAGCCCTTCCATTTGACGAAGTAGTCCGTGACCCAACGTGCCGGTTCCCCTGCTTTTCCCCTGACTTTAGGTTCTCTATGGTCGAGGACTTGTTCGACTTCATAATGTTCTTCGCCGTCGATGAGATCTGGCAGCGGCGCAGGTGGTTGTTCTTGGTTTGGGAATGCTGGTGGTACGTATGGGGTGAGGAGTGATTCGTTGAATACTGGATGGATGCGCCAGCCCAGTGGGAGCTTCAATTTGTACGCTGAAGCTCCGACTTTAGCGATGATTGGGAAGGGACCTGTCCGTTTGTCTGCGAGTTTCTTCTTGGGACGTGGTAAAGAAAGGTTGGTCGTGTCGAGCCACACCTTGTCTCCTACTTGGTACTCGACTGCAGGTCGCTTCTTTTTATCGTATTGGGCTTTCATTTGGTCGGCGGCTTCTTCCAGAGCTTGCTTTGCTTCAGCATGGATTTTCTGCATCTGTGAAACGAATGTGGTTGAGGCCGGTGTTCTGAAGGGTGCTCGGGGTATTGCGCCAGGGAGGAGGTCAGCGTTATAGCCGTAGTTAACCTCGAAGGGGCTTTTGCCCGTAGCGGAGTGGACGCGGTTGTTGTGAGCGAAAGCCGCGAGAGAAAGCCATTCTACCCAGTCATCTTGGAGATGGTTGACGAAGATGCGAAGGTATTTTTCAACCTCTTGATTGACGCGTTCTGTCTGTCCATCTGTTTGTGGGTGATAGGCAGTGGATACGTTTGCCTTGATCTGTAACAAGTCATAGAGGTCTTTCATGAACTTGGAGACAAACACGGAGCCTCGGTCAGAGATGACTACTTGAGGCATTCCGTGCTTGGCATAAACTTCGTCGCATAAGATTTTGGCCCACCCTTCCGATGACAGCTCTGTCGTACATGCTATCGGTATGATTTCCTTAGAGAATCGGTCGACGATCATTAAGATAGCGTCTTGACCGTTGCACTTAGGTAAACCAGTGACCATGTCGACGGAAATATGAGTCCATGGTCGGGAGGGTATGGTGTTCGGATGGAGAGGCGCCGCTTTTGCTTGAGTGCTCGATTTGGTTCGTTGGCACGTCTCGCAAGCGCGGACATAGGCCTCTATGTCTTTCTTCATCCTGGGCCACCAGTATTCTCGTAAGACGAGTTCTTTGGTCTTCTCAATGCCAGGGTGTCCCACTGTCCTATGGTCGTGATGCATCGCGATGATTTCCCCTCGTAACGCATGATCTTGGGGAATATAGATACGGTGATCATAAAAGATCAAACCGTCATCTAGAGACATCCCTCGGTCATGGTTGAGAGACGCGGATACGTTCTTGTCCCATCAGTGGTGGTCAAGCGTGGCTTGCTTGATTTTGGTATGGATTTCCTCGATTGTGGGCATGACCATTGCCCGGAAATGCTCGGGTTTGAGGACAATAACCTCATCGTTGTCCTCCTGTCCCTGCTCGTGATCTGCTCATCGACTGAGTAAGTCGGCTTTCTTGTTTGCTGTCCCTGGCTTGTGATGTAGCGAGAAATGGTACTCGGCGAGCTCAGTTACCCAACGCGCTTGACGTCGGTTGAGTTTCTGGGGCTTTCAGAAATATTGCAGATTCTGATGATCTGTCCATATCTCAAAGTCCTGCGCCGCTCCCATCAGGTAGTGTCTCCACTCGTCCAGGGCTAGCATGATGGCCAGCAGTTCTTTGTCGTAAATTTCGTAATTTCGTTCTGTAACTGTTAGGGACTTGGACAGAAATGCGACTGGGCGCCATTTTCCATCCTGCTCTTGCGACAATACGGCGCCAATCGCTCCCTCACTTGCGTCCGCCTCTACGCGGAACTTGCCTCCTTCTGTGGGTATTGCCAGTACCACTTCTTCAGCTAGTAGTCTCTTCAACTCTTGGAATGTGTCCTGCTGTGCTTTTCCCCACTTCCACGGATCGTTTCCTGTTAGCTGTGTCATAGGCTTGACGACTTTGCTATATCCTTTGATGAAACGTCTGTAGAAGTTGGTAAAGCCTAGGAACGACTGAAGCTGCTTCTTCTTGGTTGGAACGGGCCACTCCGCTATTCCTGCGATTTTGACTGGGTCCATGCGAATGCTTCCCTCACTGATGATAACACCAAGGTACTCGGTTTCCAAGGTCTCGAACTCGCATTTTTCCGCTTTAAGGAATAGCTTGTTCTCTCGTAAGACCTTAAGAACCTCGCGCGTGATGCGACGGTGCTCTGCCTTGGTTTTGGACATGATTAAGATATCATCGAGGTAGACGGTGACGGCGCCTGATGCAATGAGGTTTTTGAAAATGTCATTCATCATCCACTGGAAGGTGGCGGGCGAATTGGTGAGCCCGAAGAACATAACCATAGGTTCGAATAACCCTCGATTAGTTCTGAATGCCGCCTTCCATTCGTCGCCAGTCTTGATGCGCATGTTGTTGTATCCCCATCGAACGTCAAGCTTGGAAAAGTACTTGGCACCTCGTAGTTTATCCATTAGCTCCGAGATGAGTGGAAGCGGGTATCGATTCTTAATCATCATCTCGTTGAGCTTACGGTAATCTTGTACTGGTCGCAGCTTGCCATCCTTCTTTTTGACGAAGAAGAAGGGTGAAGCCATGGGCGACTTTGAGGGCCTTATTCGTCCACTTGAGAGGTTCTCGTCCAGGAACTTGTCAAGTTCAGCCTGTTCATTCCGATTAAGAGGGTAGACCTTGCAATCGAGATTGGTGTTCGCGTTTGGAATAAGTTCGATTGCGTGGTCCCACATCTTTGGTTCGGGAAGTTCATCAAAACTGTCTTTATCGAACAGATCGCTGAAATCTCGACACCATTCTGGGACCATTTCTTCGAACGTCTTCGTTTTCTTGTCTGCGTTGGCCGCGGCAGCTAAGTCATTAGCGCGATGAGCGCGTATGAGTATAGCCCGTGTGAAGTCTATTGCAAGAATTGTATCCCCCTCTTCTAGCTCCTCATCCCACCTGTCGTCGGGATCCGCATCGGGTAGTACGAATGGGTTTTTGCGACATTCGCACCGTGCAAACGTTAATCCTCCTGTCTTCCAATTGATGATCGGATTATGCCGGGCTAACCAATCATGGCCAAGGAAGATCTGTTTATCGTCGAGATCTGTTACGGCTAGATCTATTCGTTCTGAATGATCTCCGATTTTAAGACTGATCTCGGCATATTTGGTAATTGATCCCCCCTGGTTCCTGGTTCCGTCGGCATTATAGACCGGGATTGGCGCAGCTGTGGCGTGAGTCGGGATGTTGTACTTTTCGACGAACGTTTTATTGATAGCGCTGCTGGTGCACCCGCTGTCTACCAACGCCTTTGTAGCAATTCGGGTAAGGGTTCCTGGTATCCCGATTTTGACGGGTAGAACCAGGTCCTTCCCTTCATTACTTAATGCGCTGATGTATCGTTTTGGCTGTCGTAGTTCCTCGAGCCATTCGAGTGCGTTACTTCGTCCCATCCCCCTTATTGCCTCGAGCATTGTGTCGACTACTTCTCCTGTGCGCATCTTATGAATCCAATTCATTAAGATCGCCTTTGCCTCCTCCTCTGTCTTGGCTTGTACTACGCCACGCAGAGTCCACTCAGCTTCGAATGGTTTGAGCCACCATTCACTGTAGGCCTCGCCACTAATGTAAGTGCGCGAGAGTTGCAGGGCCTCCTTAGCCTTCGCGTCGACCCGTGAGGGCTCGACTACCGTTGGCGAGGTCACCGCAGTTTCTAAAGGGGATAAATTAGTCTTCTTGTTCATCATGAAACTGGTAATGTCCTCGTCGTCAGGTATTTCTTCAATGAAAGCTACCTGATGCCCCCTTTGCACTGCCTGGGCGCTAGCAGCTTCCTGGTCCGCGGCTTTCTGGTCGACCAAAGCCCCTTGGTGTATAAGGGATTTAGACTTTGGCATCCTTACGAAGATCTCTTTTACCAGAGAAGGTTTTGCCGTAGCTATTCCCTCTAAACCGCCAGCAAGGCTGGGGCTCCGTAGAGACGTCTCACAGTTGTGTGAGGCAGTGTTAGCAGAGTTGGCACTAAGTGCCTCGTCCGTCCCCTCCGGTCGAGCATTCGTCACTGTGGCGGTCTCAAGAGAGGGCCTCGACTGGTGCTTCGCCGTTGAAAGGGGTGTCACTATGGTAGGTGACTTATCGTCCGATGCTTTCGCCCGCAATGGGTTACTTGCCGAACGTTTAGTCATTGGTAGTCTAACTACCACGACATCCGGTGATGCTGGGACAGAGAGTTGATTCTTGCTTAGTTTCTGGTCTGATTGCGAAGTCGTGGGTATATTCGAATGCGCAGGGGTAACTACAACAGGTATATAAGTACATTGATAAAGCGTGATGGGCGTACCAGCCATAACTAAGTCCTTTGCCGAGTAAGTCGAATCATTTACTTCTTGGTGCTCTCTTTTACTTCTTCAATTGAGGCGAGCGGCGTTTCCTGGGAATCCCAATATGCATTGGCGCGTCGCAAGCTTTCCTCCAATGATTTGGGCGCATTGGGGCAGTCGCGCTTGAAGTGGCCCTTTTTGCCACAACGAAAGCATATCGACGCTGCCCTGGCTGCGTCAACATCCATTGGCGCACCACGCCCCCCGTAAGTCGTTCCCGACGCTGTCTTCATTGACGGCGTAGGAACTGTTGTTTGACCACCCTTAGTAGGTGTGGTCGTCTTCTGTGGCGGTGCTTTCGTTGATGTCGCCGTAGATCCTTCTGCCTGTCTTAGGCGCCAGTTGTAGTTGATGCGGAGGAGGCGAGTCTTCCAGCTTTCGTACATGGTGGGCACTTCCGCATCAGCCGAGTATATAGTATTTTTACTCGATTGGCGGGCGGCCTTCTTGATTTGGTGGAGCATGACTTGCTTGTTGTCGCGTACTCCGGCATGGTAGGCTAGTTCTTCGAATTCTTGGAAGAACTTGTCGCCGTCCTTGTTCTCCGACTGCCTAAGCTTCTCCCACTTTGCATACTTCAGCTGTGCGTCCGCATCCTTCCAGAACCTTGCGCGTAGCTCCTTCTTGAAATCGTCGTAAGATGGGTAGAGCTGGGCTCCCGTCGCTTGATCCCTCCCTATTACTTGTGCGCTTAACTCCCACCATGTTTTGGCATCTCCTGCAAGTCGAGAGATGCAGAAGAGGACTTTATGAGGGGGATGGCGGAAGTGTCGGTTGAATGCTTCAAAGTGCAATTCGCACTTTAGGAAGAATCGGGTGATGTCGGTAGAATCACCTGTGAAGTCTTCAACCTCTTTGAGGAGTTTTGGTTTAAACTCGTCATAGGGGGCGATGGCTCCGTCGACTAGTTGCCAGGGTACTGGCAGGTCTGGGAGAGGCGGTGGTGCGGGAAAGAGCGGGAGTGCGTACCTTACTGGTGGTACTGGGGCAGCGGGAGGTTGCGGTGGCTGTGCGCCACCGCCTCCTCCAGCAGGAGCTCCATGACCGCCACCAGCAAATGGCTGATTGAATGGTATGTAGCCGGTTTGGTAAGCCCCTAACGCTATCAATCCCCTAGTGTAGGAGAAGGTCGATCCCATGTAGGATGGTACTGCTGGCTCTTGGATCTCGACCTCGGCGGCTTCTTCTTCGTAATCGGGGAGCTCCTCCATGGGAGCATCCCGATGTATATCGTTCCATAGGAAGCGAGCGTTTCGCTCCGCTTCGTATTGGAGTATGTTGTCAGCTGGGAGTCCTCTGTTTCTTTTCATAAAATAGTCGTTCCCGGCTTGGGATTGTCCCCAAGTCCGGTCAAATGGAAGTTCATAAGCAAAGTAAGTAAAAATGTCTGCATAGTTAGATTGTTGTAAAATAGCCGGTATAGCAATACTTGGGTCATCGATCGTGTCCTCATAATACCTAATCGCGTCTGCCAGACTCATCAGAGGGGGGCTGGGGCGTATGCTCGCCCATCGACTCGGTGGGCGACTGAGGCCTTCCATCGATCCTGATGATCGGGTATGGGGTGTCAGGTCGGGGCGAACGCTGCGGCTCGACGACGGTCTCTGAGGCGCTTGAATCGAGTTGCTGCTGCTCCTGCCGGTCCTGGAAGCGTCGGGCGAGTCGTTGCCAGTGTGTGTCTCGGCTCCGCTGGCCTCGGCGTGCCGGGGGATAGAGGTGACTGGAGGGACCGGCGACGGGTCCCTCGACAGGCTCCAGGGAGTACGGCCGATTCTCGATGTGCTGGTCCCAGTGTCTGTACTGAGTACCGTACCCGGACGGGGGAGGGGATCGGTGGTCTGGCGAGCCTGGATGGGGATCGGGGAAGAAGGCGCTGTAGGGGATATCGACATTGTCCCAAAACTCCTCTGAAGGGATACCGGCTGCGGGTGGTGGAGTGGGGTGCCTATCTGCCCAAGTATCGTAATTGGTGACGGAGGCAACGGATCTGATGTCGCGGCCCACGTCGAATCCCCCGACTCGTGCGGCGAATCGGGCGTATGTGCCGGGAGAGGGGGTTCGAGGGACATAGGGGATATATTCGGGTGAGGGAGGGATGGCGGGGTGGATGAACGTAGCTCCTCCGGCAGGGGGAGCAGCTGCTCTTTCCGAGACGACGGGATGAATCGACTCAGGAATGACTTCCTCTTCTTCTGTGACCCCTCCCCGAGCGAGCTCGTCGAGTGGGATCGGTCGGAATGGTACGGGTGCGAAGATTCGGGGTGAGTGCTGCTCGAGCGGAATGGCATTGACATTGTCGGAGAGGGTAGGGGTGGTAGAGACTGTGGAGGTGATGGGGATCGTGGGGATGACGGGGGATGTGTTCGCAACTCTTCGCGGCAGCCTGCAGAGAGTCCTGAGCGCGAGAATGAGAACAATGGAGACGATGGTAGCGCTGGGGATTCCAAGAGCAATAGCTAGATCTTGGGCGGTACCGTTAGACATGGAAGATCTTGTTTAGAGATCTAAAGAAAAGCTTTGAGCTAATTGTTAAACCCGACGTCTGAACAAGGGTAAATACACAGTTGTATCGCGTTCGTACAATCACTGTTAAGTCCCGAAGAGTTCAAGTGTCAAGACTAAGGCTTTAGCGCTTAGCGAGAAGTGGAATGTTTCGGTATGATTAAACGTTAGCTCAAAGCTAGGGAATATACAGCTTTGAGTAGACTACTTATATACTAGAATGAAGGTTCAATAATAGGTACACCGTGTTAGAAAGTGAATAAGCGGAATACACGGTGAGTGAGATAAAACACACGCGGAGTGAGTCTGGAGTAAGTATGACGATGCGATGACGTGTGATGACGGTGTGATGATGTGAAGATTTATGAAGGCTCCGTGGAGTCGCGGATCTAAAGATGAGATAAGATAAGCGCCAAAGATAAGATAAGATAAGAGGCGCTTAGATAAGGAAAATGAATAAATCGTAACACAGGCAAGCACTAATCAAGCCAAAGGGTTTGAACCTCTGTCACCTGTAGTGCCTCACATCACAAGAAACCCTCAAAGCACAAGAGCACATCCACAATGACACTAAACTCTTCTTCTCAGGTCAGAGCACAAGTCAACCAACCAATTAACAGTAGCACAAGTGCCATGTTAGCTTTCTATGCCTTGCGCAACTCAATTCACTCAATATGCTATCAATCCAAGGTATATTCTCTTGCTCAAAGTTACAAACTAATCCTGAAGCTAGGGCATCAAGCTGGAGGCTTGCATGCGACTACAACGGGGGTCTGAAACTTGTAAACTACAATTACACTGCACTATTTATCTATTCTACATCCTACAAATTAGTACCACCAGATATAGTATTATTTTGGGTGCAGAGCTCCTTCACCTGCATCCCGTGCATGTCACAATTATCATGCCATAGCTTGGCACTGACTCAGGAGTCCAACTCGGGGCCAGATCCTGTTTCTGAGTGTCGCAATGTCAGTTAACAGCACTATTACATGTGTATTGACATTGGTTGCTATCTCCTTGGAGTTGCAGCCTAGCATGCGACTCTTATTTCTGTTCATAATATTCTTCCGGGGAATTCTATGGTAGTGAAGAGAACTAGCTTCTTGTCTAGACCTTGCATACTTCGGCCAAAGTCAAAGACTTTGGATTTACTTGAATTCTGACTGCACAAAGTCTAGAGCTCTAAGTGCCAGGTCATCTGTGCCTTGCGCATCATAGATCAATGTTGCACAAAGTCTTAATTATCTCACAAGCGTGTCCTGCCCTATTCTTAGTGCACATATGCTATGCCTTGCCAGAGCACTCAGTGTCAAGCACTGGGACTTTATACCTAGTGCAGTCCTTCAGGTACTGCTCTTTAGGTTAAGCCATGTGCTCCACCCAGTTTTACTCTGATAATCTCATTACTGGCATTATAAACATTATGCTCTATTGTGTTTCTTAATGCCTCAGTATCTGGACTTTGTAGCCTATATTCATTTGTACAATTTGCAAAATTACATGCATAAACACTTTCAGGGTGTGTCAGCATGATCTTGTTGGTATATCCAGATTCCGAGGACCTCCTTTGTATAATCTCCCCATGCCCTCCCTTTGCAATTGAGAAGTTCAAAAGGCTTTCCACGACCTGTTGTCGCACTACAAATGACTGCCTATGACTGAAGCTTCAAACTTACAATTCAATGCGACATACAATGTCCTTTGCATCAGCCCAAGAGCCATCCTCAGCCATTTTCAATGGTACCTATCTGTTGGCTGCCAGGTGAACTCCCCAATAAAACTTCCTTCTTTTGTTCCAAGACGCTGCTTAGAGAATCGATATCTAGGCTCAGAGAGTCGGGGGAGTGTATTGCACAATTTTGAAGGAAGGACTGTTTCTGAAGTTATGAACAGAGTCCAATCATATCGATTTTATCACCACAATAATCTCGTAGTCGGACACCAGGTACATCAGCGTATGCCGGGACTTGGGGCTTTTGGTCCACGCAATAATTCCAGTTGGCTGAACTCTGCATTTTTGACGAGAGACATATTACGAATAATCTTCCTGGCTCAGTAGCGCCCAGTGTCACCACCAGAAACCGCATTGACGTCCTCTTCTTTCCGTCTTTCCAGCCCCAGCTGCTTAGAGGGAGTTTCTCCAAATCGACTTCTTCGACTTCTTCTCAGAGCTCAGAGGCTGGAGCGTCAAACGGACCCAAATCATAGTATATCACGGGTTTGGCGAAACGCGTGCTCTTGAGTGATGCGGGCCCGGAGAGCGAACATGCGTACTACAGGGGCGACAGGTCGTGGATAACGTGTAATGTGGACAGCCGGTGTGAAGGAAGATATTGTGCGCAGGTTAAAGCCCAAAAGTGATCGCTATTGGGCCATTTAAGCTTCATGTGTGGAAACATTCTGTCCTTCAAATCTCCTACAGCCCAGCGTCATCCCTGCCTCAGATACGAGATGCTGGTGAATCTAGCTGAGTATGTTGGCTGGACAGTGAAAGAGAGCATCGACAGCTCACCTATACGTGATGCCAAAAGCGAACCAAAAGACGTCTCGTACAGCGGTCATACATCCGAGTACGGGTCACACCGCATCTCGCTCGCCAAAACGATGCAAATTCAACGCTTTTGTTTTGAGCTCGTTCAAACGAGACACGATTGTCAACTAGGGGAAGACACGAGACACAGACTTGAAGAGCGGATTGCTGGGAAGAACGAAATCATCGATGTCCATTGAGTCTGTGGCCTTGAAGCTTGAAGCTTGAAGTCCGACATTTGTTGTGGTCTTGTTAAGCTCCTCGTCCAAGATTGACTGGAGAGATGTCTAGATGGTGAGAAGGTGCTGGTCAGAGATATTGTCAGATAGCTACCAAGATAGAACGTACCTTTTCTTCCCTTGGTGTTGGTTTCTCAGAATCCCTTCCGCCCACCGCATGACGGAGAATCTTTTCTAGATCCTGTCAACGAATCCCTGTACTTTGCACCATGCCCAATGTCGTCGACCACAAGCAGCATCTCTTGCGAATCACTCGGTGCGTCCTGCCCGTAAGAGGTCCTAGTTGACCATACTAGTTAGCCCCGTGTGCAATGATTTCTTTGTGGGTCTTCTCGTTGAGTGTCCTCCTCGGTGTGTACTGGAGAACGTCGTGCCGTCCATGCGAGGGTGACGATGGTAAGAGATGAAGGAGCGTGGGAGCTGACACAGATCACGCCCTCCATCCCGCGTGTCTTCAAGTGAGCGACGCTGAAGTGGATATGGAAGCAAAGAAGGAGAATTATATTGATGATACTACTGGCGTACAAAAAGTAAAGACTACAAAGCGAGATGGGAAAGAGTACTCACGCTTCATGATGGAAAATAACATGCAAGACCGTGAGCAGCCAAGATACTCCCCGTTCCGAGGGTGTACACTGGCGCTTGAACAAGTCGAGCCTCTCCACATCTTGAAGGTTGGCTTTATTACTCAGAAATCGTCGATAGCACAAGAATACCGCAAACCCTGGACCGATTTCAGTGGAAAAAAGGAAGCTGAAAATCGCGGTAATGGCGTAGATATGTCGCAAATTATTAATCGTCCTAACTCGCTTATGTTGGGGCTCTTGTCTATTAAACTCAGGGATGGTATGCAGCACGATGATCTTGCATATCGGAATATCAGTCGTAAGACTTTGATTAAAGGGAAACATGTCGTTCACGCTCCTAGGCGACAGTCAGAGGTGTTGAACGTTGATAGAGGAGGCATACCAGGTGTAGAAACACGTATCTACGCGATTTTATCCGAGTAAATAAGAATTGAGAGCATAAGATACAGCAAGTGAATAGTGAAGGTGAGAAATAGCAGGGTAAGACTGGAGAGGAAGTGGTTAGAAGGAAAATGAGCTGCATTGCTAAATCCGGGAAAAAGTAATATGTCATTACATGGATTGCAATTGGTCATCAGGGCGACAGCTACGCACAAGGCATTGTATGACATTACAATAAGGGTCGTCATCCTCATTCCAGATTATGAGCTGTGTACCGTCTTACGAGTAGATTATGCTGTAGTAGAAGAATTAAGTTGAAGTTGCGAGATATGCATAAGTATCTCTCTTGACTCCTAAGTCCTTGTATAGTTCGAATAAGCATCACACACTTGTTAGCATGATTAATAAACGTTATTGGTCCACCGGTGTTATCCTGGACTGCTTATGTCCTAGAAGCTAGCAGGCGCAACGGCGGCACTGGCACAATAGGGTGTTGGCAGGGGCTAGTTAGTGCTGTTTGGTTGCGCGCGCATCTTCCTGAAAATTTCGTTGACCAAAGCATGACTAGTGGCACTCAACTGACACTGCCAGGGACATACTTAACTAAGCTCTTCATGATCCCTGTAGATGACATGGTCGCCAAACCATGATTATCATTCCCATAGGAGGAAAGTAGAGAGGAAGTCGGACTTAGATAAATTCGAGTTTCATGCGGAGCGGCCGCAACCAGCCGAAACTGTGATAGCACGCAATCCGCAATTGATCACTCACGTGTTTGTTTGTTGATAGCGACTCGGGTCTGTTCATTGCTTTCTGTCTCTTCCCATCATCCCTCGCGGTGCTGTCAACATCGATGATACCGTCAAGACACAAGAGCAACCCGAACCGCCTTTCAGGAGGACCGTATATGAAAGCCATACCTAGGACGAGGATGAACAGATCGAGCTGGCACCCGGGTCAATGTTTTCTAGGATTCAGTGTCCAACAAGGATCTTTTACGATACTACTAGACTGAGGCTGCTGGCTATGGGTGCTCTGATACTCGACTGGGCTCGACTGGCTGCTGGTCTTCGCTGTCTTATCTTGTATTGTCGGACTCTATGCAGCTTTTTCTTTTAACATTTTTGGGATGCCGGGTACGTGCTTTCGTTTTCGTAGTCCATGGCTGTTGCTGAGCATACACCATGTAGGTGCCGTATTGCGTTCAACGACGGGATGTGTTATCTTAGGGGACCACGGGGCATCAACGCTTCGAGATTGTCATTGCGTCTGTTCCCAGGGTAGGCGGAGATGATTCGGTGTTCATGTACTCGGAACATGTCCTGTACAGTTCGACTAGATAGATAATATATTGGTTAACATACTCTTTCGATGCCTGAACAGTCTGTAATATGCAAGGAAATAAGGAGGATGCTTCTGCTTATTGGTGAGGGCTTGTGAGCTATTATCATGTCAAGTAATCCCTGTAATGCGATGTAAGGATAGTGATGGATTATACGGATTATCAAATTTGACCTATCCATATATGCTTAAGTGAGCGAAGCTGTAATATGATTTCACATCATACCGATCACTGGACCTTGTACCGAGGATATTGAGGTTGTAAAGCCTTATGGACTTTTCCCGGATTTAGCGATGTGGACGGGTTTGGTCTCGTGACCAGTACCAGTTCCCTTTTCGGAATCGTTGATCGATCACACTTTTCTCACCACGATGACGGCAGGGACCAACGAATGGTGAGTTCTACATTATCCTTTCGCGTCTTTGTTGGGTCTAATGCTATACAGGGCATTGTTACTACTAATGGGTAGGTTTTCATGAAAGGTTCGTGCTCAATGCTATGCATTTCTCTCGCAAGCTAACCCTTTCTCTCCCTTTGTAGCCTCGTCGTTTTTGCAAGACTAGAAGACGCGACTATTTCCCGCATGAGGACGTCAAAGCAGCCGGTCGCTGTCAAGGTCGACGACGATGTCAACTTTTTCCCTCCCAGTCTACGACTCGATGCATCTACTGGCCCTCGAGATCTCATGCACGGTGTTGGATCTGACGAAGCGTATGGATATCAACGTGTAGGGAAAAGTCAACAAAAGTAAGGCTTTCTTTCAAAGCTATAACGGTCTACTAACAACATGTTGACAGTCTTGAATGTACTCAAAGATGCGGCTAATGGACGCTAGGTATGCGTGCTAACATTTTACCATGTTCTGCGTTCTCTAAGATTCTCCCAAAGCCCGCATGGATCGCCTCCTCAAATGTACGATCACATCCTCCCCCTATTGAACTGTTCACGCAGCGTATGTGAAGGTACGTGACATAACCCAAGTTGATTATTCTCGTTAACGCAGTCTCTACAGGCGATCAATCGATAAGACTGATATGGCTCTCATCAAGTGCGCGACCACCTGAGCCGTCTACCAAGTCATTTGGAGAGCTCACCAAGGTGTTGGTGTTGGTACGCAAGGTACGCGACATCTCTCTATTATGTTTTCTGGCTGACGCCGTCTTCAGTGGAAGGAAGGATGGGTGCGCCGTCGAGTAGATGACTGGCGATACGAGCAGATGGGAGTTGATGGGCGCTTGGAATGTGTTTGTTAAGGGTAAGCCTTTCCACGCACCTCACCCGAGATGACACTAACAGAAGACCAGGATCGATGCGTGGGGCAACGGCCGTTTGCAGCATACACCTCCGCGGAGAAAGATGGACGTACGGGGTGCAAGTCGACGGATACAGGTTGGGAGAGTCAAAGCTAGCAGTAAGCCGACTTGGCTGACATGCTAATGGGACCACTGACAAGATTTATAGGCTAAAGGTATGGATACAAGGTGCACCTTTCCCATCCAGCTCCTCGGCTGCCGATTGCCGTGGGCTGATATTCGGGGTCTGCCCTCGATTTATGAGCCATCTTGTAAGTCTTGGGACAATTTCTATTGATTCAAACTAACGAGTTTACTAGAGGACAGAGGACACCCCGTCGAGAATCAGAATCAGAGACGGCGTGCTAGTTTGTTACAGAACGGGACAGCAGATTCTGTCAATGTACAGAGGACAGGATGTTCATATTCGGGGCGCACGTGGAGAGGAGGGTGTGCGGAGGGATATTGATGTGGGCAGTGGAAGTCGACTGGTAAGCACACTTGGCTGAGATCGTCATGGCAGCACTGACTGGCTCTGTAGGCTGATGATATGACTACAAGACATACCCCTTCCACCCGCCTCCTCGTCTACCGGTCGCGACTCGCCGTTGACGACACGACTTGGTTTTCGGGAGTCGGCACTTGATTAGCCAGCGAGTCTTTCCATAATTTATCTTGATTCAAACTAAGGGCTTTACAGAAGTGTTAACGGAGTGCGCGCGTTCACAGTCGGCACACTAGGAGGAGAGGAGGGAATATGCGCGGAGTAGAACAGTGCGGAGGAGTTGCGCGTGCATGCAGATGGAGGCCTGGCCAAGGAGGTTGGCGTGAAGGGAGGGTCGTTGACGGTCACATGCTAATATTAGACAGGAGGGGCGGAGAGGACAGAGTGCGGAGGACTTGTGCACGCGCGTCTGCGAAGGGACGGTATACGGGGAGGGACGTCGCTGGGTGCTGGCTATTATTGGACTGGATGATGGGTGCTTGGTCGAGGGAGGAGTGACGTGGACGCGGTGTGGCTGTGAGGAAGGTCGTATGCGGGAAGGGACGTCAACGGTCGGGTCCTGTGGCTGTGGAGGATGGACGGACGGAGGCCATTCTTTATAGAGACGGACATTTTCATGGAGAAAGGGAGATGGATGCGTTTTAGCAGGGAGTTAGCAGAGACGAGCGATTTCACGGAAGTCGCATGGATGCGGATGATGCCGGTTACGCATCCCTCGCAGCCAAGTGTTTTCCTCCCGGAACCTCCTGGATCTGAAAGTCAAGCCATCCTCTCATCAATAAACGGGCTAAATGCTGACATATCTACTAATTGACGGCGTCTACTCCAGCCAGTCTGCACTCCACGACGACCTCCCTTACAGCTGCAGCATCCTCAGCGTCACTCCTCCTTGAGCAAGCACCATCCAGGCTCATAACGGCTCGCGTACGTGTCGTCTCAACACTCGGTCCGTTGCATGTATTTTACCTAGCCTCAGTCAATAGACATTATGTTGTGACGTACCAAATGAGTGATGAATCGATGCCGCCACCCTCGTAGTCAGGTCTTCTCCTTCACACCACATTGCCCCCGCGCGTCGTTCAAGTGAGTCACAGTCAGGGCGACATGGAATCATAGAGCAAGAGAATTATATTAAAGCATAATACTACTAGAATACAAGAAGTGATATACGTATGAAGCGAAATAAAAGTTATGAAGAAATGTTCGTGCTTCCCAGGGAAAAGTGCATGACTACAAGCAGCCAAAAGTTTCAGACCTCATATCATCGTATGATCTCCCGTTTCCAAAGGTATGTGCCGCCGCTTGAATGAGAAGGGGCCCTATTCCATCGTGCCGTGGCCGTCGGCCAAGCAGTCTCTCGTCAAGTCGTCCCAACAAGAGAGCTGAGGCATGCTGTTGTGGGGCCTCCAGAGGCTCGCACAAGTGAATAGCCCTAGCCCAAGGGACCTCGACATCAGCGTAGGAAGAGTTGGGGGAGAAAGACACACGATAACCAAAGTTCGTCCTCAGACGCGAATATGACACCAACTTCTATTAGATCAGCCGCAACAGGGATGGGGAGCGCGTCGAGTTCACATCTTGAAGGTCGCCGTTGTGCCGACACCGTATACATAGCTTCCAAACCAGTTTCACAGTGTAAAAAGGAAAGCGAAGCCGGTATGGATGGCGTCCACACCTCAAATACACATTCATAGACTAAGGAATGGTTGACTCGGCGACATCCATTTTGACGCTGCCTTCCACACAAAGAAACGGCTCCAAGGGTACGAAGCAGTATGAACTGAAGAATGAGGTTCAGTAAAGAAAAATATGGAGGTAGCATCGCATACACACTTTGCCTTCGGGTCTGTGCACGCAACCCAACCATCCTGGACACCGTGTGATTAATGGAAGACGTTATGCACGGAATCGACGACGTACCTCGAACCCGATAAACGTCTCAAAGCTCGCCCCCAGTAAATGGTCAGGCGTCTACAACATCGAAGTGCTCGCTACTTGTACCACCTCACCGACTCGTAATGAGCCGTGGCAAATACGGATGCTGGTTCAGAGCGTGGATCCCCCATCCAGCTCTTCCGCACTGCTAGTAGTTCCGTCGTTCCATGCGGTACAATTTTGGGGCTGCCCTCCTGGTATCGACTGAAGGAGCATACACCTGTCGTACTGATTTCAGCTACCCAAATCAAGATAGATAGATAGATAACCGGACGAGGTCCCAAAAAGGAACCCCGGGGTTCTGTGCCGCCACTAAACGTGTCACAGACTATAACACCCCATGCCGCTGTGATTACCTCGGTTGCGAGCCAAGGACGTCTCACGGGTTTAAAGTGTTACAGGGACAAGGGCATCTCATCAAGAAAAACATATCACAGACGATGCATTCCGCAGTCAGGCACCGTACCATCTATCAAACATATATATACATATGCACACTCGTCACATTTCCCTGTCTCCTTCGGACAGAGCAGTATACAGAGTGAGCGGCGGTGTATATACCGGGACGCTACGGAAGATCTCAAATACATGATGAACAAATTGTGCAAATAGAGGCTCGGCAGCAGGTAACTGCAGCAAGCAAGCCAGTCGGTCGTTGGTGCTAAGCCCATTCCATGTGAACAGCAATTGTGGGCATATACGAAGGACGTCAACCAAAAAATCTCGCCGGAGACGGATAAGACCGGGAGCGGTAGCACAGACTAGTAACGCATGCTGCTCATCCTCTACTGCTACTCGACAGAAGCGGCACAAGCGCCAGTCACGGGGAATGTACGGGCGATATCGCTCTGACCACCGCAAGACTTCGACAGCAAGCACATGGGAGGACATAAGCAGACGTGTAAGTGCTTTCCGATGCGCTGGGATGGGTATAGTGAGATAGGAACGGCGAGACAAGGTGTTTTTGCGAGGATGCAAGCCAACAACCCCAGGTATGTGTTTCATAGACAAACGAAGCATGGCACCCTTAACCATGACTTCAATTTCGTCATTGAGAGATCGCAAACAGACGGCCTCTACGCTGGCAATGAGAGACGATATCGTGGGGACAGACAAATCATGGTGGTTGAGAACAACGGAGGGAGCTAACCGAGCAAGGACACGTTGTAAATCTCCGAACCAAGATGGCTTCCCAACTTCACGAAGAGCGATGGACTCGCGCAGGGCGAGAGCCGTGAGGTGATCATTCGGCAATGCGCCAAGGTAACGAAGATACCGTAAGGCGAGCATGAGGCGGCGAAAATGCAGAGGCATAACACCTGAGAACCATTTGATTAGGGCTTGAACATTTAGCAGGGCAATCAGTCTCACCCGTCTCAGCATGTAAAAAGCAAACTCCAGTCTTGGGGTGGACCCCAAGCAAATGACGAAGAAATGTCAAAGAAGCTTGGCGTAGTTCCTCAACCACAGTGACATCAATATCGAGCACGATTTCACAGCCTGCGATCAAGTAGGGGTCGACTTTGGCTGTATACAAAATCAGGCCTTCTTTTACTGGCAACGAGCCAACACGGTTCTCCACACGAGAGAATATGGCATCTTTCGACAGTCGGGCTTGAGTTGCCTTGACCTTGTAGTGTTTGTCATACATATATGGGCAGACAGAGTCAAACCGGATGCCAACAAAGTTATACTCGGTGACATACGATAGCACTTGATCTGCGACGATAAGTCGAGGAATAGACTCTGGCTGCAGAGCCAAAGATGTCCAGAGATGTGATTTAGGCACCGAGATTGACATGAAGTTCTTTCGGC
The DNA here is from genome assembly GCA_030407065.1 of Armillaria nabsnona. Classification (NCBI taxonomy): domain Eukaryota; kingdom Fungi; phylum Basidiomycota; class Agaricomycetes; order Agaricales; family Physalacriaceae; genus Armillaria; species Armillaria nabsnona. The sequence continues at coordinate 359,858 of JAUDQA010000038.1, read as the reverse complement.
ACCAGACATTGAGATGGTGGAGAGCATGCTGCAGTCCCTCCGGCGAGAATGACATGAGCGCAATGTCATCGGCATGCTCAACATGGGAGACATGCACCCCTTCCCACACAACATTGTCCGGGTGTTCAGGAATAAAGAAATCGGAGAAGTAGAGATTCCAGAGGGTAGGAGACAGAGAATCACCAGCGAGAACACCAATGGAAGAAGTAAAGGTGTCCGAACAAGATTTGCCCACTTTGACCACATACTCCATATCTCGGTACATACGTTGGATCCAATCATACATAGCACCTCCGACACCGAGCCGGCGCATCTTTGTCCAGAGGACAGAAAGATCAGTAGAAGGAAAGGCGTTCTCGAGATCAACAAAGGCAACATACAATACGTGACCATCTGCGTGAGCACGATCAATGGTGGTACGGAGTATAAAGGAGTTGTTATGGGTACGATTCCCACGTCGGAAACCGTTCTGGGAACGAGGGAGAATATTGGCATTATCCATCCACTCCGTGACCCGATACTCAATGATGAGTGTCAAAAGCTTCATCAAACATGACTGCAGTCCTATAATACGGTAGTTTTCTGGCGTAGTGAGATCCCTCCCCAGGCCTTTCTTGGGTACAGCTGCCAAGAGACTAAGCAGCCAGGCATGGGGAATCTCATTACTCTGTAGGCAGTAGTTGAATAAGCGAACAAGTTCTTCAGTAGGAATCGCGAGAACATCCTTCTGACTGATGGAATCAACCCCAGCAGCCGCATTCGCACCGTTGACCTCAAAATGTTCCTTTCCACGATCCACGTCTGCAGCAAGCACAAGCCGTGAGAAGGACTGAAGTGGAGAGCGATCCTCGGTGTGATCAGGCAGACTCTCCGCAAGTAGATCAGCAACACTTTTCAGAACGGGGTCTATGTGAGACGATGGAGATGAGGGGGGGTTCATACGGCTATGAAAGGTGTTTCCAAAGTCATCAAGAGATATCGAAGAAGCAGGGGATTTAGGGCAACTCCATTTACGCACAAGTGACCACATCTGTGATCCCGAAGCACATTGTACTAGTTGTTGCAAATTTGACCACATACGTTCTCGGACTTTAGCTCAGCCACGATGAGATTCTGAATCATCATCAATATCGACGGGCAAGGGGAGAGTAGGGGAACGCCTTTTCTCTCCATCAGCTGGAGGCGAGAGAATTCCGAGTCCTGTGTATACAGGTCTCGGTCTTATGCGGTCCTGAGGGTTTGAGTGGCGGTGCATTTTCATTATTTCCGAGGTCTCTCCGTGAATACGTCTCTTCTACCACCACCATCTCGTCGCCTCCTGCTGTATATACGCCTTCGCCGCCGTCTTTTTACGCCACCAAATGTGCCCTCTTGCTTGCTAACCGATGCTTTCTTCCACTATAACTCCACTGTTGCCCCTGAAACGGACCACAGCACTCACAGACACGATGTTGGGGACGGCAACTGGCTCGCAAGGTGGTTATATGCGCTCTGTTTCGACGTCTGCAACATCGGTTTATGTTTATATTGTCGCGCTTGGGTGGCTAGTGGTACCAGAGGTATGTATTATCGCGTTATTGCTTGTCATAGATACTCACAGCGAGGTAGTTGTTTTGTACGCCGTCTCATTATAATCTTGTTTGGGGTGACCTTGGTACGTTATTCCGTATCTCTGTGCGATGTGGTGGTCTGACCAGCATTGTAAAGGTCATCCTTTTAATTTTTATCAGTGTCTGTTTCGTAACTTTTGTGAGTAGGCTCGACCGTCTTGTCCATTATCAAAGTATTGATGTAACACTTAAGGCCATTTTTGTATTGCGAACGGTGCGGCATTGCGAGTCTACTACCACCAGAAGTGCTTGATGGATGTAAGTATAGCGAGGCAAAGCAGGCAGATTGAGGTGTTTGGTATATTCCTCGGTGTACCGTGTAATTACACTGTATAGTCAAATGGAATAAAATCGAACCTAATCGAGCGTATGGGAACTGAACAAGATTGATCTGTGCAGCTCGAAATAGCTTGACCTGGGCTGGAAAAGGGTTCACATTTCGAAGCCAAGGCGAGCGGGACGAAGCCCCATCGACCTTTTCCCTTTGGCTCGATTTGGCTCAGCCTGGCTCGACTGACTTTTCACTGGGCCTCATTGATGAAGCTGTCTTCAAGGCCAAGTCTCCCCTGACCCTCAAACATACTTCCGTGAAATCGCTCGTCTTTACTAACTCCCTGCTAAATCGACCGTCCGCCCTCCACAGCCACAGCACCCTCCGCATCACTCCTCCCTCGACCATCCGGGCCAATAATAGCCCGCACCCGGCCACGTCCCTCCCCGCATACTGTCCCCTTCCCATACACGCGCGCGCAAGTCCTCCACACTATCCCTCTCCGCACACTCTTTTCTCTCTTCCCAGTGTGTCGACTGCGAACGCGCGCACTCCATTCACACTTCTGTAAAGCCCTCAGTTTGAATCAAGATAAATTATGGCAAGACTCACTAGCCGGGTGATGAATCAAGCGCCGACTCCCGAAAACCAAGTCGCATCGTCAACGGCGAGTTGCGATAAGCAGACGAGGAGATGGATGGGGAGGGTATATGTTGTAGTCGTATTGTCGGTCTACAGAACTAGTCAGTGCGGCCATCACGATCTCAGCCAATTGTGCTTACCGGTCGACTTCCACCGCACACATCCATCTCCCTCCACACAAGCTTCCCGCAGGCGCCATGAGCAGTGCGACGTTCCCTCCGTCTCTCCGCATGTGCGCCGAATATGAACACCGTCCTCTGTAGCAAAGTCGTTAGTCTGAATAGATAGAAATTTCCAAAACACTCACCAGATGTGTGATAAATCGGGTGCATCCAGATCACGTTGAGCATGGCCAACGACTCGACAGTATCATTGGCCTAGAAACTAGTCAGTATGGCCATTGGGAAGTCAGTCGAGTTTGCTTACCACTTGCGTTTACTCTCGTCTGACGTCCTCCGCACATCTTCTTAGTCTCCCGCCCGCACCTCCCAGCTCGGTAACGGACGGATGTGGTGACATTGTTGATTGCATTACTACACCATTGTTAGTATTGCAGGATTGAGATAAGGAAAGCTTACCTTCATCCACGTCCGCCTTCATAACTAAACACCATGCCGCGAATACAACAATGCTGGAGAAACAATCGAGGCAGGAGCCTGAGGCGGGGGTGGAGCCGTAAGCTACAGACCGCCGTACCCAGAATCCGTTAAGGGATCGGCAGTCGGCGGAGGCATACACTTAAAACCGTAACTCCAAAGGTCAAGGCTGGATGGAGATTTCGGTTAGCGTAGTCTCAGGTGTGGTGGAAGGGCTTACATCGAAAAAATATGTTCCAAGCACCCAACACCTCGTATCTGGCCGTATCGCCAGCCACCGACTTGATGATTCCTTCCACTGAAGACAGTGTCAGCCAGAAAACGGGATAGCGAGATGTCGCGCACCTTGCGTACCAACACAAACATATTGCCATGAGCTACCCGAATGGCTCGATAGACGGGCACAGGCGGTCGCGCAATTGATGAGAGCTGTACACGGACTACTTGTAGAGACCGTGTTAGCAAGAATAATCAAGTCGCGTCCCATCGTGTACCATCGCCGATGCTGCGCAAGCAGTCCAGTATCCAATAGGGGGGGAGGAAGCAGCTGTACAGTTGAGAAAGATGGGGTCTAGGAGAATGTTAGAGAAAGAAACATCGTAAAATGTTAGCACACGTACCTAGCGTCCGTTAGCCGCATCTTTGAGTACATTTAAGACTGTAAACATATTGTTAGTAGACTGTTATAGCTTTGACACAAGAAAGCCTTACTTTCGTTGACTCTTCCCTGCACGTTTCTATCCACACCCTTCGTCAGATCCAACACCACGCATGAGGTCTTGAGGGTCGGTAGATGTGTTGAGAGCTACAGACTGGGAGGGGGGAAGTTAAGGTCATCGTCGAGCTTGAAGGCGACCGGTTGCTTTGACGTCCTCGTCCGTAAAATGGTCGTGTCTTCTAGTCTTGTAAGAACGGTGTGACTACAAAGGGAGAAAAGAGTTAGCTCGCAATAGAAAGACGGAGCTTAGAGCACGTACCTTGCATGAAAGTCGTCAAGACATGCTTGCTCTGACCATTAGAATAAGCCTAGGGAGAAAATAGTAAGCAAAACACCGAAACTGAGCAGTAGACAGATAACTTACCGTCGACAGATAGGTGAGCTGGCGAGGAGAGGGTAAGAAATAGAGGAAATAGTAGCTTTGCAACTTTGCAAGCGAAGCACGGCTCTTCTACCATTAAACCAGGTACGTTGAGGGTATTCACGATGACCTAAGGAGTATTAAAGTGAATAAAAATACAGAGAGAAAAAGAGAGCTCACCACGTCGTTCAAAGCAAAGAATCGATCAATCAACGAACGGAAAAGGAAACAGATACCGGTCACGAGACCAAACCCGTCCAGCTCGACAAAGTCGACGATGAGGTATATGACGTCAGGAGACGCGCCAATAAGATATGAGAAGACGTGAGGACGTGACTTGAAGTCATGGGAGAAGGGGAGAGAAGGACCGGAGAGGAGAAAAGTGGGGATGAATGGGATTTGGACACGTCCCCCAATGCCGTGCCGCTCCTATGTCCTCCCCTTGTCTGCCTCCGTTCTCCCCCTCATCCGCATCCCGATGCAACTTCCGTGATATCACTCGTCTCTATAGCTCCCTGCTAAAACGTGTACACCTTCGAAAATGCCCGTCTCTATAAAGAATGGCCTCTCGACCGACCATCCTCCACAACCACAGCATCCCACCATTGATGTCCCTTCCCGCATACGGTTCCTTTCACGCACACGCGTATGTCCCTCCCGCATGCATGTCCCTCCCCTCCCCGCGCGCGCCGACTCTCGACGCTGCTGGCTAACTCCTGCTCAGTCTGTATTGCGTATTCTCTAGTAAACTCTTTAGTCTATATCAATAAAAAATGATGACTAAGCCTACCATAGCGATGGATGGATAGATAGTAGACCCAAAAATCCCATGCTGGACTCACCATACGAGCCGTCCCGTCAACTCGATGTCAAACCTAGCAAGCGAGGAGGCGAATGGGATGAGTGGATTTTGTAGTCGTCTACAGAACTGCTTAGTGGTGGGATGACGATCTCGGCCGAGTCTGCTTACTGGTCTACTTCGGTGCAAATCCATCTCCCTACGCGTAGTGGTGTTCTGCACTCCCCGCCCACTCTCTTCTTCTGTGTGTGCACTCACGTCCGTTTCGAAGCTCTGTAGCAAAGTCATTACATTGAATCAATAGAAATTACCAAAATACTCACCAGATGTGTGATATATCGAGTGCATTCAGTTGACGTCGAGCATAGCTAGAAACTAGTCAGTAGTGCCATTAGGATGACAGCTAAGTGGCTTACCACGGGCGTTTACTCTCGTTCCACGTCCTCCGCATACCCTCCTAGCCTCCTGCGCGCTTGTTAACTGACAGAGAAGGTAGGTTTCCGGGTACATTCCCTAGACTATTGCTGGTAAACAGTTTCAAGATGGAACTAAGGAAGGCTTACAAAAACGACGCTTGAGGAGCTGCTGAGGCATCTACACTAGGCAGAAGCATAGTCGTTAGTAATCCATTAGAGAATGAGTACTAGAATCCTTACCTCCACTAAACTTCCCTGCACGAATGTGTATCCCTTCAGGTCAGATTCAGATCGCACGCGGCAGGGAGTTGTTAATAACCCTAACCTTTCAGATCTCAGTCTTCGTAGTTTGCGAGAAAAGGTAAACGAGAGCTGGCGGGTTTGGATTCCCATTCCTTGTAGTATGGTGGTGTGATGCGCGAATTCAATGTAACCGACAGAAATGCGGGACTGGACCGACTGAGCGTATTTTCACATCTGCGTTTAACAGGGAGCGAACACGTATAAGGTTCCCGGCTCCATAGAACGAGTATTCGGGTGTGTGCTGTATTTCGCAGGATGGGGGTAGTGGACTCGGTTTGGAGGGTGACCGAGGCGCCTTGACGGTCGCGGGAATATGACGAAGACGAAGACGTGTCAATTTTCTCCAGATGTTCGAGGAAGGAGCAGCTTATGCGTCTGAGATCTGAGGCTCATTCGAAGGGGCGCTAGACGAGCATCAACCATAGTCTTTCCTCCAACTATCTCGACACCAGTTCCCCCAGCCCTCCACTGCCGGTCGTCCCGCATTCCGAACGTGATACGTTGCCTTGGCTCAAGACTGGTATGATATGCTGATATCGCTGGAACACGATACGCGGCATGGTAAAGATTCGGAACGTACTGAGGAGACGTGAAAGTGGGCATTGAAACGCCAGCAGTCGAAAAAAGGAATTTGCCGAACCACGTTCATCCCAAAGAGGAATCAACTATTTTCCTTCTAACCACTTCCTCCTAAGTCTTACCCCGCTATTTCTCATCTTCATCTCATCTATGCACTCGCTCTTATGTTCTCAATTCTCATATATTCAGATAAAATCGCGTAGTTATGTGAAGGTATGCCTCTTCTATCGACATTAACGTTCAACATCTCAACTGATACCTAGGAGCATGAACAATGTGTTTCCCCTTAATCAAAGTGCTACGACTGCGTGCAAGATCATCATGCTGCGCGCCATCCCTGAGTTTAATGTGGGCAAGTGCCTCAACATAGGCGAGTTCTCGATTACATCTACGCTATTGATTCAGTTTCAGCTTCCTTTTTCCACAGAAATTGGTCCAGCATCCATAGTTTTCTCATGCTCTCGACGATTTCTGAATAATAAAGCCGGCCTTCAAGATGTGGATGGCTGAACTCGACGCTGTCATCTCGTGCAGCTGAATGAAGAGACGGCCTGGAGGATGGCCTGGTGTGGTGTTGGACGTCAAGTTGCTCTTTGTGTATGGTACGTCGTTTCTCTCCTCCGGGTGTTCTCAGACTGATGTCCTGCGACGCTAGCGCATCATCGTCGAGTATTTGGGCCTGTACAGCAGTTGTTTGGCACAGCTGGAGCGAGGCTCCGCTTATTCAAGTAACAGTGCATGCCCTCGGAACAGGGAGTACCTTGGCTGCTCACGGTCTTGCACTCTATTTTCCTTCATGAAGCGCGGGTTCCTTAATCTTTCGCGTCTCATTTTGTAGTCTTTACTTTTTGTACACCAGTAGTATCATCAATATAATTCTCCTTCTTTGCTTCCATATCGCCTTCAACGTCGCTCACTTGAAGGCACACGGGATGGAGGGCGTGATCTGTGTCAGCTCCCACGCTTCTTCATCTCTTACCATCATCACCCTCGCATGGACGGCACGACGTTCTCCAGTATACCGACAAGGGTACTCAGTCAGCGAGAAGACTCGCAAAGAAATCATTGCACACGGGGCCCTCAGAAGGGATCGGACGGCAAGAGATAGATGCTGGTTGAAAACGAGTTAGCCACAGAGAAGCAAAATAGGCATCAGCAGCTCACATATATTTGAGTCCAAAAGTGCAACTCTTCCATCGAAACACGTCTCGTACTGGCCGTTACATCTCCGAGTACAAGCTCGGGTCATCGTCTACTTGCCCAGAATCGCTGTCCCTTGCATCGCGCGACAGAACGACGCAAATCCGGCTCGTTCTTTTGAGCTCGAAATATTTGCCACCGACGGAAAGAAGACACGAGATACAAGGAGCGGAGTGCCACGTAAGGGGAAAAACGACAGTGGACGTTCGAGAGAAGAGAATCTACAAATTGCGCTTTCTCGGAGATAACACTTTCCCAACCACTCGTCCATGCCCGCGTCGACGCCTTCGCCCACTCTTTCAAGTTTCTAAAATGTTTGGGTAGGGGCGAAGGGATCAAGTTGTATGCCGATGCCATGCATTGTCATCCCCTGAGCGACGTCTCGACAACCTCACATGCATTCCGCAGGTGACGTCCGCGTCCCAGCTTCAAGTGTGCTTGTGGGAGGAGTGGATGGATGTGATGGCGTCGACACTAACTTATCATTCAGATCTTAGCGCTGTATAGAACAGGAACGAGAATGCGGGGTATACTATTTTTAGTCCTTCCCTTGTTCACCGTCCTGCTAAAACGCGTCCACCTTCCTTCTCCATGGAAATGCCTGTCTCTATAAATAATGGCCTCCGTCCGTCCTCCACAGCCACAGGACCCTCTCTCCCTTCGACTACTGGTCTCTCCTCCGCCGACGACCTCCCTCATAGCCACAGGCCGTCCGCGTCACTCCTCCCTCGACCAAACACCCTCCATCCAGTCTAATAATAGCCCGCACCCGGAGACGTCCCTCCCCGCATACCGTCCCTTTGCATACGCGCGTGCGCCAGTCCTCCGCACTCCTGTCCTCTCCGCCCCTCCAGTCTAATATTAGCATGCGACCGTCAATGACCCTCCCTTCATGCCAACCTCCCCGGGCATGCCTCTGCACTGTCCCTCTCCGTGTGCGCTCCCTCCTCCCCTCCCAGCGTGCCGACTGCGAATGCGCGCACTCTGTTCACACTTCTGTAAAGCCAATTAGTTTGAATTAATAGAAAGTAAGGCAAGACTCACTGGCTGCGTGATAAATCAAGTGCTGACTCCCGAAAACCAAGTCGTATCATCAACGGCGAGTCGCAACCGGTAGACGAGGAGGCGGATGGAATGGGTATGTCTTGTAGTCACATCGTTGGCCTACAGAACTAGTCAGTGCCGCCATCGCGATCTCAGCCAATTGTGCTTACCGGTCGACTTCCACCGCGCATGTCCATCTCCCTCCCGGACAGTCTCCCGTGCGCGCCATGAGCGGGGTAATGTTCCCTCTCTCCTGTCCGCGTGCGTACCGAATATGAACGCCATGTCCTCTGTAGTACAGTCGTTAATTTCAATCAATAGATATCATCGAGAGACTTACCAGATCCGTGATAAATCGAGTGCATCCGGGTAACATTGAGTATAGCCAACAGGTCGACAATGTTGCATCGATATCATTGCCCTGTATAGCCATTAGGAGGTCAGTCAAGCCTGCTTACCGCTTGCGTTTACTGTCGTCTGATGTCCTCCGCACATCTTAGTCTCCCACCCACAAACCTCCTAGCTCGTTAACGGACGGACGTGGTGGTAGCGTTGACTCTCCCCGCACTGCATCCTCTTCTTCCTGCACATCGTCAGTGCTGGGAGCTCACACCCCTCTGCTCATGTTTTATCCTCTGTACTAAGCTTGTGAGCTTGGATCAGTAGAATATGGTAAGACTAACCTATCGCGTCATCAATCGTCTCACGAGACTACAATGACAACTCGACGTCGACCATAGCGAGCGAGTCGACGGAGGGGGCACAGGAAGGGAGGTGGATGGATGTCGTTGACCTAGAAAACTAGTCGATGGTACTCTTACAATAACAATCAACTTTGCTTACCATCCATAACCTGTATCCTCCAACTAGCACACATCCCTCCGCGCATGCCAATCTTCCAGCCCAGCTGCGCACCCGCCTCGACTTTACTCCACTTGTATGGCGCCCGATTTTGCCTTTGTGGGAATGTAAGCAGAAGGTTCTGTGGTAAACTCGTTAGCTAGAATCGATCAAATTCACGGCAACACTTACTAGGTAGGTCAGGAATCGAATTCTGAATTGAGCGCAGATCCAACCTGTAAAAACCCCGTCAACGCGACAGCGGGCTCGGGAGTTCTCGCTTACCTTGTGGTGATAGCTCACGGTCTGCGGTAGACGAGGAACACGAAAGATATTGCGTACATTTTGGTAGACGGGCGAGATGGTGGTGTGCTTGAAGGGCTTGGCCTCTGTAAACAGAGAGTGTCAGTGACAGAAAGCCGTTGCTAATGATAATAAACACACCTTAGGTATCGTCAGCCTCTTTCAAAGGCTGATAAGAATACGTCAGTAATCCGCCGGAGCCTCGAGATTGAGATACCGTACCTCTATTCCTTCCTCTCCATGCACACGCCGCACCAGATCCAACGTCCACACACGAGGGCCGGCTTGAGGCATTGGGAGGCGAGGAAAAGAAATCGAACACGTTGTCGAGCTCGACAGCGGCCGTGACCGGTTGATTCGCTAGCGCGCTGGTTCGGAAAGCGGAGGCGTCTTGAGCACTGCTGGTCTCGAAGTATTAGCGTAGAAGAAAAAGGGATTAAATTGGAACAGAAGCATAGGACATCAAGCACGTCGTGAATGGACCTCTTCCCTGAGCTGCCCTCTGCATTAGATGCAAGATACAATTTGTAGCGACCCACCTGTCATCCCATACGCAAAACCTGACGTCAATTTTGTCGAGTACGACAAGGATTTCTACCAAGCTTAGAGCTGATTATGTCCAAAGGCGAATAAAACGTATAGGCAGCAAGCGAGATGTTAGCTACGTCGGCAGGCTCCTTTCACTGGATAGCGCGACAAAGGGCTTTTCAACGCCGCGAGTAAAAATTGGAACCACAAGATAGCTCGCCGTTGTTTTGGCAGTCACTAGTCAACTTTCCACCTCACGCAATCGATGGTAGTCTCCTGCTTGGAATGAGGGATATCGGTGGCGTCTGTTGGTATCTACCGTCGAGTTATCGGTCATATATTTTACGGGTGGACGTGGCACAAGAGAAGGACAAAAAAGCAGAAGCTGTTATATTGATAACGAGGCCGGTATGGTGGTACAAAGTCAAGTCAAGGTCCTGACTAAGCTGGCTCCGGCTACCCATCTCTTCTCCATGAAAACTTTCCTCCTAACGTTTCATCAATTTATCAACTGCCTCACTTGATTTTACTGGCTTAAATGGCACCACGAGATATTGGCTTATCGCGAACGTGGGTTCGAGTCATAGCAGCACAGACTACAGTCGCTAGCATTTGTTTTGGTGTGGGATGCTCGTATCCGCCAGCGTAGGATTTACATGGACTCCATCTCCCTCGATATGAGTTGCATTGGATGCCCTTGCCGTGACATAAAATTCAACGAATTGGTTTCCACATATTGCCCTCTGTTCTTGAAGGAGTGAAATTTCGATGATCTACTGTAGGCAGTGGCGTGATACTCGTGGTCTTCATCCAAAGTCCGTTCAAGTTATCCTGCCTCTTCTCCGGGGTGCAGGGCCGATGGGGCTTGCTAAGGTCCTGAACCATTCCGTGAGCTTCGTGACATTCTGAAGGTGATCCCGTGTTCAAGGTAGGGTATCACCCATTTTTCTTGTTGCAAATTTTCTGAACAGCCCTAGCCAAGCGACTATGGCTTCAAATCCGGATTCTTTTTATCGTTGTCACCTGAAGTTCTCAACCAAATCATGGATATAAACTACGACGACATACCTACCCTCCGATCCCTATTTTTGCCCTGCCTTGCTACTTATTTCTCTCTTCCCGCCGGATGCACCTCTTTTCAGAAGTCGTTCTTGTCATCATTCTCTGGCCTAAAGGCTGTATTCTTGCGAGACTTCTTCCGTCTTGCACCATGGATCGCGCTTCTCGTGAAAGTACTTGAACTGCATAGATTGGATTGGGGAATACGCACGCGCATCTGTCTCCCTTCCATCCTGGATGCAGTGGAAGAGACACTACCGGACCGACACTAACCCAGCTGGATCCTGGGTGGAGTAGATTTCGACACACCATCAAACCTCGCTGCCATTCCTTCGACGAAAAGGGCCTTGAGGTATTCTTCATTCGCTAACAACCGACGGCGTGCGCTATAATGCGACCGGAAGTTTAAGCATTACCATCTCCCGCAAACATCCCATACCTCCCCTAGCCCAAATATTTTCTCGCTCGCTGTGCTGTACATCATTACGGTCTTTATATGTTGTCCGAGGCCTATCCTAGCCGCATAGATCTAGCTCAAGCTCATTATCAGTGGCGACTGAGAGCGCAGTGTGATACTCCTCGTCTTATGATAGACGCGGAGAGCGATTTTGTGGTGGCTATCCATCTAGTGATAATCATCTGGGAACGCGTGGAAGAGCAAATGCCCAAATTGAGGGCCAGAGGGATTCTCTGGGTCAAGGAATGAAGAAGTGAGTCAGTGGTACTGTTATTTCGCTCATTTCGCATCTGATTGTTCAGCACAGTATGTCTTCATTTGGGCGTAGATGGGGGAAAGATCTTGCATGATCTTCCCACAGACAACTTTGAACTTCTGGCATACACGTAGTAAACGGCGCTTAGATGAAGGCCATTTTTTGTCTATTTTCTCTCGACACGAGGCAGATCACTTGAAAGCTTCTCTATGCCGGATTATCCAAAGCGTCCCGTTTGATGTGGGGGCGAGAACAAGGCGAGAACGTAAATAGTTTTTTACAGCTATGAAAGATCATTAACAACATACTCATAGATTCAACAGCTTTCAATAGCAATCTGGGGGAAGAAGAACGCCATGATCTGGATTGAGAACAACCGAATGTAGTGAATGAGAAGATAACAGTGAAGGTAAACACGTTTTGAGGTTCAGGTAGCTGGGAGGGAGATAAATTTAAAGCTTGGTAAGTCCAATTATGATTACTTATTCGCAGACTGCAGTTGAGAGAACTTTCTTTTGTGTACAGTTCAATGGCCACCATATAGACGTATTTGTTTCGACTTGGTTTCAACACCTAAAACACGGCATCACCTAGCCCATAAAATCCGAACCCTCCTGCATAATTGGTAGCTTCTCATGGCTGTACAAATCAATTGCATCCGGATCCAATATGCGTGCCTATTCAACGAACATCTTAGCCATCTGCGACCATGCTCCGAAGGGACCAAGCAGCTCACCCCCACGCGGCTTCACTCCTCTTCACCCCTCCAGTCCTTACTCATCGTCTAGGTAACACAAGATACGCTCCTGAGCTCGACGGCGCTCAAATTCCCTTTTGGAACTGGGGCGATTTTTTTGTTTTTGGTGTGAATGAGAAGAGGTCAGATGCGTTGCCAGTGGAATATGAAGAGGGACGAAGTGAGGCAACAGAGGGATGAAATGGTTAGGAGGGCAACGTTGCCAGGATGCAGAGTCAAAGAGATAATGACTCGATGGTTGCAGTGTGAACGGCCGCCATGGGGCGTGCGCGTGATGCCTTGAGGAATGGTTGTTGAGCTTGGATTTGGGTTAGACACGGCCCGATGACACCTAAACCTAGGTTTCTTTCCGCCAGAATTTCTTTTGTCTGGCTTCACGAGCTCGAGCAGTTTTTCCATTCTGACTATTGACGCAGACATGCGCAGGACATGATGTATTAGATTAATTGCCTCTGCTATCGCAGAATTCTATGACTCCACAGCAATGATAATGCTCCTTCTCCCCACCAATAGTCAAGTCAGACAAGTACATTGCGAGTTCTTGCTGCCAAACTGAGATTCTTCAGCCTCTGTAATTCGTTCCAGTTGTACATCTTGATCACTGACACTTTCTTGAATCTCTGCTCTGGCAGTCGTCTCCCTATGGCCCAGACACGGTGCTCAATGTCACCAAGCAGTGTGTACGTATCTTCAGGTATCGGAAATCGGTGGGTGACGTGAATTTTGAATGTGTGCGCAATCCCGTTTGTGGCTTCGACAACCAACTCCCCGTATTGATCATGCCCTTCTGCCGATCCTGTGTTGAATCCCTGCACATACCCCTTTTCAATGCACCACCCATCAAAGAAGTCCTCATCTGTCTTGTCATCACACCAAACATGTGCATTAAGATAGACCAAATCCTTTGGCAGAGGCTGTTTCATGACCTGGTCCCATGTTGGTCTCCATTTCTTGCATCCAAGTCCAACTCCAGGATACACAAAGAGGAAGGCCGCACGCATCCTAGGGGCCATTGTATTCACCAGTGCCATCCATGCATCCTCAAGAGACTCGCTCTCATGATAGGCAGGTATCACATGGGACTGCAGAAGGAATGCGAGTCCAGCCACTCTGTCAACCGGATTGGTTGACACGCGCTTCTGCATGTTCACCAGTACAGAAAATATACAATCTGTACTCCTCTCCACTGAATCCAGCTCCTTGTAAAACCTGGTCAAGAGCGCAGTCTCGTAGGTCTTGTCGTCTATCAGCTGTGCGTGCATCGGTCCATCTGGCATATCACCAGCAATGATGTGCTGAAATCCAACCTCCTGTAGTGTCCATGCACGTCGAAACCAGTTCTGATCACTGTCCAAGTCACCGTCCTTCAACCTCAACGGCCGCCCCAGCCCACTCAGATAGATCACCACCTTTTGATACTTATACATACATCCGATTGTAGGCACGTCGAGCCTCCACTCCTGCACGCGCAGATCCTCCCTTGGCCCCCCTTCCTCTTTCTGTCTTAAACAGAGCACATCCAGCCATGCATACTCTGCTCCCAGATTCAGCATCTCGATCCGGATGAGGTTGAGATCCGCGTCCTTTGGTATAGGTACAGGCCACTCCTTCCCGTTGATAGAGGTCCGCACATCCACATGATCCTTCTCATCAACCCATGCATGCGAAATCGGTGCTGGCATTTCGCTAGTAATCCATGATGGCACCACGCGATTGCTGCACAGGTCCCATACACGTCGAGGTGTCAAACTTAGGTCGACAATCCGATTTCCTTCCAGTGCTTTTTGTCGGCGCTCCCTGTCTTCCTCTTCACGTCTGCGTAATTCGTCTCGGATGTCGCTAGGGTCACGTATATGCCACACTGGGCGAAGGAGGGCATAAGCCGTGCCAAAGTCGTAGTTGCTTTCAATGAAGTCTTCAAGAATGGTGTGAAGCTCGCGAGACGTTCTGTACGTTCCGAGGGTAACATTCAGTCCATTCAGGAGCCCCCAAACACCAAGCGTAGCGCAGGGAGTGTCCGCGAGGGAGCATGGTATGACATCATGCCTCCAACCGGTGTACGACCGCTGCAATGGAACCTCGATAGACAATTCCGCATGGCCGGTCTCGGTGTACGCGGAAAGTTTGGCCTGGAAATACATTTCAATTTCTTCTCTGTCTGTTTTGCCGACTGACATACCTGTCGATATCTATAACGACGATTACGATCCTCCCGGTCATTGTTGCTCCTATCAACGTCCACCTGTCCTATTTTTCTTTTCAACACCATGATTATGTTCGTATTCTGGTCCGAAACAGCGGAGCTGAATCCTTTAGTCTCTGTGCAGCTGTAAATATGGATCGCAAATGTTTCCAAATCGGCCTGATGCGAATCGAAAGCAAAATTCTTGTGATTCTTGGGAGCGCTGTGTAAGTAAGTACTTAAACCACCGTAGATTAAACGTACTCACTATTTTCCGTGTCCTTTCGAGGATGTGCGTTCAAGGGAGTGCCGTTCGAGTCGACGTGGGGAGCTGATCCTGGAAGCTGTGCAAACAGCATGTTCTGGTCCGTGCTGGATGGACACGATCACGCACACGTAGTGATGATATTGAACTATTCCTGTCGTGGACTGCCTACCAACATTAATTCGACGATAAGTTGCCATATGGTTGAGTTTGCGCAACAATAGGTTATTCATTCCCTTGAACTCAACCATTTCGCTGTCATTGCCTTTCACTCCGAAATACTAATTTCACTCCTAGTGTGAGTAGCTCCTTCGAAAGCACTGGTCGCTCTTGCACAGAGTGCGCGGTTGGAGCCGTCATATACAGCACGCCGCAGGAAGAGGGTCTATTGATGAGACTCCCCCTTGTCCACCTGGTGAGGAAACGGGAGAAAGAAAAACACACGGCGAGGCATTGCCACTGGGATTGAGGTCGAACGAGTATAAATATAAACTCGGCAGATAACAGATAAGAAGCCCACCTTTCGGATCACACGCGGCAGGGAGTCGTTCAAGACATAATATAAGCCCTAACCTCTCAGTCTTCGTAGTTTGCGAGAAAAGGTAAGCGAGGGCTGGCGGGTTTGGATCGCCATTCGTTGTAGTATGGATCCATATGGTGGCGTGATGCACGAGTTCGATATGACCGACAGAAAATGCGAGATTGGACCACGACTCTGAGCATATTTTTCACATCTGCATTTGACAGGGAGCGAACGCGTCTAAGATTCCCGGGTCCCTCAGGCGAGTATTCGGGTGCGTGCTGTATTTCGAGAGCTAGCGCGGGTGTTCGATTTATTATGGGAATGGTGGACTCGGTTGGAGGGTGCCGGTGGATACTAAGGCGCCTTGACGGTCGCGGGACACGATGAATGGGAAGGGGTACAGCCACCTCGCGGGTAATTCGGACTGCGATTATTGTGTTGCGTCATAGACTCAGACTTCTAACTACGACGACGCTGGCGTGTTGCGCAGGACGACGAGGAAGGACGTGGTCACACTCTCCGGGTCCACATCACTCAAAAGCACTCGTTCTGCCAAACCTGTTTCCTAAAAGTTTTCACTGCGTCCTCATTGATGAAACTGTCTTCAAGGCCAAGTCTCCCCCGACCCTCAAACATACTTCCGTGAAATCGCGAGTCTCTACTAACGGCAGGAGGCGGAGGTAGAGCCGTAAGCTGTAAACCGCCGTACCCCCAAACATCGACAGAAACCGTTGAGGGATCGATAATCGGCGGAGGCGTGTACTAAAAACCGTCGGCCGTAGCCCTAAAGGTCAAGGCTGGATGAAGATTTCTGTTAGCGTAGTCTCAGGTGTCGTTGGTGGAAGGGCTTACATTGAAAAGATGCTCCAAGCGCCCAACAACTCGTATCTGGCCGTAGCCACCGACTCGATGGTTCCCTTCCACTAAAGACGGTGTCAGCCAGAAAACGGGATAGCGAGATGTCGCGTGCCTTGCGTACCAACACAAACATATTGCCGTGAGCTACCCGAATGGCTCGATAGACAGGCACAGGCGGTCGTGCAGTTGATGAGAGCCGTACACCGACCACCTGTAGAGACCGTGTTAGCAAGAATAATCAAGTCTCAAGTCACGTCGCGTCGCGTACCACCGCCGACGCTGCGGAAGCAGTCCAGTAGGGGGGAAGGAAGCGGCTGTACAACTGAGGAAGATGGGGTCTAGGAGAATGTTAGAGAAAGCAGAACATGAGAAAATATTAGCATACATACTTCGCTCCCTTTCCCCACACGTTTCTGTCCACACCCTTCGTCAGACTTAACACCATGCATGAGGTCTTGAGGGCCGTTAGCTGTTTTGAGAGTCGCAGACTGGGAGGGGGGAAATTGAGGTCGTCCTAGAGCTTGAGAGCGACCGGTTGACTTGACGTCCTGGTTCAGAAAATGGTTGCAACTTCTACTCTTGCAAGAACGATGTGGCTACAAAGGGATAAAATGGGTTAGCTGGCGAGAGAAATCCATAGCATCGAGCACGAACCTTGCTTGAAAAGTAAGCCATTCAGAAGCGTACAGACTACGGCCATTAGAACAGACTAGGAGAACAACAATGACGAAAGAATAAAACAGAGAAATAAGTTGATAGCTCACCATAGTAACTGCAGACGCGAACTGGCGAACAATAGGTAAGAAATCGAGGAAACAGCAACGTGATACCAAATCCTTACCAAGTCCGCCTCTTCTACCATTGAACCTGGTACAATTGAAGTATCAACAATGCCCTGCATAGTATTAGACCCAACAAAGACGCGAAAAGATAATGAGCTTACCGTTCGCTGTTCGCCGCCGTCGTGGTGAGGAAAAATTTGAGATTCCAAAAAGGGAAGTGATACCGGTCACGAGACCAAACCCGTCCTGCTCGACAAAGTCGACAATGAGGCATATGACGTCGGGAGACGCGCCATAGGATACGAGAAGACGAGAGGACATGACTTCAAAGTCATGGGAGAAGGTGAGAGAGGGATGAGAAGGACCAGAGAGGAGAAAAGTGGGGATGGATGGGATTTGGACCCCTCCCTCTATGCCGTGCCGCTCCCATGTCCTCCCCTTGTCTGCCTCCGTTCTCCCCCTCATCCGCATCCAGACGCAACTTCCGTGATATCACTCATCCCTATAACTCCCTGCTAAAATGCGTCCACCTTCTTTTCTCCATGAATATGCCCGTCTCTATAAAGAATGGCCTCCTGATCGACCGTCCTCCAGTCACAGCACCCGACCGTTGATGTCTCTTCCCGCATACGGTTCCCTTCACACGCACGCGTATGTCTCTCCCGCATGCACGTCCCTCCCCGCACTCCATCCTCCCCTCCCCACGTGCGCCGACTCTCAACGTTGCTGGCTAACTCCTGCTCTGTCTGTATTGTGTATTCTCTAGTAAACTCTTTAGTCGGTATCAATAAAAAATGATGACTAAGCCTACCATAGCGAAGGATGGATAGATAGTAGACCCAAAAATCCCTGTCGAGACGTCGCTCACCGGATGAAAATGCATGGGATCGGCGTACAACTCGCTCCCTTCGCCCCTACCCGAACATCGTTGAAACTTGCAAGAGTGGACGAAGTTGTCGGCGCGGGCATGGATGAGTGGCTGGAAAAGTGTTATCCCCAAGGAAGTACAATTCGTAAATTCTCTTCTCTCAAACGTCCATTGTCGTTCTTCCCCTTACGCGGCACTCCACCCCTTGTATCTCGCGTCTTCTTTCCGTCGATGGCAGATATCTCGAGCTCAAAAGAACGAGCCGGATTTGCGTTGTTCTGTCGTGCGATGCTTGAAGGGACAGCGATTATGGGCAGTAGACGACTCTGACCCGAGCTCGTACTCGGATATGTAACGGCCAGTACGAGATGTGTTTCGATGGAAGAATTGCACATTTGGACTCAAATATAGGTGAGCTGGTGATGCTTATTTTGCTTCTATGTGTCTAACTCGTTTTCAACCAGCATCTATCTCTTGCCGTCCGATCCTTTCTGAGGGCCCCGTGTGCAATGATTCCTTTGCGAGTTTCTCGCTGACTGAGTACCCTTGCCGGTATACTGGAGAACGTCGTGCCGTCCATGCGAGGGTGATGATGGTAAGAGATGAAGAAGCGTGGGAGCTGACACAGATCACGCCTTCCATCCCGCGTGTCTTCAAGTGAGCGATGCTGAAGGCGAAAGAAGGAGAATTATATAGATGATACTACTGGTGTACAAAAAGTAAAGACTACAAAGCGAGACGCGAAAGGTCAAGGAACTCACGCGTCATGAAGGAAAATAACATTCAACACCGTGAGCACCAAGATATTCCCCGTTCCGAGGGCATGCACTGGTCCTTGAACAAGCGGAGCCTCGCTCCAGCCGTGCCGAACTGAGAACAACTGTTGTATAGGCCCAAATACTCGAGGATGACGCGCTAGTGTCAAAGGACATCGGTCTGAGAACACCCGGGGGAGAGAAACGACGTACCATACAAAAAGAGCCACTTGACGTCGAACACCACACCAGGCCTCCGGGCCGTCTCTTCATTCAGCTGCACGAGATGACAGCGTCGAGTTCAGCCATCCACATCTTGAAGGCCGGCTTTATTACTCAGAAATCATCGAGAGCACGAGAAAACTATGGATGCTGGACTAATTTCTGTGGAAAAAGGAAGCTGAAACTGAATCAATAGCGTAGATGTAATCGAATGTTGAGGCTCTTGCCCACATTAAACTCAGGGATGGCGCGCAGCATGATAATCTTGCATGCAGTCGTAGCACTTTGATTAAGGGGAAACACATTGTTCATGCTCCTAGGTATCAGTTAGAGGTGTTGAACGTTAATGTCGATAGAAGAGGCATACCTTCACGTAACTACGCGATTTTATCTGAATAGATGAGAATTGAGAACATAAGAGCGAGTGCATAGACGAGATGAAGATGAGAAATAGCGGGGTAAGACTTAGGAGGAAGTGGTTAGAAGGAAAATAGTTGATTCCTCTTTGGGATGAACGTGGTCCGGTTGAGTCGGCAAATTCCTTTTTTCGACTGCCGACGTTTCAATGCCCACTTTCATGTCTCCTCAGTACGTTCCGAGTCTTTACCACACCGC
The DNA here is from genome assembly GCA_030407065.1 of Armillaria nabsnona. Lineage (NCBI taxonomy): Eukaryota > Fungi > Basidiomycota > Agaricomycetes > Agaricales > Physalacriaceae > Armillaria > Armillaria nabsnona. Next base: position 340,049 of record JAUDQA010000038.1, on the reverse strand, counting down.
GTATCGTGTTCCAGCGATATCAGCATATCATACCAGTCTTGAGAGCACACACCCGAATACTCGCTTTATGGGGCCGGGAACCTTATACGTGTTCGCTCCCTGTGAAACGCAGATGTGAAAATACGCTCAGTCGTGCAGGGAAGTTTAGTGGAGGTAAGGATTCTAGTATCCATTCTCTAATGGATTACTGACGACTATGCTTCTGCCGAGTGTAGATGCCTCAGCAGCTCCTCAAGCGTGGTTTTTGTAAGCCTTCCTTAGTTCCATCTTGAAACCGTTTACCAGCAATAGTCTACGGAATGTACCCGGAAACCTACCTTCTCTGTCAGTTAACAAGCGCGCGGGAAGCTAGGAGGGTGTGCAGAGGACGTGGGCGAGAGTAAAGGCCCGTGGTAGGCCACTTGACTGTCATCCTAATGGCACTACTGACGAGTTTCTAGCTATGCTCGACGTCGACTGAATGCACTCGATATATCACACATCTGGTGAGTATTTTGGTAATTTCTATTGATTCAATGTAATGACTTTGCTACAGAGCCTCGAAACGGACGTGAGTGCACACACGGAGAGAAGAGAGTGTGCAGAGAGTGTGCGGGGAGTGCAGAATACCACTACGCGTGCGGCGCGAACAAGGAGATGGATTTGCACCGAAGTAGACCGGTAAGCAGACTCGGCCGAGATCATCATCCCACCACTAAGCAGTTCTGTGGACGACTACAAAATCCACTCATCCCATTCGCCTTCTCGCTTGCTAGGTTTGACATCGAGTTGACGGGACGGCTCGTATGGTGAGTCCAGCATACCTCACATGCATTCCACGGGCGACGTCCATGGATGAGACTTTCTGTGAGTGCACTCTCTTCATGATGGCGTCGACGCTAACTATCATTCAGATCTTAGCGCTGTATAAAACAGGAACGAGAATGCGGGTATACTATTTTTAGTCCTTCCCTTGTCCGCCGTCCTGCTAAAATGCGTCCACCTTCCTTTCTCCATGGAAATGCCCGTCTCTATAAAGAATGGCCTCCGTCTGTCATCTACAGCCACAGGACCCTCCCTCTCTTCGACTACCAGTCTCTCCTCCACCGACGACCTCCCTCATAGCCACAGGCCGTCCGCGTCACTCCTCCCTCGACCAAACACCCTCCATCCACGCCTGCCAGCCTCCCCGGGCATGCCTCTGCACTGTCTCTCTCCGTGTGCGCTCCCTCCTCTCCTCCCAGCGTGCCGACTGCGAATGCGCGCACTCTGTTCACACTTCTGTAAAGCCAATTAGTTTGAATTAATAGAAAGTAAGGCAAGACTCACTGGCTGCGTGATAAATCAAGTACTGACTCCCGAAAACCAGGTTGTATCGTCAACGGCAAGTTGCAACCGGTAGACGAGGAGGCGGATGGAATGGGTATGTCTTGTAGTCACAATGTCGGGTTACAGAACTAGTCAGTGCCCCCATCACGATCTCAGTCAATTGTGCTTACTGGTCGACTTCCACCGCGCACGTCCATCTCCCTCCACACATTCGTCTAGCTTCCCGCACGCGCCGTGAGCGGGGTAGTGTTCCCTCCCTCCTGTCTGCGTGCGTGCCGAATATGAACACCATGTCCTCTGTAGTAGTCGTTAGCCTCAATCAATAGATATCATCGAAAGACTTACCAGAATCGAGTGCTTCCCGGTAACGTTGAGTATAGCCAACGAGTCGCCAGTGACATCAATACCATTGCCCTAGAAACTAGTCAGTATAGCCATTAGGAGGTCAGTCGAGCCTGCTTACCGCTTGCGTTTACTCTCATCTAACATCCTCCGCACATCTGCCTAGTCTCCCATACACACCTCCCAGCTCGTTGACGGACGGACGTGGTGGTAGCGTTGACTCTCCCCGCACTACATCCTCTTCTTCCTGCGCGTCGTCAGTGCTGGGAGCCAAAGGCGAATAAAATGTATAGGCAGCAAGCGAGATGATAGCTACGTCGGCAGGCCCCTTTCACTGGATAGCGCGACAAAGGGCTTTTCAATGCCGCGAGTAAGAACCAACTCTAGGTGGAACCACAAGATAGCTCACCGTTGTTTTGGCAGTCACTAGTCAACTTTCCACCTCACGCAATCGATGGTAGTCTCCTGCTTGGAATGAGGGACATCGGTGGCGTCTGTTGGCATCTACTGTTGAGTTATCGGTCATATCTTTTACGAGTGGACGTGGCACAAGAGAAGGACAAAAAAGCAGAAGCTGTCATATTGATAACGAGGCCGGTATGGTGGTACAAAGTCAAGTCAAGATCCTGACTAAGCTGGCTCCGGCTACCCATCTCTTTGTCGAAAATTTCCATGAAAACTTTTTCTTAACGCTTCATCGATTTATCAACTGCCTTTACTTGTTTTTACCACGATGGCTTAAATGGCACCGCGAGACCTTGGCTTATCGCGCATGTGGATTCGTCATAGAGGCACAATAGCTGCTCGCATCGCCGGGATGTTACGGTCGTAGGATTTACACAGACTCCATCTCCCTCGATATGAGTCGCACTTCCGCTTGCCTTGACATAAAACTCAACGAGTTGGTTCCACCTATTGCCCTCTGTCCTTGAAGGAGGAACTGTTCGAAATTTCGATGATCCTACTGTAGGCAGTGGCGTGATTATCATAATGTGGTTTTCATCCAAAGTTCGTTCAAGTTATCCTGCCTCTTCTCCGGGGTGCAGGGCTGATGGGGCTTGCTAAGGTCCTGAACCATTCCGTGAGCCTCGTGACATTCTGAAGGTGATCCCGCGTTCAAGGTAGGGTATCACCCATTTTTCTTGGAGCAAAATTTCTGAACAGCCCTGGCCAAGCGACTATCACTTCAAATCCGAATTCTTTTTATCGTTGTCACCCGAACTTCTCGATCATAGATATACACTACGACGACATACCTACCCTCCGATCCCGATCCTTGCCTTGCCTTGCCACTTATTTCTCTCTTCCCGCCGGGTGTACCTCTTCTCAGGAGTCGTTCTTGTCATCATTCTCAGGCCTAAAGGCTGTATTCTTGCGAGACTTCTTCCGACTGGCACCATGGATCGCACTTCTCGTAAATGTGCTTGAACTGCACATATTAGATTGGCGCATACGCAGGGGGGCTCTTCACTGAGTGCATCTGTCTCCCTTCCATCCTCCAGGATGCAGTGGAAGAGACGCTATTGGACTGACACTAACGCCACTGGATCTCAGGTTGGGTAGATTTCGACACACCATCAAACCTCGCTGCCACTCTTTTGCCCTGAGGCATCTTTCATTCGCTAAAAACTGACGGCATGCGCTATAATGCGACCGGAAGTTTAAAAACATCCCATACCTCCCCTAGCCCAAAGATTTTCTCGCTGGCCGTGCTGTACACCATTACGGTCTTTATATGTTGTCCGAGGCCTATCCTAGCCGCATAGATCTTGCTCAAGCTCGTTAGCAGTGGCGACTGAGCGCAGTGTGTATCTCCGCTTGCAGATTCGTTGACCAGGATCATATTCGTCATATGATAGACGCGGGGAGAATTTTGTGGTGGCTATTTATCTACTGATAATCTTCTGAGAACGCGTGGAAGGGCAAATGCCCAAATTGATGGCCAGAGGAACGGAGAGGTGAGCCAGTGGCGCTGTTATTCTGTTCAATTGGTATCTGACTGTATAAAATAGTACGTTATTCATTTGGGCGTATATGGGGGAAAGATCTCGCGTGATATTCCCAGAGACAACTTCGAACTTCTGTTGTAAATGGAGTAAACGGCGGTTAGATGAAAAACATGACTTGTCTATTTTTTCTCGACGCGCGGCAGATTACTTGAAAGCTTCTCTATGCCGGATTATGCAAAATATCCCCTGTCTGATGTGGGGGCGAACGTAAATAGCTTTCGACGGCTATGAAAGATCATTAACAGCATACTCATAGATTCAACAGCTTTCAATAGCGATCCGGAGGAGGAAGAATGCCATGATCTGGATTGAGAACAGCCGAATGGAGTGAATGAGAAGATGAAGGTCACACGGTGAACATGATTTGGGGTTCAGGTATCTGGGAGGGAGATAAATTTGAAGCTCGGTAAGTCCGATTATGATTATTTATTCGCAGACTGCAGTTGAGAGAACTTTATTTTGTGTATAGTTCAACAGCCACCATATGGACGCATTGGTTTCGACTCGGTTTCGACACCGAAAACACAGCATCGTCTAGCCCATAGAATCCAAACCCCCCTGCACAATTGGTAGCTTCTCATGGCTGTACAAATCAATTTCCTCCGGATCCAATATATAATGCACGCCTGCTCAATGAACCTCTTAGCCTTATACTCCGAAGAGACCAAGCAGCTCACCCCCACGCGGCTTCACCCCTCTTTTCCCCTTCAGTCCTCACTCGTCGTCTCGGCAATGCAAGATATGCTCTTGAGCTCGATGGTAGTCAAATTTCCTTTGGAACTGGTGATTTTTTTCGTTTTTGACTTGAAGGAAAAGAGGTTGGACAGTGGAATATGAAGAGGGACAAGCATGCTGCTGCATGAGTGCAGTGAGGCAACAGATGGATGAAATCGTTAGGAGGACAATGTTACCAGGATGCAGGGTTAAAGAGATGACGTCTCGACGGCTGCAGTGTGAAGGGCTGCCATGGGGCATGATGCCTTGAGGAATGATTGATGAGCTCGGATGTGGGAAGTTGGGCGCAGCCCGATGACACCTAAACTTTAAACTCAGATTTATTTCGGCCGGGATTTCTTTTGTCTACAACACTGCCTTCACGAGCTTGAGCGTGTTTTCCATTCTGAATATTGATGTGGACGTGCGCCAAACATGTTGTATTAGATTTTATTTTATTTTTTTGGATCCGTTTTGGTATGCTATTTACCGTTATCCTACACGCAAGCGTATGGTGGGATTATGCTACTTGGGTATGTCTCATCTTTTTCTCGTTCCTCGTGCCTTTGCATGTTAACAAACGAGCTTCTTTGAGCTCAATGCGAACTATGTCGCGACCGCCTTCCTGTTTGCCTCGGCTATGGGGTGATAAGGTGGTGGTTCTTTCGCCTTCTCTCCTTCGCTGTGCACCCGGTGTTGTATTAGATTAATTGCCCCCACTATCACAGAATTCTACGACTGTACAGCAATGACAACGCTTATTCCACCTGTCTAATTTTCAGACCTGGTTGTCGACACCAGTAATCAAGACCAGGAAGGCTTCTCCCCACCGGTAGTCAAATCAGACAAGTACATTGCGAGATCTTGCCACCAGACTGAGATCCCGCAGCTTATCTGCTTCGGACATGTCCATCACAATCACCGATACCTTCTCAAATCTCTGACCTGGCAGTCGTCTCCCTACGGCCCACTGGTAGTACCAGTACGTATCACCAAGCAGTGTGTATGTATCTTCAGGTATCAGAAATTGGTGGGTGACGCGAATTTCGAATGAGTGCGCAATCCCATCTGCGGCTTCGACAACCAACTCCCCGCATCGATCACACCCTTCTGCCGATCCCATGTTGAATCCCCGCACATGCCCCTTTTCAATGTGAATCCCATCAAACCAGTCCTCATCTGTCTTGTCATCATGCAGAACATGCACGTAAAGAGGGTCAACATCCTTTGGCAGTGGCTCCATCATGACCTGGTCCCATGTTGGTCTCCATTTTTTGCATCCAAGTCCAACTCCAGGATACACTAAGAGGAAGGCTGCGCGCATCCTAGGGTCCATTGTATTCACCAGTGCCATCCACGCATCCTCGAGAGTCTCACTCTCATGGTAGGCAGGTATCGTATAGGGCCGCAGAGGGAATGCGAGTCCGGCCACTCTGTCAACCGGATTGGTTGACATGCGCTTCTGCATGTCCGCTAGTGTAGCAAATATATGATGTTTATGCCCCTCCAATGAATGCAGCTCCTCGTGAAACCTGGTCAGGAGTGCAGTCTCGTAGTTCCTGCCATTTATCGGCTGTGCATGCTTCGGTCCATCTGGCATATCACCGGCAATGATGCGCCTATCTCCGACCTCCTGGAGTGTCCATGCACGTCGAAACCAGCACCGATTGCTGTCCAAGTCACCATCCTTCAATCTCAACGGCCGCCCCAGCCCACTCAGGTAGATCACCACTGTTCTATGGCTACTATACACACCTCCAATTGTAGGCACGTCCAGCCTCCACTCCTCCATGCGCAGATCCTCCCTTGGCCCCCCTTCCTCTTTCTGTCTTAAACAGAGCACATCCAGCCACACATACTCTGCTCCCAGATTCAGCATCTCGATCCGGATGAAGTTGAGATCCGTGTCCTTTGGTATAGGCACAGGCCACTTTTTCCCATTGATAGGGGTCAGCACATTCACACGATCCTTCTCATCAACCCATGCATGTGAAATCGGTGTTGGCCTTGCTTTAGTGATCCACGATGGCACCACGCGATTGCTGTACAGGTCCCATACATGTCGAGGTGTCAAATCCGGGTCGACAATCCGATTTCCAACCAGTGCCTTTTGTCGGAACACCCTGTCTTGCCCTTCACGTCTGCGTAATTCGCCTTGGATGTTGCTTGGGTTCTTTGTATCCCATACTGGGCGAAGGAGGGCATAAGCTGTGCCAAAGTCGTAGTTCCTTTCAATAAAGTCTTCGAGAATGGTGTGAAGATTGCGTGACGTTCCGAGAGTGGCGTTCAGTTCACCCAAGATCCCTTGAACGCCAAGCTTAGCGCAGGGAGTGTCCGCGAGGGAGGATGGTATGACAGGTCTTTGACCGGTGTACGACCGCTGCATTGGGACCTCGATAGACAATTCCGTTTGGCTGGTCTCGGTGAACGCGGAAAGGGTGACTTCGGGGAGAGTGGTGTCCTGGAAATACATTTAAATATCTTCTCTGTCTGTTTTGCCGACTAACATACCCACTGATAGTATCTAAAAAAAGAATCCTCCAGGTCATCGTTAATCCTGTTAACGTACATCTTTCCCACCTTTCTTATGATTGGTCGTGACCCCCCCCCCCCCCCCCTGATTATTTGGTCTCTGTGCAGCCGTAAATATGAAGCGCAAATGTTTCCAAATCGGCTTGATGCGAATCGAAAGCGGACTTCCTGTAATTCTTGGGAGCGCTGTGTAAGTAAGCACTTAAACCATCGTAGAGTAACTGTACTCACTATTTCCCGCGTCCTTTCGAGGATACGCGTTCAAGGGAGTGCTGCTTGAGTCGACGTGGGGAGCTGATCCTGGAAGCTGTGCAAACAGCATGGTCTGGTCCGTGCTGGATGGACACGGTCACGCACACGTAGTGATGATATTGAATTATTCCTGTCGCGGATTGCCTACCAACATTAATTCGACGATGAGTCGCCATATAGTTGAGTTTGCGCAACAATAGGTCATTCATTGCCTTGAACTCAACCATTTTGCCGTCATCGCCTTTCAATCCGAGATGCTAATTTCACTCATAGTGTGAGTAGCTCCTGCGAAAGCACCGGTCGCTCTTCACGTACACGACGAGCACATGACGCCTACAGCGTCCCAAATCCGCAGTCCACCAAAATAGTCTCTCTGCTCCCATGACGATCGACATTCTAAGTGGCAAGTTCAACAGCGGCTTGAAGAAACCACGGCAACAAACATACCATTGAAAGCTGTTCATTATGCTCTCTCGTTCGCGGAATCTAAGAGCAACGGAACCGCTGATCCTTCCCCAACCTGCTCGGAAAGCAGGCGGTTTGATACGCCCTCTGATGACTGTTCGCCCATGCTTGATTCCTAGGCTCCATGTCGTGTTAATGTGTACCTGCATTCTAATGTTAGCCTGCCCTGGGATTCTTCCCCGCGAAGTGAAACATACAACGACCACAGAAGCGCCCAAACTTCTCGAAACAGCTATCCTAGTAGTCTTCGAATTATCGTAACGCTAGATCTCGTTGTGAATACACTAATTTTATATGAATGACACGAACGAACCATTTAGTGATTTACCGGGGACACCCTCCTCGTAGTACCGTCAAAGCCTCTCAGAAGCCTGCTCGGGAGTAATGAGAATGTCATTTTCATTTCGACGCCCACTGAGGTATCGGCTGATAATGGAGATGATCCAAGAATTCTGCACAGAGTGTGCGGTTGGAGCCGTCGTATACAGCACGCTGCAGGAGGAGGGTCTATTGATCAGATTTCCCCTTGTCCACCTGGTGAGGAAAAGGGAGAAAGGAAAACCCTTGGCAAGCCATCGGGATTGAAGTCAAGCGAGTATGGATATAGACTCGGCAGATAACAGCACCTTCGGGTCAGATTCGGATCGCACGCGGCAGGGAGTTGTTAAAAAACCCTAACCTCTCATCTCAGTCTTCGTAGTTTGCGAGAAAAGGTAAACGAGAGCTGGTGGGTTTGCATTCCCGTTCGTTGTAGTATGGAGAGGAACCCATCCATATGGTGGTGTAATGCGTGAATGCGATGTAACCGACAGAAAACCATAACTCTGAACGTATTTTCACATAGGGAGCGGATGCATATCTGTCACCGCCAAGGTTACCGGGTCCAAGGGCGAGTGCTAGTAGTGCGAGGAGCCACCTTGTGCGTAATTCGGACTCCGATTGTTGTGTTGCGTCATAGACTTAGACTTCTACCTATACGACGCGAATACGACGATGCTGGCAATGACCAGCTATAAACGTGTTGCGCACGACGGCGAGGACGAGGACGTGGTCACGCTCTCTAGGTCCGCATGGCCCAAGAGCACGCGTTCCACCAAACCCGCTTCCTAAAAGTTTTCACTGCGTCCTCATTGGTGCAGCTGTCTTCAAGGCCAAGTCTCCCCCGATCATCCCTTACCTCAAATGTTTACATTTCAGAGACGATGGGCCATCGCAGAGCGTAACATGTACGAGTCCTACTTGGCATGGGGAAGACTCTTCTCGATATGCGATGTGATATGTGGGCTACAAATTTCCGTAGACAACTTGAACCAACTATGGCATCAGAAAAAGTAGGCCGAAGAAGACACGTCTCTCCACTATTTACTTGGCGCAACTCGAACACGCTAAATTCGGGAGGCGGTTAATGGCTATGAGTACATCCGGTTGGTTTCCTCTCATCGCTGTGCTAATGAATAAGGATATTTATTTGAACAGAATTTTGACTTTGGCCAGATCGAAGTTGTAGTAAAGAAACATTCGGAGAACTACTGTCCCTCGCAATGGTCACTTGCAAGTATCCCTACGACGACGACTTAGTACTCTGTCAAGCGTCTATCATTGTTCCCTGATTGCCGTCTCAGTCACAAGACTGGAAATAGCCGCCCCATCGCGAGCTACTTATAACGCAGGGGTTAGGTGGCCCTTGCCCTTCCTTAACCCCATCAACGTTCAACGCTCGATCATGGGCGCTGCAGAGTCAAAGTCTTCCGATTCAAAGGATTATATCGTTGCTACGTACGATACAAGCACTGTTCTTGTGCGCAGGTACGAAGGCAGCTACTACGCGGTGAGTGAGCATTTAGGATTTGGTGGCAACAGGTCACTCATGATAAGCGCAGAATCTACTCTCTATTCTTCACAAACATTTTCCGACCATCCCTACTGAGTCGATGATCATCCAAACGAATGAGTTGACCATTTGTGATGGACGATATGTTGACATTCCTGAAGAATTATGGACGGAGGTTTGCCCTCGTATTCGCAACATCAAGGTTATCTCTCGTGCGTCCTGGCAACTAATTCTTTGAATTTGGCTGAACAATGGATAGGACCGGTCCATGCCTCGGGAAAGAAGCCTGAGCTACCTGCTTATGATGGCCTTAGACTGAAGGCCGATGGGACCGTCGATGTAGGCTCTCAGTGACTATGTGAATATCAGGGCACAGGCTAAGGGTGGACGTCTGTACTTCTCCTTTTTCCTACCTCCATCCGCGCCTTTCATGGCCGGCTCTATTATCTCTCCTAGACAAAGAATCACAAACTAGTCATATACCTATCTACCGTCTCTCTTTCATTAAAACGTACTGTTGTAGGATTATTCGTCGCCAAATTGTATGTAGTTCTTTCTACCTTGTGCCCCGGTGGCTTAGTCAAGTCCGATCATATCAGTCCGGATATTGAATCGCCTTCCTCTGTCTTCCCCTTGTCTCCCACCGTTGTCTGCCTTGTCCAACCCTCTTCCGTATCCCGACGCGACTTCCGTGAAATCGCCCGTTTCTACAAACTCCCTTCCACCCACCCCTGCACAGCCACAGGACCCTCCACGTCACTCCTCCCTCGACCAAGCGCCCTCTATCCACTCCCGCACGCGGCGACGTCCCTCCCCACATACCGTCCCCTTCCCATACGCATGCGCGAGTCCTCCGCACTGTACCCTCTCCGCGCACACTTTCTCCTCTCCTCCCAGCGCGCCGACTGTGAACACGTACACTCCGTTCACACTTCTGTAAAGCCCTTAGTTTGAATCAGAGAAATTATGGCAAGACTCGCTGAATGGGTGATAAATTGAGTGCCGACTCCCCAAAACCAAGTCTACTCGTCAACGGAGAGTCACGACCAGCAAACGAGGAGGTGATTGGGAAGAATTAGCTACAAAACTAGTTAGTGGTGTGATTACCAGTCGACTTCCACCGCGCACGTCCATGTCCTTCCGCATACCCTCCTAGCTTCCCGCATGCGCCGTGAGCGGGGTAATATTCCCTCCCTCCTCTCCGCGTGTGCACCGAATACGAACGCCCTGCCCTCTGTAGGAATGTCATTAGTTTCAACCAATGGAAATCATCGAAAGACTTACCAAAATCGAGTGCATCCAGGTAGCATCGAGTATAGCCCACGAGTCGACAGTGTTGCATCGATATCATTGGCCTTCGCTCCCTTTCCCCACACGTTTCTGTCCACACCCTTCATCAGATTCAACACTGCGCATGAGGTCTTGAGGGCCGGTAGCTGTTTTGAAAGTCGCAGACTGGGAGGGGGGAAATTGAGGTCGTTGAGAGCAACCGGTTGACTTGACGTCCTGGTTCAGAAATGGTTGCAATTTCTAGTCTTGCAAGAACGACGTGGCTACAAAGGGATAAAAAGGGTTAGCTTGCGAGAGAAATACATAGCATCGAGCACGAACCTTGCTTGAAAAGTAGGCCATTCAGAAGCGTACTGACTACGGCCATTAGAAGAGACTAGGAGAACAACAATGAGAAAAGTATAAAACCAGAGTAATAAATTGATAGCTCACATAGTAAAGGTAGACGTGAGCTGGCGAACAATGGGTAAGAAATCGAGGAAACAGCAGTGTGGTACCAAATTCTCACCAAGTCCACCTCTTCTACCATTAAACCCGGTAGCACTGAAGTATCAACAATGCCCTGCATAGCATCAGACCCAACAAAGACACGTAAAGATGACGAAGAGCTCACCGTTCGTTGTTCGTCGCCGTCATGGTGAGAGGACAAATTTGATCAATGAACGATTCCGAAAAGGGAAGTGATACGGGTCACGAGACCAAAGTCGTCCTGCTTGACAAAGTCGACGAGGGCGTACGACGGCGAGAGACGCGCGGATGGAATAGAAGAAGACGAGAGAGCATGATTTGAAGTCATGGGAGAAGGGGAGAGAGGGATGAGAAGGACCAGAGAGGACAAAAGTGGGGATGAATGCCATAATGAGAGTAAACCAAATCATACCTCATATTTAAACGATTCGCGCAGGCTTGGAATACACGGAGGTAACGGGCTCACGGACAGACCATGCCAAAGGCTGAAAAAGCATCCGAATATCGGATATTTAAATCTGCGACGCCAAAATTTTGGAAGATCCAAAACGGCAGCTGGAACTTTGCAAAGTGTGGAACGAGTTTCCCCCCCCCCCCCCTCGTTTCGAGATTATTTCTGCTGATATTGATGTCGAGCAGAGCCACTCATGTGCTTGAGAAAACAAGAGTCCTTCTCCACTAACCGTACAATACGGGACTGGTATGATAGCATCGTAAGCATCGACTAGAAGACACTAAATGACAAAGTACGCACTCGGAAGGATTCCAGCTTTCAAGTTCGTTCGGTAGCAGGCACGGGGTGGGAACCCGTTTAAGCGTCGACCCTGATGGCGTCAAAGGGACGTCTGGGGCATAAATTCTGCAACCCCCGAAAATAAGAAGATTTTTAAAAATAGATTCCAAGAGCTTCCCGTGTCGTTTGGGGTCTAGTGCATCCGACTTTGCGTGCGAACAGTAATATTAGCGTATTTACAAACACTAAAGTCTGTCTCCGTCGTCCGTTCGACTCTGCTAGTAAGTAGTTTGTTCGTGAGCATTGTACAATGACAGAGTAGGAGGAAATACGCACTGAACAGTTTTCCACCTTTCGAGTTGATTTCTCCACAGGCACGGTGATTAATCCAGTTTATCCGTGACCCTCATCGTGCAGCGTAGACACTTTTCTGATCCCATGAGTTTCAGAACTTTGGAATGCAGAAATGGATGACTTACGTTCGGTATGTCTCAAAGTTCCAACCCGGTTAGGTCATGCGTGCCACGTCTGGCCACCACCGCATCCGTCATATTGCAAAGGTAGTACTTGTATACTGTGAATATACTCGCTACCAGTCCGGCTGACAATACATAGAGGCATGAAAACATACCAAGTTGGATACATGCCCAATTCCAGGATGAATTAGTCGTCTCCGAAAGACCTGGGACATCAGGACAACGTATGATACAAATATTCTAGCCCTATTGAGAGATGTAAATGACTTTTCGGGCTTCCTGAGTGCAGAAGAAACGAAAACACGGATCGACGAAGCGACTCCTGTTAAATTGCAGGGACGCCGCGCAATGTCATGTCGGGTTTCCGGTCCGAAGGGTCTCATTAATGTACTACGCGTTGTGCAGGGTCCTACCGCAGCAGCCAGAATCGCCGAACGTCGATAGAGGTCGACGTGCATTGATGAGAGTGCCGAAAACCGTGTCATAACACTATTTGAATTGATTATTGTCTGTACAAAGTGTATTTACGCTGGTCAGTGATAGTGAGCAAAGGGAAAAATGAAATGAAACTAGAGCACAGCGAAAGTGAGGGACTGGCACAAGTGGTAAGAAAGAAACCAAGTCGATTGCTCTTTCGGGATTGACGGAAGGCGGATCCGACAACTTCCTTGTTTACTTCTGACCATCATCATACGCTGCACGTTCTTCACGCTTGCTGCCTCCCGCGCTCGGCGGTGCGGATACTTGGCGTCGTTCTTATTCTGTTTTCCCTGATTTTTTTCTGCTCAGGCATCATTCTCGAAAAAATATGACGATGGTGCTAACGACAACGACTGTCCCAAGGGCAACGGAGTTGAATCATCCCCGGTTCATCGACTGGCTCCTATATTGAAAATACCCTGCCGTGCCCTCTCCCGTCTGTGGCCTGGGTCTCCAGTTGTTTTCATGGCTCGCTGGCTCTAACCCCGGGCTGCGAGACAGATTCACATTTTCTTGATGCCTTCGATGCTCGCTCACCACAGAGATTAGTTTGAATGAGCACAGTGAGCCGTACGTGTTTGGTCAGAATATTAGAGATTTAAAACGCTGGTTACATAATGGAAAAGAGGATGCGCACACATAAGAGTGATGCAAGTCCCCGAAACTTGTGTCTCCCTACTATGATCCTTACATGTCCCAACGAAGGCATGCCCTCCAGTCCTTACTCGTCCGTTCTTGAGCTCGACGGTGCTCAAATTTTGAAGCGATTTTTTCGTTTTTGACTTGAAGGAAAAGAAGTCGGATGTGTCGCAGTGGAATATGAAGAGGGACAAGCATGAGTGATGTCAGGATGGCAGACTGGAGTGAAACAACAGAGGGATGATGACTGTACAGCAATGACAACACTCCTTCTGCCTGTCTAATTTCCAGACCTGGTTGTCGACACCAGGAAGTCAAGACCGTGATGACTTCTCCCCACAGGTAGTCAAATCAGACAAGTACATTGCGAGATCTTGCCACCAGACCGAGATCACGCAGCCTATATACTTCGAGCCTGTCCATCACGATCACCGACACCTTCTCGAATCTCTGATCTGGCAGTCGTCTCCCTACGGCCCAGAAGCGGTGCGACAGACTGTCACCAAGCAGTGTGTACGTATCTCCAGGTATCGTAAATTGGTGGGTGACACGGATGCTGAATGTGTGCGCAATCCCGTGTGCGCCTTCGATAACCAACTCCCCGCACCGGTCACGCCCTTCTGCCGATCCCGCGTCGAATACCCACACATCCCCCTTTTCAATGTAATCCCCATAAAACCAGTCCTCATCCGTCTCGTCAACATGCCGAACATCTGTGAGAAGATCAACATCCTTTGGCAGAGGCTCCATCATGACCTGGTCCCACGTCGGTCTCCATTTCTTGCATCCAAGTCCAACTCCAGGATACACTAAGAGGAAGGCCGCGCGCATCCTAGGGGCCATTGTATTCACCAGTGCCGTCCATGCATCTTCGAGAGTCTCGCTCTCATGGTAGGCGGGTATCATAGAGGGCCGCAGAGGGAATGCGAGTCCGGCCACTCTGTCGACCGGATTGGTTGACACGCGCTTCTGCATGTCCGCTAGTGTAGCAAATATATAATTTGGTCTGCTCTCCAATGAATGCAGGTCCTTGTGAAACCTAGTCAGGAGTGCAGTCTCGTATTTCCTGTAGTATATCCACCGTGCGTGGATCGGTCCATCTGGCGTATCACCGGCAATGGTGCGCTTCCATCCGACCTCCTGGAGTGTCCATGCCCGTCGAAACCAGGACCGATCGCTGTCCAAGTCGCCATCCTTCAACCTCAACGACCTCCCCAGCCCACTCAGGTAGATCACCACTGTTCTGCGGCCACTATACACACCTCCAATGGTAGGCACATCCAGTCTCCACTCCTCCATGCGCAGATCCTCCCTCAGCCCCCCTTCCTCTTTCTGTCTTAAACAGAGCACATCCAGCCACACATACTCTACTCCCATATTCAGCATCTCGATCCGGATGAGGTTGAGATCCGTGTCCTTTGGTATAGGCACAGGCCACTCCTTCCCGTTGATAGGGGTCCGCACATCCACACAATCCTTCTCATCAACCCACGCGTGTGAAATTGGTGTTGGCATTATTTCAGTGATCCACGATGGCACCACGCGATTGCTACACAGGTCCCATACACGTCGAGGTGTCAAATTTGGGTCGACAATCCGGTTTCCTTCCAGTGCTTTTCGTCGGCGCTTCCCGTCTTCCCCTTCACGTCTGCGTAGTTCGTTGCTAGGGTTATGTGTATTCCATACTGGGCGAAGGAGGGCAAAAGCTGAGCCAAAGTCGTAGTTCCTTTCAATGAGGTCTTTAAGAATGGTGTGAAGCTCGCATGATGTTCTGGATGTTCCGAGGGTGGTGTTCAGTCCATTCAGGACCCCCCAAACACCAAGCGTAGCGCAGGGAGTGTCCGCAAGGGAGGATGGTATGACAGGTCTCCGACCGCTGTACGACCGCTGCTTTGGAACCTCGATAGACAATTCCGCTTGGCCGGTCTCGGTGAACGCGGAAAGGGTGACTTTGGCCTGGAAATACATTTCAATTTCTTCTCTGTCTGTTTTGTCGACTGACATACCTGATATCTATAACGACGATTACGATCCTCCCGGTTATTGTTGCTTCTGTCAATGTCCAGATGTCCTAGTTTTCTTTTACTCCCCATGATTATGTTCGTATTCTGGTCCGAAACAGCGGAGCTGAATCCTTTGGTCTCTGTGCAGCTGTAAATATGGAGCGCAAATGTTTCAAAATCGGCCTGATGCGAATCGAAAGTGAACTTCTTGTAATTCTTGGGAGCGCTGTGTAAGTAAGCACTTAAACCACCGTAGAGTAACTGTACTCACTATTTCCCGTGTCCTTTCGAGGATGTGCGTCAAAGGAAGTGTTGCTTGAATCGACGTGGGGCAAAGCGCACGGTCTGGTCCGTGCTGGATGGACACGATCACGCACACGTAATGATGGTATTGAACTATTCCTGTCGCGGACCGCCTACCAGCATTAATTCGACGATAAGTCGCTATATAGTTGAGTTTGCGCAACGATAGGTCATTCATTCCCTTGAATTCAACCATTTCGCCGTCATCGCCTTTCACTCCGAGATACTAATTTCACTCCTAGTGTGAGTAGCTCCTTCGAAAGCACCGGTCGTTCTTTACGTAGACGACGAACACATGACGCCTACAGCATCCCAAATTCGCAGTCCACCAAAATAATCTCTCTGCCTCCATGGCGGTCGGCGTTCTAAGTGGCAGGTTCAATAGAGACTTGAAGAAACCACGGCAATAAGCATACCATTGAAAGCCGTTCATTATGCTCTCTCGTTCCGAATCCAAGAGCAACGGACCTGAAATCAGCCGCTAACCTGCTCGGAAAGCAGGCTCCCTCTAACGACTATTCCTCACCATAGACGTCCATGCTTGATTCCTAGGCTCCACGTCGCATTGATGTGTACCTGCATTCGCATGTTAGTCTACCCTGGGATTCTTCCCGGCGAAGTCAAACGTACAATGGCCGGAAAGATATAAAGGGCGCCCAAACTTCTCGAAACCAAATCTCCCAGTGGTCTTCGAATCATTGTAAGGCTAGATCTCTTTGTGAATACACTAATTTCATAGGAATGACGAGAACAAACCATTTAGTGATTTACTGGGGACAACCTCCCTGTAGTACCCGCCAAAGTCAATTCCGAACTCTGCGTTCCATCTCTCAGAAGCCACTCCGCTATGTTCGTGAGCAATAGGAGTGTCATTTTCATTTCGATGCCCAGTTGATATTGAAGATGCTCCACGGCGTGTGTCGATTCTGCACAGAGTGTGCGGTTGGAGCTGTCGTATACAGCACGCTGCAGGAAGAGGGTCTATTGATGAGACTCCCCCTTGTCCAAAAGGGAGAAAGGAAAACACAAGACGAGCCATTGCCACCGGGATTGAGGTCGAGCAAGTATGGATGAACTCGACAGATAACAGCACCTTCAGGTCAGATTCGGATCGTACGCGGCAGGGAATTGTTCAAGACATAATAACCCTAACCTCAGTCTTCGTAGTTTGCGAGAAAATGTAAGCGAGAGCTGGCGGGTTTGGATTGCCGTTCGCTGTAGTATGGATCCATATGGTGGTGCGATGTAACCGACAAAAAACCATGACTCTGAGCGTATTTTCACATAGGGAGTGAACGCGTATGAGTCGCTGCCAAGGTTCCCGGGTCCCTAGTGCATGAATTCCGGCGCGTGCTGTATTTCGAGTGCTCCGATTCGTTGTGGGGGTGGTGGACTCGGTTTGGAGGGTGCCAGTGGAGACACGGTCGCGGGAGTACGACGAAAGGGGGGTACAGCCACCTCGTGGGTAATTCGGACTCCAGTCTCCGATTGTTATGTCACTGTGTTATAGTGACTTCCAACTATACGACGACGACCGCTGGCAATGACCAGTGATGAACGTGTTACGCAGGACGACGAGGAAAACCTAGGGCTGGTACCAGCAAAGCCTCAGAAGAAGGGACACAAGTACATTCCGGATAGCTGGGTCGCATATCTACGTTCCTTCAAAGCTGTATTTATCCCTCTCAGGCGTCTTATACGTGCTGGACACGATATTATGACATTTAATCAACCATTGTTTTTCATCTACGCGTCGGAGCCGTATTAGTCGACATTGAAGCCTATCAGGTCGGGGCGATCTCCGTATTCGGTTGTTTTACTAGCTTACTTCTCTGACGTTCTGTTAAACTATCAGTTTTCCTGGCTGTATGAGTTAGGCCAATTCTTCGTTAGTCACGGTTTCGGTTTTGCTATCGGCAGGTTTCTGATAATCGTTTCCTTGCCCTCTAGGGTCTATGGAAGATTGCATTCGTAGTGCATCTCTCGTCGAAAGTTCAGAGCTCGGCTAGCTGGAATTATTGCGTAGACCAAAAGCCCAAAGTCCCGTCGACCATATATTACAGTAAACGGATATTGTGGCAGAAACCAGCAGTTATATTCACCATTGAGAGTATGTCTTCTGGTCAGTGTAGTGAGGATACCACGGGGCCAGGCAAAAACATGAGCCAGAGTACTTACACGCCCGCCGAAGGAAGTTCGAGACCATGGAATGAAACAATGGCATGCGCGCCATTGGCTATTAGTAGGCTTTGAAACGGTCACTTGAGTGGCTTGGGAACTGCGCTGCACGTACCCTCCCCGGTACATCCTCAGAAAGCATCCGACCCACTAATCTTTTACGTGTCGAGCCCAGGTTCAGTCTAAGAATCGAATCAGTAATCCATTGAAAGATATGGCTATAGATACAGTCATCATGTTATGCGGCGTGAGAGTCTATGTCTATGGTCATCTACCTTTTCCGTGAGCCGTTAACAGTGGTATTATGATATATTATAAACGTTCCTTGACAATTTCTCGTCGATTAGAGCAGTCCGTCGGCTCGTAGGATGTCCATCCATCATTCCATCCTGTCTCTTTACACGTAGAACATCAGTCGTTCACTCGTTACAAGTTCGAGCTCGTCGAGCAGTTAGTTATACAGCCTTGGCACCGCGTCGATCTTCAATCTCGAGTTGCTTCGCGATTTTGAGATCCTGATTCATCTAGATGAAGTACGGATTCTTGAAACAAGAGATTCACTTACAATACACGGCGCAAATTTACTTCGACTGCGAATTTGGGCGCCGAACTTGTAGAAGAGGAAAGGGCTAGGTGCAAGGACCAATGCGATCAAACCGACCAACGTTGATGCCCAATTAATACCAAGCTGTAAGCATGTACATGTCAATACTCGGTGGAAGTAAAACCGTTGGGCAAGAAACTTACGTTATGGTACATCTGGACGGTAAATAGGGGAAAGGCAGCCGCTACCAGTGACCGTATGATCGTATTCGCGGCAAAAGCAGACGCCGCATACATGCTTTAAAGCACAGTCAGCACAAAGTCAGCGTAACAAGGAATTACATACAGGTACGTATCGACAAGGTAGCTCTATTCGTCTGTCAGCAAAGGTTCGACACATTTGAAATGATTACGATCACGCACCAGGAAAGACATGAAGATCAAGTTGATACCTGCTCCAATGAAGATGGTACTGATGGCCGGAACATACCACGGAATGCTTGCGTACTGGCCTGTCCATCCCAACCAAAAGGCTCCGATGACAAGGCAAGGACCCGCAATCATCGCACCATACAAACGTTCTTCGGGTGGTGGGAAGCCCTTCCACCTAGGAACGAGCTCAGGGTAGTGACGAGAACAAAGGTGGTTGATGATGGAACCCAGCGAGGTACCAATACCAACACCAATGAAGATGAGGCCGTTCTGCCAGATCGTGAAGCCCCGTGTCTCGACAAAAATGACGGGAATTGCTTCAAATACTGCAGAAAATGGTCATAAATATTCGAACGTATCTGAATAAGATGGACTTACGAGCGTATAGGACGCCGTACACAATAGAAAGGTAAATAGTTACAAGAACCAGGATTGGCTCCATTAGAAGCATTTGGAAAGGCCGATACAAGGTTCGATGGAGGACCCCTCTGACCGACCAATCTTGCTTCTCGTGTTCAGCGTACAGGTCCGCATTCTTCTCAGGGTTGTCTTTCCTCAAACTTTTGGCCTGAGAACAAGTCAGTAAGAAGCGACGGGTCTCGCAAAGGAATACATACCCTCTTCAATAGAAGAACCGGCGCGTAAGTCTCTGGGAGAAAGACAAACCCTAAGATCGTACAAATCCCGGCGAATATCATCATTACCCAGAAAACCCATCTCCACGAGACTGGACTTGTAGCAATGCTAGAATGACAGTTAGAGCGTGACCTCTAGTGGCTAGTGATAAGGGATGTGACACTTACAATCCGCCGACAATGGGCCCAAGTACTGGTCCCATGAAAACGCTTGCGGAGAATAAACTGGTCGCAGGACCTCGACCAAGTGCCGGCCATACGTCCGCAATAATACCTATAGAGTACGCGTATGAGGCACGAGTACATAAAGAAAAGTGACGAAATGCTCACCTCCGTTGACCGTAAGCGGACCCACGGCAAAGAAGCCTCCAAAGAATCGACAAATCATCAATGTCTGTATATTCTGAGCCAGGGCCTGACCGAGATGGAAGAGGGTATACACAGTCATCGTGCCTAACATGACAGGCCGTCGACCGTAGAGTTCGCTTCCTGGGCCCCACAGCACCGGCTAGTGGAGTAGTTAGCCGAGTAGTAAAAAGTGAGCATGCGGAACGTACCCCGACCATATAGCCCAAGAGGAAAACAGTAATAAGAGCATATGCTGTTTCGGTATTGATGTCGAACGCAGCAATTATACCAGAAGTGACAGATGTCGGTGCCGATGATGAGAATGTACTAGACCGGGAAAAAGGAAGCGTCAGAAAAGCAGAACCACCCTTAATGAAGATCACGTACACGTTAAGGGCGAGAAGAATGCAAAGGCCCGTGATGGCCCATTTCTTCCTTTCACTCCAGTTCTGCGGATTGAGCTGGTCATTCGCGTCAGTCCATGTCACCATGTTAGGGTCGAGAGGCGTCGTGTCGAATATTGAAGAGTCGTTCTTGGGTTTGGGTTCTTGCGGGTCATTAGCGCCATATTTCTCGATTCTATGTTCATCAACAGCGATTTCCTGTTCCAAGGAAACGGAACGAATTTGAGGTGAATGAGGCGGTAGGGTCGTTTCGAGAGCAGTAACGGATGAGCGAGGCGTTGGGGTCATGATGCTTCCCGTCATGGTGGAAACTTGGAGTAGCGTCGAATTTCTTTTCAAAGAGCAAAAAGAAAGAAAATCGCCTGTGGTGTTGACTCATTTTGGGCCTTTTATATGTCGAGCGTGTGGTCGGAAAATAGGAAGTTGTGAAAAATAACGGAAATACAAATTCTCATGTTATTGCCGGCTGCTGGATACCGATGTCCGGACGCTTATCAATGCAATTACCGGAACTTGTTCGTTCTTTTTATATAACTTAGCACTGAGAGCATCGTGTTCGGCGTGATGGATTAGGTAGTACGAGCGGTTCCGAGCGCGTACGAAGGCAGGAATATTTTCTTTTCGATTTATCGGTAAGAAAGTGCCTGAAAGTGCTTGCGGTAGCGGCGTAAGTGCCGGTGGCATTTTCCGCGGCAGTCGATTGTTGGAACATTCTTCAACCTGCTTGGAGCGCTCGAAGTCCGGTGTGTCACTGCAGCAATGTAAGGAAGACTCAAAATCATATTCATACTTAGTAAGCTGGCGAACCCTGTGTTTACGCAGCAATACTACGACTGACCGAACCCTCGCCCAAATCCAATGTACGCAAAAAGCTTGTCCTTCTCAGGGAGCAATTCGTACACTCCGCGAGTACGAGCCTGCCAATATCGCCTTACAGCCTGTCTCCTTTGAGACAACCGCGAATGATAGTAGTTGTACGGTCGCCGAATAGCATGCGGGATCAACCGGGAACGCAGAGAAGCTGAGTCGGAGACGTGTTCGTAATTGTAGGCATGTTCGACTGTAATGACAGGCGGAGGTCGAGTAGTGCCTTCAACGGACGGAGGCAAGGCAGCACCGCTTCGAGCCTTAGCTCCCCGACGCAGGAAGCCTTTAATGCAAGCATAGAACCACATGGCGTGCAGAGGAAACACGAGGATAAGAAGGATGAGAGGAATGAAGGAACCGTTGGTGGCGTAGAGGCGGTTGTTGGGAAGATAATAAGAGATGCATAGCATTATGTGGAATACGATACGGGTGGCGAAGAATGATACAGCGAAGAGGACGTTGGATCGCAGGGACGGGTACAAGGACCCCAGCCCTAAAATGAAGGTAGGGAACTAAAGGACGATGTCATGACGTGCACAAATTGCTTATAAAGAACATACTATACCTCCATGATACAACAGAGACAAAATACATGAGCTAATGATTGCCGGATGGCAATCTCTACAATCATAATATACAACATGTGGTGGAACCAGCCAGTCACGATCGATATCTGGGACCGATAATATATTGTGCCGGTCATCAGATCGCTGTAGATCGTGGTCAATATAGAAGGTTAACAACTAAAGAAGACTGCCTCGCACCACACTAGATACGCCTGGAAAAACCTATTCGCAGGGACCGCCAGAAACGGAATACGTGCGACGTCTTTCACACCGTGGTTCGTGAAATAGTTCCAGAGAAACGGGAGACTGGTGAGGGTCATGATACAGCTAACGATGGTCGTCATGATCCACGATAGCTGTTTAGAAGTCGTAAAGCGGGGTGCAAGGAAATGATAGACGCAGAGAAGAGCGATAAAGGACTGGACCACGACGGAGTACTGCTTGGCTGGCACAGAATCCATCACAGGCTGCGCCCCCACCGTCGAGGCCATGGTAGAAATGCGATGTGGGGAAGGGTAATCAATGGCTGGCAAGTGTGCGTCCCTAAAAGGCGTCGGACATCAGCCTGATATCAGCAGGACCGCACGTTCGAGTTTGATATCGTACCAGACGACTAATCGAACAACAAAACCACGTTGACGGATGTTATGGGACGAAAGGAGATGTAAACTCCTTTCGGATCTTAATGGAACGATAGCGGGAGCGAACGTGCGAGAGTTGTGACTTTCGAACCGCTGATAACGCGACAGCGATCTGAAACCCGGCCCTCATCTCAGATTTCTCTGAGAGATACACAAGGAGATTGGCCAAAACAGTAGACGTCGGCGCCAGGTGGGATGCTGCAGCGCCCATGTCGATGGAAGGAGGGCCTACAAAAAGGGAGATAAGAACTAGGGCATTTAAGTAAAGAAGGGGGACATAAACAGCCATTACATACTTGTAATGATAATAAATGTCACCTAGACCTAAAGGACAATCGTCCTGTCAAAGATCGTCCAGCCAAAATACAGAGAAACACATTTTAATCTGTTTCAGTTGCTGGAAATGCCAAGGGCTCTAGATACAACGCCGTGTTTAGATGGAACATCCTATATGAAGGAAGCATAGAATCTGAGGTAGTGGCAGCTGCCAAGCAATAAATGAATTTCATCGAGTAAGTAGAAGGAAAAGAAGGGACAAGGTGGCTGTGCGCGCCGACCGTCGTCAAAATACGGACGGACAACAAGACCAAATAACGCGCTCTTTCTTCTACTTTCTCTTAACTTTCTCTAAAGTGGTCAAATCTAACTTCAAGGGATTGAATGTCATGAACTCTTTCAAGTGGTCCAGTGCGTGTCATTCCGTCAAAACTTCTTCCCTTTCACTGACATTCTCATTAGCACCTGAACGCTGTAGTAGCAACCAGGAATTGTCACTAATTCCAAGCGAAATTTACTTGGAGATCTTCAGTTACTTTGAGCCTTCAGACGAGATAACTGAGGCGCAATGCAAAGCCGTATTCTCCAGGCTTGCCTTTGTATGCCGGTTTTTTTGCTCTGTTGCCTTGCCCCGCCTTTACAGATCGGTGGTATTTCGGGGGCATAAACGCGAGAGTGGACAAGAGGATCCTATTTCTTTCCTCAAGTTCTGCCTCGAGATTAACAAGGGCTCGTCTTGGGCTTGCGATTTGATATGTCATGTCACAGACTGCTCGTTTGAGGATTGGATCCCGGAGTCACCTTCTCAGCGGCCTCTATACGCGGAGTTTCTCAGAGTTTATTGCAAGGCAATGGTTAAGATGGAGGAAATCCAATCCGTCACTCTTGATTCTGTGATGATATCCCATCGCCTTCTCAAATCGATCGCGAAGCTGAAGAAATTAAAGCGCCTTGTTGTCAGAGAATGCGAGCTGGACCAGGATTTTACAGAAGTGGACATTTCCAAATTACGCTCTCTTCCAATAGAAGAATTTACTTTGGTCTCCGGTATGTTTCCTATTCCTGCACATGCTTCTGCTAATCACGGTATATGCGCAGCGCATCAGAGACCTTCAAGCTCCTTCGCCCTCCTTCGGGGTGTTCCTAATACGTCAGATGTCGTATTGGATGCTCACATGTGGGACGACAGTTCCATGTCTTCCGTAATGAATTCGCAACTGACGCGACTGACACTCGGGACAGTACTCTACGAGGCCAATCTACCTCAGCTCGCCCATGTTCTGAACCATCTCCCATCGTTGACACATTTGAGTATTGCCTCATTAACCTTGGTGAGCGTGCGTCATTCCGCCACCGATCCAGCTTTCCCATTGGCATCCTCTTCGTTGCCTCGTCTCCGTGTTTTGGCTTGTCCCCCATTACTAGCTATCTTATTTCCTAAGCGAGGACTGAATGAACTTGACATAACGGGTTATATCAGTGAACCCACTGTGTCGTTAGTCCATGTCTATTTCAACGTCAATGACGACACCATACAGACCTTGGCACGAACTACGGCGGCGATTCATACATTGTCGATATATAGCGATATGGTGTCACACGGTGATAGTATCATCCGACACTTTCCTCATCTGACAAAGTTACATGTCATATACGGTGACCGCCGACCCCGTGTGGTGGTTGGGGAGGAGAGCCTGACGAGCGTTCTCCAAGTGAGGATTTTGTTCGTGCTGGTTTCAGCTCCTATCTGATCGATTATCATTCTAGAGTTTATCTATAGGTTTTCGCAACACGGGCGAAGGATACCTCCCCATTCGCGAACTCAAAGTAGATTTTACTTTGATAAATCCTTGGATGGTGGATCTCCAGACACAGCGCAAGGCTATTGCCACATATATTGAAGCGACGTTTCCCCAGGTCACTTGGGTCGACCTTGGGGCAGGAGTCCAATGGCACCGGAACGATATCTGGAGTGACTGGCAGGCTTATGTGCAGCCAGCCAGGATTGAGGGGAAGTTGGTCCGGGCTTTGGAGTGGTTCTCCAATAGTATCGTTGATTACAAGAGATGCTTTGCAAAGGCGGGCTTGCTTGATAGAGATTAGGCGCAGATACCAGTCCTCGAACATCCTATGTACTATATATTACCCCATCCCCGCTGTCATTTGTGTACAAGTTCCAAGTGATTTACACCATCATACACCAATAACAGCTTCGACCAAACCGGGGACACTATCGAAAAAGTCGAGCACTCAACGTCGAGTTAGCATCGTTCTTTACGAGGTAAGCGACCAGACATACTTATAATGCCAAATCTCGATCCTTTTCTTTCCTGAAGCCAAGGTAGCAGCTTCTGGTTCACCCCATGAACATCCGTCCCGTTACCCAGAGCCATAATCTGCCGCGTCATGAAGCACTCGGATGACAGGATTTCAAGACGAAGACTCACGCGTGGCGTTTCTGGAGGCGAGTCGGAATTGTGTTCGGCGCTAGCGAAACTGATATAGAGTTGATCTGGGTGACTGTTGATGGCATCCTGGAGATGCGCCGTGGTGGCATTGAACTTCCATTGGATATTCTCTGCAGCCCCGGCCCCGATCTCTAGTCCTATTTCATAGTAATCCTGTGATCACAAATCATCGACCTGTTTCGATGCTCTGAAAACCGCGCTCACCTCGATGTACGCGACCTGGTTCTTAGCCTTGTTGTATACAATGGAGATGTTGGCGCCGTTGTCAGTCCATTGATTCCCGTCGAGGTAGATCCCGATCCTTTTAGCATCGTCTTCCGGGAGGAGATCATTGCTGAACCGTTGGAGGAGCGTCATCTTTCTCCGGGCCTCGCCAAGAGTACCGAGCTACAAAAGTCAGAAAGTCGTGCGCGTGTAGGCCAGCGTAACTTACCGTCCCATTAGTCTGGACCCAGTACTCTGTAGCTGGGCTGCTGTTGAATAGATCGTACAAGTGCTCGTAGAATTTAGCGTCATTAGGTGTACCGGTACCGCTCTCGTGGTTGATGGAGATGAGGAGCGCCTCAGTGGGGTGCTTGTCAAGCCAGCTGTAGAAACCAAAGAATACATCTTCGACCGTAGTTGTTGGGCTCAGCATAGCCTCCGCTAAATGCCAATTATTACCTGCAGACGCCAAACGCGAAGCCGAAATCCTTACAGTGGTGAAATCCAATAGTATCCTATTCACGCTTAGATGAGTTCAAAGCGTAAAAATCACAGCGTACATTTCCAGGATTGTAAGCAACTCGTAAGTCAAACGCTCGAACACCACCATTGAGCATCTGAAACAGTGAGTGCTCTTGACATTGGTAATACTTGGCTGCTGCAATCCTAGCAGATTAGGTGTTAGTGACATTCTCTTTTGCAAAACGAATATGATCCACTCACTCTCCGGTATAACGAATGAACTCATCCTGTGTGGTCTGCGTGTAGTTCCCTATAATTGAATCAGTCCGATATGTTCCTTGACGCCATCAAAAGACTTGCAGGTTGCCGCATCGTGGGTACCGGGAATGCTCATGTGCACGATCTTTGTATCGTCCGGATACTTGGCCATCCAGTTACAAGTTGCGCTGGATTGAGAACATCCTTCATCGTATCCTGTAAGACAGTATAGGAGATAACTCATTTTTGGGCTGTAAAAGACGCACCTAAGATTGGAGCACCCCGCTTCAATATCTCAGCAAGAGCACTCTGTGCGAGGACAGTCTGGTCTCGGTGATCACCCCTACGTGAAATGGGACTGGCAAACGCGCCCAGACTCAACACGACTGCTGCGAAGAATAACAGAGACATGTTCGAATTGGATTGACAGATTCTCAGTTACTTAAAAAATCCGCAGTGCGCACGTTGTGCACAAGAAATTGATCTACCCCTTGACCCCAAGGAACCTGACGAACGAATGGCACACGCTTTGATGATGTTGGGTGGAAAATGCGAAGTCAGACCATCGACGCTGAGTTTAAAATGGTTGATATTCACACAGCTATTAATACATGGGGATATAAATACTTCTTGTTGTTCCGATTTTAGCAGAAATCCCTCACGGCAATTGCGGCAACGCATGCATGTATATCGGTTTTAGATTTGGGACCGAAATACTTGTACAAAAAGGCATTGTTAGCCTTGTGTAAACACCGAAGAATTATTTTGGGAACAAAGCCGACATCCAAAATTCAATCAAAACCGTGAAGCAAATACAAAGGAATTTGGATCAGAATTTGGGTCTCCTGCGGGAAATACATTTGTCTGAAGCAGCTCGCCCTGCATTTTCATCACATATTGATAGTGGTAAGCGCGATGAAAGATTGATGCAAGAAACCAGGCTCAGGATATCAATAGTACCTGAGGCTGTAGATATTATTATTCTTGGACATATTAATTTACTTTCAGGCATGGTTTAAATATGCTCGTCATGAAATGAAATTAAAATACGTTCTACGCTAGGTCGTGCAATGTCATCCAGGAATACAGTGATAGAATCACCGCTTGCGCTTTGTAGCAGGCCCTTCGCCATCGTCGCCTGTATCGGGGGTATCAACATCTACATGCATTCCTTCGCCAGCACTTCCACCCTCACCACTGCCCTCGCTCTCGACGTGCAACGCCTCATGGTCATGGTCGATATCCATCTCTCCAGACCGTAGGTCACCATCGATCATCATCTCCTCACCTGCCTCTTCCTCTTCCTCTTCGTCCATGAGATCCATGCTAGGTCCTCGGGATCGCCTGCGTGCCCGACTGCCAACAATATCACCTTCGACTTCCGTCTCAGCACCGCAGGCATCAGCTGCTTCCTTCTCTCGTTTCCTGACACTGTCCTCTACAGCCGAGGAATCATCGTTTTCGTCGTCCTCGGCTTCCGCATCCACCTCGACATCTTCTTCGAGATCGGCAAAAGTTCGGCAGAGTGGACAGGAAAAGGCAGGATGGTGCGATTCGAGAAGAGGCCGGATGCATTTGTAGTGGAAGGTGTGGGAGCAAGGTGCAATGAAAAGAGCTTGACGTATCGTGACGCTGAAGAGGCCTGCCGAAGGATTGGTTAGGGTTTGAACAATGTGAAGCAGCAAATACGAACATATGCAACAGTCAGGAATAGTTGATTTGGTGGCGGTCTTTATTCCAGCTGCAGGTTTAGCAGGTGCAACAGTGGCAGAAAGAGACTTGAGATTTTTCAATGCATTCGTACTGAGGAGCCATGAGCCGCAAAAACGATGAGAGAAGGATAACAACACACTTGAAGGCATTTGCAGCGGCTTGCCACTCCCTACCAAGTTCAATCCGGATCTTTACCGACTTGTAGATATCCTCTGCTCCACCCTGGTAATCAACACCGAGCTGAAGAATATCACCATCCTTGATCTGGTGCGGCCGCGACTCTGTATTGGCTGGAGAAAGTCGGACGTGATTCAAGAACGTCCCTGATGATGACTTCGTGTCTTTCACGAAGAATCTGGCGTTAGAGTCCACCCAAATTTCTGCATGAGCTCTCGAGACGACCTTGCTCTTGAATGCGACCTTGTTATTATGCAGGGCATTGACAGCGGCGAGGCCGATCCCCGACCGATCCGTGAATCGACCAATGCGCAGTGGGGTGTCTCCCTCCTTGACATCGCGGGATATGGCATCGAACCTAAGCGAACGGCGAGAGTCTAGATGGGGAACGAGACGTAGGCGGTGACTGGGGCCAGTAGTTGGCCGTGATGCTGGTGCTGTTGAAGGTGTTGTCGCCTGTACAAGTGCTGCTGGCGACGGCAGTGCCGGCACGACAGGACTCGTCTGCGTCGATATCACGCCCCCCGAACGTCGTCGTCGTAGCATGTGGGATAATCCAAGGCCACCGGTAGAGGTGGTGCTGGTTGCTGACACAGATGGCTGTACTACGCCACCTGTCGGCGGCATGATTGCCGCTGCTGGCCGGCGTCTGTGGCTGCCTTCTGCAGCCACTGGCGACGGTGGCTGGCCTGTCGGTGATGGTGACAGCTCTCTAGCAACTTCGGTCTGCGACTGTGAGGTATTTCGAGGTCGCCCTCGTAGGAAGGAGCTGAGAATTGTGGAACGTAATGGTGGCGATTCGCTTCCAGCGGCAGCATTGGGGTCCATATGACCCTAAAAATAAGGAATAAAAAGGTGCTCGTCGTCGTCGCAGACAGCGAGCTCGACGCTATTAATGGCGTTTCCGTTGGGGACGGTGATGGTTGAAGTTTAAGTCAGGGTCCACAGTTTTACCCGGCACGCCCAAAAAAAGTGTCTCACGCGATCTCGTTCCTGTTTTATACCGCGCTAAGATTGCTACCGCCACGGGATATCTTAACATTATTCCTAACAATTGCTAGCCCTGTCAGTACGTATACATATTTCCTTCCTTTTGCCTAGTTTTCTGCTCATGGATTGAACAGCCACGTCGGTCGAGCTAAATATGTACTGCTAGCGCTTGGCACAATATCAACGTGAAACCATCAATCAGTGGCGTTTGTAAGGAAGAATGTACTTACGCATATGTATCCACCAGTCCCGTGGACACTGGCCGTCATACTGCTTCTCCAGCATCATCGGAACGGCCGAGACGGAATGAAATGGCGCCTGCTATTACTCTCGATATTCAAAATTCGTGGGGGGAACTCTCAAAAGTTCAAACATTGACTATTCATTATTTACATACATGGTGGACAGCGGCAACGAGTTCGAACTTGTTGGATCTAGTGAGTTCTCAGTTCCCGGCTTGTCCAAATATACTCAGCTTGCGCAGCGTCTCGGATACCCTTTTTGATATGTGCTTGGTCCGGACAGCCAATGCGAGGTTCACAGCGGCAGGGGTTCTTCGTGGTCTCCGATGTTGCCTTGCTTGACAACAACAGCGCAGAAATCACCCTTTCCTTCCCTTAATAGGGACCGCTTGCCAGTGTGACTACCACTTCTTATTCTCACAATGCACTCTCTCGCAAACGGTATCTCATTTCCAGAAACATCCCAGCAGATAGTATACTAGGAGCTACGCATAGCGGTGGCTTCTACGCGCAATTGGATGCGCAGCAGTACAAGTGGGTGAGCTGTGTTCGATTACTTCCTATAAATGCCAACACGAGTTTTCAGTATTCCTTTTATGCCAATGACCCACGTCGACCGTAACTGCGGAATGCTGATCATGTCGTCAAGCAAGTGGGCCATGTATTTGGTTTTCACAGCTTCGGATCATGATTTTCTCGGGTCAGGTCTCGATGGCGTTAAGCCGACACCATGGCCACCTCGCCTTCACCATTTGCAGAACACCTTATCTCAATGACAATGGTTGGGGTGACTGCGGGCTCAGGAATTCTACCCAGATTTGACGCTCCCTTGTCCTCGAGATTGCTTCCGCGCCACGATGAGAAGGTGGACACAAGTTTTCACTGGAATTGGGCGTACTAGAGCCCATATCCCTGGATCGTTTTCTCCCTGAGTACATTTTCGTGTCAGTCCTTTTCGCAATCGGATCCAGTGTTCACACCCACGAGATGGGTTTGCTGGTGATTCCCTGAGAACTTTTGTTCAAGCCTCGGAAGCAAGTCCAACAAGGAGGGGAAGGAGGGTCGGAACCTGGATCGTGCGCGACAAACTTCTGACAAGGAGGGTATTTTACTGGATGTGGCAAGAGTCACAGAGCGCTTCTCTTCGGATGCTCTCTTTCCCTCGGACACGTTTTTGTTTTTGCACTTTGAAGGTCTCGTATCTGAGTGTGGCGTGTCTTGCAATATGAACTTGGATTTCAGACAGGAATTCTTATCGTCTTCTACTTACGTCTTTCTTCTTCTCTCTACCCGCATATTCCGCAGGCCACTCCTCTCCTTCCCAGCCTCTACCGTCCTACCCACCGCCACCCCACCGCAGCTCAAAAACTTGGCAAGTTATCATTCTGTCACTTTGAGTGTGGCGGCGGCATTAATGTATTGTTGCACCGCCTGCCTATGCAAATCGAGGCCATTTGGGGATGGAGGAGGAAGTCGAAAATTTATACTATTCCAGATAGTAGCTTCGCGGCTGCGGGAAAGGAGCACTATTCTTGGGGTAATGGACTGTCCCGGAAGAGGACTTTCTGAGAAAGCTCGCATTGGACTTGGACGCGGTAGGTGCTGGGTCCTCGGTGTAGGTACCGTTTCCCTCGAATGTGTCTTATATTGAAGTGCCTTTCGCACTTAGTGTCCCGTGCTACTCTAAGACGAAGTTAGGCTTTAGAGGGAAATTTGCGTCATCCTCTACGTCTTTCGACCTCTACAGGCACATTTACTCTCCACCTCCCATCCCACCGCAGCTGAAGAACTTGGTAGTCTATTATTCTGCCAGTTTGACTGGTGGCGCTGTTGCACTGCATTCAGGGATGGAGAGGAGTGGCAAGTCACCCTTGGGCCATGGTAAAGAATACTTTTTTGTGACAAGGATATGCTGGGGTTTGTCTCCGAGACCTGAGGAGAAGTACGAGTCGATGCGACAGGAAGAAATAGTCGTCAAAAACGTAACGACATCCATGTTACAGAGATCTATCTACACCGTCAGCTGGGTTAAGATGGAAAAGTCAAACTGCTACGGAACCGAGCCTGCTCTGCCCCTTTGGCTGGTGAATACTCCCTCACGGCTCGGCGATAGGGAGGTGGGAAGGAAAGAAAGACAAAAGAAAAAGGATAAGGCGCCAATCTCAGTGAGACAATTTTGTCTCTGTCGGGGCAAGTCGCAGGGTCAAGTGTCTGCGATATTGCGAAGTTTCAGAGGTAGCCTGACGGCGGACCGACTTCCATCTTGAGAAAAGACCATTTTCCCGGAAGGGGTGACGCTGGGCAGATCTCAAATTTTCCACCGATGCTACAAATCCTCTGTGATACAGAAAGCCTCATGCACGAATTCTCAAAACTGGGTCAACAAGGAGATTCTGGTGCTGACAGTTGCGTTCCATTCCCCTCCTTC
This sequence comes from Armillaria nabsnona, assembly GCA_030407065.1. Classification (NCBI taxonomy): domain Eukaryota; kingdom Fungi; phylum Basidiomycota; class Agaricomycetes; order Agaricales; family Physalacriaceae; genus Armillaria; species Armillaria nabsnona. The sequence continues at coordinate 308,372 of JAUDQA010000038.1, read as the reverse complement.
GCACTTCCGCTGACATGTCCCACCTTCCCCTTCTCCGGTTGCCCTCTTAGTGGGACTTGTCCGAGCAAAAAGACCGTAGATGTTGACCCGGGTGGCGGTGCAGATAGTGTCGACGATGACAAAAAGGGTGATTTCTCGACGAGGAGTTGGGCGATAGTGGAACGGAAAGCAGAATCTGTTTATTGGAGCCACTACGATACACGATGTAACAAAGAAAAGAGGATCGAGGCCAAGAAAATACCCCGAAGATTCGCCTAACAAGAAATTAACACGGTCAGGCAACGAAAAACGACCTAAGTCCACCAAATTTGGAGCTCGTAGGATCGTCATCCCCCCGTCCCGAAGGTATTCATCAAATGCACAAACGGGAGAGGGTGTCCTCCCGTTCATGCCAACCAGCGTAGTCTCCCGTTCAAGTCGTTTCAACGGGAGACCGACGCTGGCCGTTGTGGGTCCGACTCGCCTAAAAAAAATACCACGAGCCCCGAAGGACTCGTGCGTCTGTGTGGAACCAGTGAAACGCGAGCCAAGCACCTACCTTTTGGTAGACAACGACGCACTGCAATAGAAGCAAGTTAGCATTGGATTCAATAGAAAGAAAAGTCAGCTTCCAGAATCGCCGCATCGAGTCAACCACACCACGCCGTTATCCAACCTCGAGTCCTCCTCAAACGGCGTCTATTTAATCAGACGCAACGGGTTAAACGGGGGTGATTAGCGGCGTAACATGGTTGACTCCTGCAGTTGGATGGCAAGAGAAAAGAAATCCTGAAAGATACTTAGCGTGCAAACCGTCACAAAGTAGGAGCACTCACAATAAAAGCCTTCTCCAGGCGTGTGCAAGCCGTCGCATCCCCGAACACCCTCCCTCTCCCATCCATCCTCTCCTTGGATATGCTCCGCCCGCACAAAGTCATTGGCAGCACACCTGAAGCTTGATCCGAAGTCTCCATTGAAGAGTCGGACAGGAGGGAGACTTTGATGTCGCCCGCGGAATGTATGCGGGGCCGTGCCCCCCGGACGACGATCCATGGCCTCGGCATAGAACTCGCTCCCTCCACCACTCCCCGAATGCCGTTGAGGCTTGGGCGAAGGTGTCGACGCGGCCATGGACGAGTGGTGGGGAATGCATCATCCCTGAGAAAGTGTCTGCGCGGAGAGGACAAGACAGGGGTCCGCGTCCCTCCCTCACGCGTCGACGGCCGATCGTGTTCGTCCCCTATTCCCTCGACTCCTCCATATCCTCCTGGGAGCCCGCTCGCCGGAACGTGGTACGTCGTCTTGGGGAAAAATCGACCCCACGGCTGGCGCATACAGTCGTGGGAATAGCGTCAGCAATGGAAAAGCCGTTCCCAGAGGGAAGGAGAAGGATGGATCAGTGAGGAGGGATCGAGAGGGCGAGAGGGCGGTCAACCTAATTGCGAGAACATTAACCACGGAAGAAGTATGCGCGGGATGGGGACTCACCTTCGTCGGGGACACGTCTGCAGCTGATTCCCCTATCAACTCAACTGCTACCTTCCTCAACAACATACCCCGCTCCCCGGAATGCGATACGTCGTCTCGGGCCAAAAATCGACCCTTTTAGTAGGCGAACAAGCTACGTGAGATGACATTAGTCTCAAAGAAACAAAGTGCGTGGATGTAGACGCACCTCGCTGAATGAAAACACAAATCATGCGCCTTCATCGACATCTCAAGCATCCTCACATCATGCAGGTGCTCCCTCCTTTCACAGAAGGTGCCCACTACGCGTCACCTCGCTCGCCGGAAAACGATACGTCGCCTCGGGACAAAAATCGATCCATGACTGGCCCGTTTTCGTGTCGAGTCGTGAGGTATGAGTCAGACGGTGAGTGGGTGGACGAACTAGGTAAGAGAACGTTAGCTGCAGAAAAGTCAGGTGGAAAGGTAAAACTTACAAACGCCCCGCCTTCACGAGCATCTTGAAGACCCCGGGATACTCCCCCCCTTCGAACTCTTCCATGAAATCGTCCCACTATACACCTTGGTTATGGTTGTTGTTTGCCCCTTGCTTGCCGGAAGCGATACGTCGCCTCAGAGCAAAGCTTGATCCATATATCGGCGCCCAATGCTGAAGGGTGAGATGGTTGTCGAGGGCTGTAATGATCATGCGGCTGTGCATGTTCGACCCTGCCGCGAGGCGTGTTGGAGATCTTGAAATAACGCGAGACCTTGCGTGATAAAGCAAAGAATCTACGAGGGATCAATGAAGCCAAAAAGTAATATAAATATCAGACTCACTTTGACGTCCAAATAGGAAAATCTACCGCACGTCGATTCACCATTGAATGTTACTTGAAGGATCCTAAGCCGTCAATCAAACGAGCAAACAGAACAAAGAATATGAAGAAGAAACTCCTACATGATGACATGGAAGTAAAGAGTCGAGAGCGAGGCAAGGAAAGGCCATGCCAAACAGCACGCCGTTGCCAAACATCCCATTTCGAGCAGTCACCTCCCGTCACCGCAACAAGGCCAACGACGTGTTCTCAATGGAACACGACACCATCAAACAGTGGACACAGCACAGGTAGAAGTCTGTTGTGCCACGAGGTGATGCAGCAGTGAGGCATAATAGCAGCATAAAGGTAAGAAGGAGGGATGCAGGATCAGTCGTTCCCAAGTCTATACTGTACTATTTGAAAAATGATTAGTTCATTCACCGAGAAATGATGTTAAGTTACTATACTTAGGGTCTCCGGACCCGAAAATTTACCATTTCAAAAATGCATACTATCTCTGCGGAGCGCTTGTTACATGTTACGAAATACTGGGAGCCCTGTTACACGTTATGTAAATTAACGGTCAAAATAGTACAGTATTGACACGTTCCGGTAGACTGATGTCTCTCTATTTTCAAGGACAGAAGGTGAGGACTAACCACGTGAAAAGCTACTGTTAGTTGCTACACATTTGACAATGTTTATACACGAACCATAGTTGGCCGCAAGGGTACCTCCACATGCCCACAGGGCGGTGCCGCTACTCTCGTCGTAGGCATAGGCATAGGAATCAGGGCAGCCGTTCTCTATTCATGGGAAGAGTATTTGATTCTGGCATTTCAAGAGTAGAAGTAAGAGAAAAAAACTTACTGAAGTAGCTATAGTATTCAACACCACTACTTGGGCAGGTAGCAGGAGTGTTATGGCTGCCTGTGCAGCAGTTGCCGGAATCAGCTGGGGAGCGCATTAGTGCCCGTTGCTTTACACCCATACATGTTTATTACCTGGTTTGCCATCAAGATTGGCGTTACACGCGCTCTTGCAACCGACCGTGGTCCCAGACGATGTCCAGACGAGCTCCGACGGGCCTAGATCAATGAGTGGTTATTATTCAATAATAGAACGGAGAAAAGAGGCAAGTCGTGTACAGTCAGTATTGAGGTTAGTGGGGCAGCTCGCAGTAGAGCAACCAGCATTGTTAGTGATGGCCATTGGAATATTGAAGCCATCGACAAGAGAAACTGAAATCCTCGTAAAGTTGTGTGTTCGAATGAGAGAAGACAGCTTACCATCGTACGAGTCTGAACCGCTGGATCCTCCAAGAGTCCACTCAGCAACAGAAGCTGGAGGAACGCCCTGACCTCTCGTGAGCCCAGATGTTTCGAGATGATCAAAAGATGAGCCTACAGTTCCGGTGTGTGAATCACATTTGAGCCCACCGTTACATCCCCCAGTGGCACATGATGTAGGCCCGGAGTTGGTAGAGAAGTCACAATCAGTACGGCCCTAGGAGCCAATGTTAGGAAGATTCAAATGAGGAAATACCATTGCGTACCCAAATACGACCAGACTTCCAGTCATCCGGGACCGAGAAAGACACTGTACTTCCAGCTGCCGCTTCCCAGCTTCAAGCACATTATTAGATCATGAAACATTAAAGGTGAATGGCGCATACCCGGTGGCTTGGTCCGGTACAGAGGTGCCGACGTTGAGGTCGGTGTAAATCTACAACGAGTTTAGCGGATGTCGCGATACATATAGCTGATTTACCGCCGGCCTGGAGAACGTGGGTCAGTATATTCAAGGACATCAGATGTAGCTCACCTACCAGATAGTGTACGCGCACTTGTTAGTGACAGTGAAAGTACGCGCATAGGTGGAGGAAGCAACAGCGAGAGCGACAAATGCAGCGAGTCCCTTCATGGCGTTGTTCGGAAATCTATCAAGGTCTAATGACGCGAATGCAGTGACTAGTGAAGAGACGTTGGAGATGTCTGAAAATGGGGAAAGTCCCTTATAACACGAATAGAAGATTGCAAGCACGCAGAACAGATGCAGGGGTGGCAACAGATTGTTGTGAGAGAGGTTCAGAGGACGGCGTACAACAGCCTTTATATACTTCAGTCTACCGCGCGCAGTTTTGCCCGGCACGCCTGAAAATAGCACACCACGCATTCTTGTTCCTGTTTTATACAGTGCTAAGATTGCTACCGCCATGGGGCACCGTAACATTACTCCTAGCAGTTGCTGGCCCCGTCAGTATGTGTACACATGTCCTTCCTTTTACCTGGTTTTCTGCTCATGAATTGAACAGCCATGTCGGTCGAGCTAAATATGTACTGCTAGCGCTTGGCACAATATCAACGTGAAACCATCAATCAGTGGTGCTTTGCAAGAAAGAGTGCACTTACGCATATGTATTCACCAGTGCTGTGGACACTGTTGCTTCTCCAGTATCATCGGAACGGTCGAGACTGAATGAAATGGCGGCGCGGCGCGCCTGTTATTACTTCCGAGTCCCGACATTCAATATTCGTGGGGGGAACTCTCAAAAATTCAAACAAAGTTGACTGTTCATTTACATACATGGTGGACAGCGGCAACGAGTGTGAACTTGTTGGATCTAGTGAGTACTCAGTGTCCGCACTGTCCGGCTTGTCCAAATATACTCAGCTGCGCAGCGTCTCGAGTACCCTTTTTGATATGTGCTTGGTCCGGACGCCAATGCGAGGTTCACAGCGGCAGGGGTTCTTCGTGGTCTCCGATGTTGCCTTGTTTGTCAACAACAGCGCAGAAATCATTGGCTGTTCTATTGATGGACCGCTAGCCAGTGCAACTACCACAGCTTATTCTCACAATGCATCCTTAATAAATTGAATGGACTCAACTATACTGCGAGATGCTGTCTCTTTTCCAGAAACATTTCGGTGGATAGTGCGTTCTAGGAGCTCCACATACCTGTGACTTCTACACACAATTGGATGTACAGCGGTACAAATGGGTGAGCTGTGTTCGATTACATCCTATAAATTCCAACACTGCAGTGCAACGACGCCAGCAGTCAAACTGGCAGAATAATAGATTCAGCTGCGGTGGGATGGTTGGTGGGGAGGAATGGTTGGCGGAATGTGCCGGTAGAGGACGACGCGAATTTCCCTCTAAAACCCAACTTTGTCTTAGCGTAGCGCGGAACGGTATGGGTTACTCCAAGTGCGAAGAGAAATTCAACATAAAATACATTCGAGGAAAACGGGACTCGAAAAAGGTGCATCGAGGACCGAGTCCCTTACCGCATCCAAGTCTAACGCGAGCTTTGTCAGAAAGATCTCGACCCGGGACCGTCCATCACACCAAGAACAGTGTTCCTTCCGCAGTCGCAAAGCTATCAGGAATAATACGAGTTATCGAAACTAGGCGCCACACCAAAATGGCTCACAAAACTTGCTTCTCCATCCCCAAATGGCCTCGATTTGCACGGGCAGGCAGGGCACCAATACATTAGCGCCGCCGCATTCAAACTGACAGAATAATGAATTGCCAAGTTCTCGAGCTGCGGTGGGGTGGCGGTGGGTGAGACGTGAGAGGCTGAGAAGTGGAGAGGAGTGGCCTGCGGAATATGCGGGTAGAGAGAAGAAGAAAGACGTAAGTAGAAGGCGATAAGGATTTCCTTCTGAAATCCAAGTTCATTTCGCGAGACATGCCACACTCAGATATGAGACCCTAAAAAGCAAAAACGTTTCCGAAGGACAGAGAGTATCCGAAGAGAAGCGCGTCCAGTAAAAGTCATCCCTGTCTCTAGGTTTTGACGCTCCTTCCCCTCCTCCAGTTGCCCTCGTAGCTGGACTTGTCTCCGAATCTTGAACGAAAGTACTCGACAAATCACCCATTTCGTGAAGAAGAGAGTGTAGACACTGGGCCCGATTGAGCATAGGACTGGCGCCAAACTGTACCCGGAGAGGAATATGGGCTCTATGTCCAAGTCCAGTGCGAACTTGGATCATAACAGGAAGGGCAAAACATTCCTCGTTAGGCAGAACCTTGTCGCGAGTATCCTACCTTGGGTTATTGCACCCTCTGAATTAAGCTTTCCCTTGGATCGAAGTTCGTCCACCATTTCAGGGTGAGATGGTGGCGCTCGACAACGTTAGCTTAGATTACCAGCGATAAAGAATTCCCTCATCTCCTGCTGTTCCTCAGATTCGCCAACTTCATGACTGAGGGAAAGAAGCACTATTCTTGATCCATAACAAGAAGGAGTACACCACGTCTTCGAAGACACCCGTTCACGCTAATAGAATAGTCATGAGCCTGAGCTGTGTATTCAAGTATCAGAAACGTACTTTGTTGAATGAATTCGACATCTCCTCCTAGATCGGGTGCCGGGAAAGAATTGTAGACAAATTCTGGTCGAAATACTCGCGATGATACGTGTTTGTTCTGAGAACGTTAAGATAACCATTGCGAAGGAGGGCCTCTGAGTACGGTAAGAAAGATAAATGGCTCCCAAAAAACTCGCCGATTTCTTTGCCGTGCTACAATTCGTTTGAGGATATATTGACAGAACTCCTCAAAATTGTCGAGATCGAGACAAGAGGGATGGCCCGGGTCTGATGGGAGCAGCTGTTCCGAGTCGCCCTTTCCCTTAACTGCGATGCATTTGAGATACGTGGTTAGAGCATTGCGCCGGCGGACTCACATAGGTGAAGCAATCTCTGGACGTAGCATTTGCCCAAGGTAAGTTACAGTAAAGCGCCGTCGGTGCGACATGTACTGGCAGATTTTGCCATATGCTCTATAAGAGCGCAGACGGCAGGAGAATGTCTTGAGTCAGGGAGGAGAAAAACACCAGACATAAGGCAAATGTTGAATGCAGCATGAAGAAAAGGATTTGTAGGCAGAGGTCGAGGGATAGAGTACTACTAGTCACTTGGTTGTGGTGGATGCGACATGGTCCTGGAAATTGGACTTGATGGAGTGACCGCAAATTTGAAAGCTTGCGCGACGTGGATGAATGTATTCGGAATTTGGTGTCACAAAAGCAAAGTTGAAGTTGTCAACGTTCGATGAAGACGGTCCCCGGCCTCATTCGACATCATGTCGGTGATTTAACTTACAAACGAGCCAGAGCGGCGGCTGTCAAGAGCCGGATCTAACTCCGACGGCCGGCTCACTGTTGCTGTAAGCTCCCATCATGCCGTCCATCCATGCCCGTCTCTTGCTACAGGAACGGCAGTCTCCTCCATCCACCGTCTCTTCGTTGAAATTCTCCAAGAAGTCTTTCTCCTAACACTTCATCACCAGCACGACGGCTCTTACGATGTGTTCAATGTCGCAACAGGACCCTGGCTTATCGCGCGAGTATGCTCATTTTGGAGGCGTTGTAGCAACCATTTGTTATGATGTCGGATGTTCGTATCGCTAGGACGTCACAACCGAAGCGGTCATGTCCTCGAGTCCATCACTATCGAGATCACCGACTCGGCGCCTGACATGCTGAGACCTAGTTGGGGATTGACTGTACAGCACGTCGAGACTGTAGAGATTCAAGAAGGAAGGACAATGATATTGAAATTCTTGTTGTGTATGTCAACGTTGACTTTAGGCGGAGGATCAGCCGTCTCGAGAAACAACTATTTTCCCAGAAGGAGTGATGCTCGTTATTCACTGGTCGATCTCAAAATTTCCACCGATGCCACAAATCCTCAGTGTTATAGAAAACCGCATACAAAGTTCTCAAAATTGGATCAACTGAGGAGATCTGGTGCTGACAGTTGCGTTCCATTCCCCTCCTTCGCACTTCCGTTGACATGTCCCATAAATTCCAAGGACTCGGGGGTAGAAAATAGAGATGTCAGGCGATCAATGAACCGACGCTTTCGCTCAAAGTCTGCAGGTCTGAATGAAGTTGTGTCTGCTCTGCAAAAAAAAGGATATCGGACCTTTTGACAGCTACAAAGGAGTGGACTTTGTGAAGATCACGGATGACCGCCGGGACCACGGACATGGATTCTACTATGTATACTTTTAGGCGGGTTTGTTTGTTCGACGGGAGAAGGATAACTGAGTGGCGGTTGTCACTGGCTTCAGTCATTAATGGTTTGAATGGGAGAATGGTATACAAATTGCGATGGGCCCAGCTGGCCGCATGAGGAAGTAGATGAGAATCTGCTTGACAGAGACTTGAATTTTTTCCGCAAAGTTAGAAAGAAATGAAATACTCATGTACTAGTATCCATATCAGACATTTTACGGTTGTCGTAGGTATTGACGTTCCATTCAATACAATATCCGGACTAATATGACTTGACTAAGTCACCCGAGTAAAAGACAGAAGGAACCGCACACAATATGACGACGAATAATCCTACTAACCTACTAAGACAGTAAGTTTCGATTGAAGAGAGACGGTAAGTAGTTTTTGGCTGGAGCGCCTCGCTGTATTTATGAGAGATAACAAAGAATCGGTCGTGAAAGGCGTGGATGTCGCTAGGAAAAAAATGGAAGTACAGATGTCTGGCCTTAAGCTTAGCCTGTGCCCTAATATTCCACATGATCACCGAGAGAGTATATCAACGGTCCCATCTGCCCCTAGATTGAGGCCGTCATAAGCAGGTAGCTCAGGCTTCTGACCCGGGGCAAGGCCCGGTCCTACTCGTTGTTCAGCCAAGTTCAAAGAATTAGTTGTCGGACGCACGAGAGATAACCTTGATGTTGCTAATACGAGGGCAAACCTCCGTCCATAATTCTTCAGGAACATCGACATATCGTCCATTGCAAATGGTCAGCTCATTCGTTTGAATAATCATCGACTCAGTAGGGATGGTCGGAAAATGTTTGTGAAGGATAGAGAGTAGATTCTGCGCGTATCATGAGTGGCCCGTTATCGTCAAATCCTGGATGCTCACCCACCGCGTAGTAGCTACCTTCGTACCTGCGCACAAGAACAGTGCTTGTCTCGTACGTAACAACAATATAATCCTTTGAATCGGAATTCTTTGACTCTGCAGCGCCCATGGTTGTACGCTGAACGTTGATGGGGGTAAGGAAGGGCAAGGGCCGCGTAACCCCTACGTTATAAGTAGCTAGCGATGGGGCGCCTATTTCCAGTCTTGTGACTGAGACGGCGATCAGCGAACACTGATGGACGCTCGACAGAGTACTAAATTGTCGTCGTAGGATTAATTGCAGGTGACCAGTGCGAAGGGCAGTAGCTATCCAGACGCTTCTTTACTATGACTTCGATCTGGCCAAAGTCAAGATTCTGTTCAACTGTCCTTATTCATTAGCACAGCGATAAGAAAAAACTGACTGAATGTATTCATAGCCATTAACCGCCTCCCGAATTTAGCGTGTTCGAGTTGCACCAAGGCAATAATGGAGAGACGCGTCTTTGGCCTACTTTCTGATGCCATAGTTGGCTGTCTACGGAAATTTGTAGCCCCCCGTATCACATTGTACATCGAGAAGTGCCTTCCCCATGCCAAATAAGACTCGGACACGCCACGCTCTGCGATGGCCCACCATCTCTGAAATGCACACGTTCGAGGTTAGGGATGATCGGGGAAGACTTGGCCTTGAAGACAGCTGCATCAATGAGGACGTGAAAATTTTTAGGAAGCAGGTTTGGCGGAACGCGTGCTCTTGAGTAATACAAACCTGCAGAGTGTGACCACGCCTTCGTCCTCGTCGTCCTGCGCGACACGTTCATATGCAGGTCATCGCCAGAGTCGTCGTCGTATTCGCGCCGAGGCCAAGTCTATGACGCAACAACAATCGGAGTCCGAATTATAACGCACGAGGTGGCTGTACCCTCCCTTCCTCCCTCAAGCTCAAGACTCACCGGTAGCGACCCATACGCCTTCACTCCCTATGTGAAAATACGCTCAGAGTCATGGTCCAGTCCCGCGTTTTCTGTCGGTTACATCGTATTCGCGCATCACACCACCATATGGATCCATACTACAATGAACAGGAACCCAAACCCTCCAGCTTTCGCTGACCTTTTCTCGCAAACTACGAAGACTGAGAGGGTCATTATGTCTTGAACAACTCCCTGCCGCGTGTGACTCGAATTTAACCTGAAGGTGTACTTCTTACCTGTTGGTTCGTTCTCATCATTCATGTTCAACCAATGAAAGTAGTGTATTCACAACGAGATCAAGATTCGAAGACCATCATGGAGATTTTCTGATAGCTGTTTCGAGAAGTTTGGGCACCTCAGTCTTCTGCTAACAGGTATGTCGGTGGATCAACATCGCCGCGATTGATGCTCATCGTCTTCAACAGGTCTGGGGTATATATCATACCTATCCGGCCATTGTACGTTTAACTTCGCCGGGAAGATTCCCACGACAGGCTAACATTAGGTATACATCAACGCGGCATGGAGCATGGACGTCTAATGATGATGGTGCGGAATAGTCATTAGACCGCCTGCTTTCTGAGCAGATTCAGAGGGAAGGATCAGCGGCTCTGTTGCTCTTGGATTCGGCGAACGAGAGAGAGCGTAATGAACGGTTTTCTATACCTTCAATGGTATGTTTGTTGCCGTGTTTTCTTCAAGCTGCTGTTGAACCCGCAACTTAGAACGCCGACCGTCATGGGGGCAGAGAGACTGTTTTGGTGGACTGCGGATTCTTGATGCTGTTGGCGTCATGTACGACTGGTGTTTTCGAAGGAGCGACGACAGATACTCACACAAGGAGTGAAATTAGTATCTCGGAGTGACGGCGAAAAGGTTGAGTTCAAAGGAATGAATGACCTTTCTTTCCGCAAACTCAACTACATGACCGGAATGCGGCTCATCGTCGAATTATTGTCCGCCTTGTCGAGTGACAGGAAAAATTCAATATAATCACTACGTGTGCGTGACCGTGTCCATCTATCACAGACCAGACCAGCTGTTTGCACAACTCCCAGGATTTCGTACTTAACATTCTGACAGCTCCCCACGTCGACTCAAGCGGTACTCCCTTGAACGCACATCCCCGAAAGGACACGGGAAATAGTGAGTACAGTTACTCTACGGTGATTTAAGTGCTTACTTACACAGCGCTCCCAAGAATTACAGGAAGTTCGCTTTCGATTCGCATCAGGCCGATTTGGAAACATTTGCGATCCATATTTACAACACCACAGAGACCAAAGGATTCAGCTCTGCTTCGGACCAGAATACGAACATAATCATGGGGCAAGAACCACTGTCTACGGATCGTCGGGTATGTCGGTCGGCAAAACAGACAGAGAAGAAATTGAAATCTATTTCCAGGCCACAGTCACCCTTTCCGCGTTCACCGAGACCGGCCAAACGGAATCGTCTATCGAGGTTCCAAAGCAGCGGTTGTACACCGGTCGAAGTCCTGTCCTATCATCCTCCCTTGCAGACACTCCCTGCGTTACGCTTGGCGTTCGGGGGTTCTTGAATAGACTGAACGCCACCCTCGGAACGTCCAGAACGTCACGCATGCTTCACACCGTTCTCAAAGACTTCATTGAAAGGAACTACGACTTTGGCACAGCTTGTGCCTTCCTTCGCCCAGTATGGAATACACAGAATTTTAGCAGCATCCAAGACAGACTACGCAGACGTAATGGGGAAGACAGGGAGTACCGACAAACAGTACTGGTAAAAAACCGGATTGTCAAACCAGGTTTGGCACCTCGACGTGTATGGGACCTATACAGCAATCGTGTGGTGCCATGGTGGATCACTAAAGAATGGCCAACAGCGATTTCGCACGCGTGGGTTGATGAGAAGGATCGTGTGGATGTGCTGACCCCTATCAACGGGAAGGAGTGGCCTGTGCCTATACCAAAGGACACGGATCTCAACCTCATCCGGATCGAGATGCTGAATCTGAGAGCAGAGTATGCGTGGCTGGATGTGCTCTGTTTAAGACAGAAAGGGGGGTCAAGGGAGGATCTGCGTGTGGGGGAGTGGAGGCTGGATGTACCTACAATTGGAGGTGTGTATAGCCATAGCAGGGTGGTGATCTACCTGAGTGGGCTGGGGCGGCCGTTTAGGTTGAAGGATGGCGACTTGGACAGCGATCGGTCCTGGTTTCGACGTGCATGGACACTCCAGGAGTTCGGATGGAAGCGCATCATTGCTGGTGATATGCCAGATGGACCGATGCACGCACAGCCGGTAGATGGCAGGGATTACGAAACTGCGCTCCTGACCAGGTTTCACGAGGAGCTGAATTCAGTGAAGAGGGCCCGGGGTCCAGGTCAGATATTTGCTATACTGGCGGACATGCAGAAGCGCGTGTCAACCAATCCGGTTGACAGAGTGGCTGGACTCGCATTCCCTCTGCAGCCTGATACGATACCTGCCTACCATGAGAGTGAGACTCTCGAGGATGCGTGGACGGCACTGGTGAATTCAATGGCCCGTAGAACGCGCACAGCCTTCCTCTTAGTGTATCCTGGAGTTGGACTAGGATGCAAGAAATGGAGACCAACATGGGACCAGGTCATGGAACAGCCTCTGCCAAAGGATGTTGGCACTCTTTACGCGCAAGTTCTGCATGATGACAAGACAGATGAGGACTGGTTTGATGGGGCTTGCATTAAACAGGGGCATGTGCGGGTATTCGACGCGGGATCGGCAGAAGGGCTTGATCGATGCGGGGAGTTGGTTGTCAAGGCCGCAGACAGGATCGCGCACACATTCAAAATCCACGTCACTCACCGATTTCCGATACCTGAAGATACGTACACGCTGCTTGGTGACGATCGGTACTGGTTACTCCAGTGGGCCGTAGGGAGACGACTACCAGATCGGAGATTCGAGAAGGTGTCGGTAATCGTGATGGACAACTGGAACGAATTACAGAGGCTGGAGGATCTCAGTTTGATAGCAAGATCTTGCAGTATACTTGTCTGATTTGACTACCGGTGGGGAGAAGTCATCACGCTCTTGATTTCCTGGTGTCATCTGGAAATCAAACAGGCAGAAGGAGCATTGTCAGTGCTGTAGAGTCATACAATTCTGTGATAGTGGGGACAATTATATCTAATATAACATATTCTAGAATGGAAAACACACTTGACCTCGTGAAGGCAGTGTTGTAGACAAAAGAAATTCCGGCTGAAAGAAATCTGGGTTTAACATTGAGGTGTCACTGGCATCGGGCCGTGCCCAACCCACCGTTACATCCGAGCTCAACAACCATTCCTCACACCCCATGGCGGCCATTCACTCTGCAGCCATCGAGTCGACATCTCTTTAACCGCATCCTGACAACGTTGCCCTTCTAACAATTTCATCCCTCTGTTGTTTCACTCTAGTCCGCCATCCTGACGGCACTCATGCTCGTCCCTCTTCATATTCCACTGGCGACGCATCCGACTTCTTTTCCTTCAAGTCAGAAACGAAAAATTGCCACAGTTCCAAAAGAAAATTTGAGCACCGTCGAGCTCAAGAACGGACGAGTGAGGACTGGAGGGCATGCCTTCGTTGGGACGTGTGGGGATCATAGTAGGGAGACACGAGTTCCGGGGACTTGCATCACTCTTCTCACGCGCATCCCCTTTCATTCTGTAACCCACATTTAAACTCTCTAATATTCTGACCAAACACGTACGACTCACTGTGCTCATTCAATATTATCCCTGTGGTGAGCGAGCATAGAGTTTATTAAGGAAATATGTACATACCTGCTGATCGAAAAAGGTTTCCGATCAAGCAAGTCGTCCGTATTGAGTATTTACCAGTACCAATTTCTCACCATCATGTTCCATTTACCAAGTGACTTTACCCCTCGACCTCTACCTTCAAATCCTTTTCTTCAGGCTGACCTCTATGCAGCATTCAACCTTTGCCTTAGCCTGGAGTCTCGTGCCCATCTCGTTCCCCTCCCGGATCCAAGACATCCTCCTGTTGTCCTTTGTGCGCGCGTGCTGGGGTATACTCTTCTAGAGGTCTCGTCTGTCTCTGGCAATGAACATATGGCAAAATCCATCAACGAAGTGAACACTGACGACGCTTTACTTGCCCTAGCCCACTACTACATCCAGAGCTTGCTTCACATACGTGCGTCCGTCTGTGCGATGGTTTAACGCTGCGTATCTCAACTGCATCGTAGTCAGTACAAAAGGACCCGGGACTCCTGTTCCATCAGATGATCCCTCTAGTCCAGATGTCGATAATCTAGCGGAGTTCCTTGGATATATTCTTGAACAGTCGTCTATGAATCCTAACACGGCAAAGAAAGCGGCAAGTATTTCAGGAACGTTTCATGTTTCCCGCTGTACTCACCAGTACACAGGCTCTTCTTCGTGACGGATTTCACTGCATGCTCAAAACCAACATGTATGATGTTGAGTATCTCGACCGGAAATTGTCTGCAGTTCTTGCCCGGAATCCGAATTGTGATGCAGAACCGCTTAAGTGCGCGCACATATTTCCGAAGGCTTTAGGAGAGAATGATGAATCCCGATCTGACCAAGTACGTTACCGGTGCTTGGATTCATATACGCGTAGCTCATGATCACTTTAGAACCCCCTGTATGGGCTGTGATGCGTATGATTGGCATGCAAACGGAAGAGCTGAGCGGTACTGGAATTCATCGATTGGAGAACAGTCTCACCTTATGTAGCGGCCTTTTTGAATACTTCAATCGGCTGATTTTGTGGCTCCAAGCCGTGGTATCTATCCTGAATTCCTCGGCTGAAATAATCTTCCTGACACCTCTTAGAAGGACCAACCGCACACCTATGTGGTTGTGTCCACTTCCCCGGCAACATTGAGGCGTCTTCCAAGCCGTGTCGTCACCTTCACTACGCCTGATCCAGAAGTTCTGCCACTACCCAGCCCTGCTTACCTCGCTATTCATGCTGCTTGCTGTCGGATCGCTCGTATGTCAGGTGCTGCTGATTACGTGGACAAAGCTCTCCGAGAGAAAGAAGAGTTACGTGTACGGATAGCGAGCATGGGTATTCTCGCTGAAGATGGATCATCGATGGACCTTTTTGGTCAGTATATTACTGCTGTTCTCTGAGTAGCATGAAGTTTTCATCCTATCGGTTTTTACCATGCTCGTGGGTCGTGGGGCATATACGGTATCTGGGTAACGGGCGTGTTACGAGCCACAGCTAATAAATAACACAACTTCATAGCAATGAATACTGCTCCTTGTTCAACGAAGTATCAGCAACTTGAAAAGCCAACCTGAAGGGTCGGGTGCAATTTCTCCAGGGAGGTGCACACTGTACAGATCGGCTGGCATAGGCATCAGCGGAGAGATGCGCGCGCCAGACTCGCTGAAAGAGAGGGTGGATATGTCAGAGAAGTGTGTACAGTCCGAAATCTTGTTGAGCGTCGAGGAATGTGGCTGCTGATGTTATGGATCAGCGAACGAACATGCACATTGGGGAACGACTGATTTCTGCTTCATCAAGCGACGACAGACTTCTCAGCGATAAGGCACTATCTATATTTCGTACATAAATTGATGAAACATACCCAGTACTTCAACACTCGTTCCCGACGCATTGCACCCCCTACGCTTCTTCTGATATCTACTTGACGCGGTCCTGAAAGTGACTGTATCCCAATCTTCATGCTTTCACTACGGCAGTCCACTTGAGGGTTACCGTATGGTAGACTAATGGAGTGACAGGACGGACAACCCCTGGTCCATCGGTCCAAGCGTTCCTTTCCATATCATACCAGCAATAATGATATGCTTCGAAGATAGATGTTCCCATCCAATTGTCATGAACAAGGGGACGTCCTTCGGTACTCAGGACCCGGGGCGGCTTCAAGCCGTCAGTGTCGGCAGTGTCCTCCAGATCGATCTTCCAGTTGCGTAATCTCTGAGCTATAGCAAGCAGCTGGGACATAGGAATCAGTCAGTTCAATGGCATACCCTGGATCGTTAAGCACAAGCCTGGTCCTGGTCCCTCTCAATCGCCTCCAGCTGTATCTGAACTTCCTCAAGGCTCTTCAACAGCTTAATGTTTTTTGTCCACTCGTCCTCCAGCACCAACGAGTGATTAAGCCCAAACCACCACCAATCCGAGTGTCTCATCGTAATCTTCAACTTTCTCGGACGCATTTCGGGGATCTCACAAGATCCCGGAAAGCTCCTCTCAAGCCAATGCTGCGGCGTGAAAAAGTGCACACAATGGACCTTTTTCTGCTGCTCCTCCGTCATCTTACGGAAGTATCCGGCTGGATCCTCACTCGACCCAGGCGGGTTGCGGTACCCGCCCCCCACCTAAAACACATGCTCGTTCTCGATGACAGGTAGGAGATGAGTTTCATCATAGATGCGATGGCACGTGAGAAGGAGCGCAGTGTCTATGCGCTGGTAGTGTTCATATCCTGGACGGAAGTAGTAGGCACTGCCGGGGTAGTATCCTCTAGCTTTGTCGGGGTAGGCATATAGAGCAAGCCGGAAGATGAGGTTACGGATTTCGGGGGGTAAAACGGAGAAGAGGAGTGAGGCCTCTTGGAGGTAAGCTTCCGATTGGACTCTTGGGTGCATGGTTGCAAAATCTTAAGAGATTCGTGGAGCAGGCACGTATTATATATTGGGTCCGGAGGCAATCGACTAGTACAGCCATGAGAAGCAATCAGTTTTCCGAGGGATGCCGGAGAACTATACACAAAAGACAGTTCTCTCAACTGCAGTCTGCGAACAAATGATTATAATCGGACTTACCGAGCTTCAAATTTATCTCCCTCCCAGATACCTGAACCCCAAAACATGTTCACCCTCACCTTCTCATTCAATCCATTCGGCTGTTCCCAACCCCAATCATAGCGTTCTTCTTCCCCCAGATCGTTATTGAAAGCTGTTGAATCTATGAGTGGGCTGTTAATGATCTTTCATAGCTGTAGAAAGCTATTTACGTTCTCGCCCCCACATCAGGCCAGGGATGCTTTGCATGATCCGGCATAGAAAAGCTTTCAAGTGATCAACTTCGCGTCGAGAGAAAAAAACGGCCTTCATCTAAGCGCCGTTTACTACGTGTACGCGAGAAGTTCGAAGTTATCTGTGGGAAGATCATGCGAGATCTTTCCCCCATCTACGCCCAAATAAATAACGTACTATTCTGTATAATCAGATACGAAATGAACGAGATAGCAGCGCCGCTGACTCACCTCCCCGTTCCTTGACTTAGAGAATCTCTCTGGCCATCAATTGGGCACCTGCCCCTCCACGCACTCCTAGAAGATTATCACTAGATGGATAGCCACCACAAAATAGCTCTCCGCGTCTATCATAAGACGAGAATTATCGATCCGCTCCTGGTCAACGAATCCGTAAACGGAGATACACGCTGCGCTCTCAGTCGCCACTGATAACGAACTTGAGCGAGATCTATGCAGCTATGATAAGCCTCGGACAATATATAAAGACCGTAATGATGTACACCACGGCAAGCGAAATGAAAAGATTTCGGCTAGGGGAGGTATGTGATGTTTGCCGGAGAGACGGTAATGCTCAAACTTCCGGTCACATTATAGCACATGCCGTCGGTTGTTAGCGAATGAAAAATACCTCAAGGCCCTTTCTTGCGGGCAGCGAGGTTTGATGGTGTGTCGAAATCTACCCCACCCGGGATCCAGCTGGGTTGGTGTCAGTCCGATAGCGTCTCTTCCGCTGCATCCTGGATGGAAGGGAAATAGTAGTCCATGCAGATGCACTCAGTGAAGAGACCCCCCGTGCGTATGCCCCAATCCAATTTGTGCAGTCCAAGCACTTTTACGAGAAGCGCGATCCATGGTGCAAGTCGGAAGAAGTCTCGCAAAAATACGGCCTTTCGTGGATCTCACAGCCTTTAGGCCTGATAATGATAACAAGAACCACTTCTGAGAAGAGGTACACCCGACGGGAAGAGAGAAATAAGCGGCAAGGCAGGGTTCGGGTTTGGAGGGTAGGTACGTCGTCGTAGTTTATATCTATGATCTGGTCGAGAATACGTACTTCGGGTGGCAACGATTAAAAAAGAATTTGGATTTGAAGCCATAATCACTTGGCTAGGGCTGTTCAGAAAGTCTGCTCCAAGGAAAATGGGAGATACCCTACCTTGAACGTAATGGCCCGGGATCACCTTCAGAATGTCACGAAGCTCACGAAGTGGTTCGAGACCTTAGCAAGTCCCATCGGCCCTGCACCTCGGAGAAGAGGGCAGATAACTTGAACGGACTTTGGATGAAAACCACGATATTACGCCACTGCCTACACTAGATCATCGGAATTTCCAACAGTTCCTCCTTCAAGGACAGAGGGCAATAGGTGGAAACCAATTCGTTGAGTTTGGGCTTCCGGTGCGACTTAGATCGAGGGAGACGGAGTCCATGTAAATCCTACGGCCGTAACGTCCCGGCGATACGAGCATCCCACACCAAATAGTAGCTACTGGACATCTGTGACGAACACAGGCACGCGATAAGCGAAGGTCTCGCGGTGGCATTTAAACCATCGTAAAAGGAAGTAAAGGCAGAAGCGTTAGGAGAAAGTTTTCATGGAGAAATTTGACGAAGAGACGATGGATAGGAGGTTAGAGCTTGCCGCCGCTTCTGTAGTAAGAGACTCTGTACAAGCACCAGATATCGATAATGGAGGATTGGCATACTCACCGGGAGCCAGCAAGCTTAGTCAGGATTTTGACTTGACTTTGTACCACCATACCGACCCCGTTATCAATATGACAGCTTCTGCTTTTTTGTCCTTCTCTTGTACCACGTCCACCCGTAAAAATGTGACTGATAACTTGACAATAGACGCCAACAGACCAACGATGTCCCTCATTCGCCATCCGTCCAAGCAGGAGAATCGATTGCGTGAGGTGGAAAGTTGACTAGCGCCTGAAAAAATGACGGTGAACTATCTTGTAGTTCCACCTAGAGTCGATTCTTACGAGCGGCGTCGGATAGCCCTTTGTCGCCCTATCCAGTGAAAGGAGCCTAGCAAAGCTGACGTGGTTATCATCTCGCTTGCTGCCTATTCGTCCGATTGTCCTATTCGCCTTTGGAGATGGCTACATAATCAGCTCTGGGCTGGGCAGAAATCCTTGTCGTACTCGATAAAATTGACATCAGGGTTTGCGTACGGATAACAGGTGGGTTGTCGCTACAATCAAATCGCATCTCGCATCTAATGCAGAGGACATCCCAGAGAAGAGGTCCGTTCATGACGGAGGTTGAGCATATCAAACGGATTCCTTCACTCTTCAGTGGAGCTTAGTATCCTTTCCGGCTCTCTTCATCGACCTCCACAGCAACCGAAACTCAATGTACCACTCACGACTCATCGACTCTTTCATTGCATCTGCCAAGGAAGGTACGTATTTGTCGACCCCGAATTCCTTCCCCGCTCGCTCAAGAACCTAGCAAAAACCCTTCATTCTACTATGTCTGCACCTCTGACTCTGTTGCTAGCGCTCATGTCTCTTCCACAAAAGAGTTTGCACACGTGCACCCGACCCTTGTTCTACCATTTGATTCGCGTGGAGCCGGAAAAGGATCGGCAGGACCCTTTTCCCCGTAATCCACCGCACGGCGAAATCTAACAGCACGGAGGAGACAAGTGATGTTGCTCTATTCGGCAACAACCAGCTATCGCCCTCCTCGACGCCCAGTGCAAACCTAGCATTTGTCATGTGTGCGGAACTGGGAATGGGAACGGGAAGGCGCTCTCATATACCAATGAATGAAAGGCCACAGGCGATCACTCTTGTACGCGTACGCACTTTACTCATACCTAAGGGTAGACGAGTACGCACTCACTCCCAGATTTCTAGTATCATTTATCATCTCTGAGGTGAACAAGAGTGGTCACTAAATGTTCTGCACTAGGGGCTTGACATACGTTTGGGAATAGGAACAATCATACACCTAGGCTATTGTAGGCGCTATAGTGTAGTGGCATCACATGGGATTCTGATTTCAGGTAGCAAATAAGTATTCCCATAACCCAGGTTCGACCCCTGGTAGTGCCTTCTTTATTTTTACTTGGCTTGTGGTCTGACTGTTCTACGCTCGACGCTCGTCGTTCAGGACTCGTGAGTCGTCAATCGTTACTCGAGTGTCCCCGTCCAAGTCCAGTGTCACTTTGTCACTTTCATGGACTCAAATCTCGGTGACTTGTGGCCTCGGTGGTACTCAGAAGAGTCTTTACCGTCGTAATGCGTACTACAATGATAGTCATCGGTATCTACATCATACTTGAGGACGGGAATCGGTTGTTCAATGTACTCTGTATGTTAACAAGTTAGGCTTAAAATCCACTCAAGGCAATAAAGCTTTCTAACGATCTCTTGTAAGTATTCCGGGTCAAACTTGTAAGTATTTCCGCTTGAATCCTGACTGCACGCTCGGGAACAGATAATGCGTGGAGAGCAAACCGGAAGTTAACGAATATCTCGGAAAGCCAACCGACACTTGGCTCTGCGCCACCATCTATAAACTATGATGCATGTTGATTGATATTAGTACTTGCACTACAATGGACTATGGGGAAACTGGTTCAAGCTCAAAGTCGACTCCGATTTTGGCTCGAGGACGAAACCGCGACGTTGATAGTTTGCCTCCTCTGTCATTTGGAGCTTTGACGGGTGTGAGTTGGCCGATTTAAAGTACATTTTTGGACAGGGCTCACATATGCTTCGCATCCAAAGACGTGAATGATTAGGGCGAACCAGAGAGCCATACCCTGGACAGCACGAGTGGCCGCGATGTCGTGAAGTTTATCGCCATGAGTATCAGCATTGACAGGGACAAAGGTCCCAGAGAGGTCTACGTCATTACCGGCACATGTTGGGAACTGCAGCTCGACTGTGGTGATGTTGGTGAGGACGGAACGGAGCTCATCACACCGGAATACCTGGCACCGAACTTCTATGAATTGAGAAGATCAAAACATGTTCACACGCACAGAGTGGTAGTTGCCAATGTCGGTTACTATTTCTCGCGCGGCCAGGACAATCAGGCGTGTGGTGATGACGACGCTAAATATTACTACGCCACCTATTTAGTTGATCAGGGGATGAGTGATTTTGATAGATGTGTCTGGGGTAGTATACGTACGGAGCATCCATTTCCGGTGTTCCCTGGTGTTTTTCTTGACATTGGAAAATCCGATGATCAGGCAGCCGGCGGAGAGCATGCCGAGCGTGTAATACATAGACTGGGAGTTGATTTCCCCGCCAAATCCTCTGTAGCCTATGATGGCGCCGCAGACATTGGAAGGGATCAAGAGAATGAGAACAAAGTAGCCTGAATGGCGAAGAGTTAAGCGTATTCATTGTCCGGTTCTGCAGGAACAAGCGTACCGTTTAGACGGTGTACAATTACAGCGCGCTTCAAGTAGAGATAAGTGTGAGCAGTATTCAGAAATTCGTGCAGAACTTACACGTCGAATTGCTGGAAGGAACTGAAACACAGAAAAAATTCCACCCACTTCAGGTAGACTTATTTAGACTGCTTGTTGATAAAGTATACAGGTCGATGACTCACTGACGGCGGTATATATGTGTATCGCATAATTGGCTTTGAATGTCTTCTGATTGAACCAGAACCATTGGCCTAAGGAATGGATCAAGGATCAATCGATAGAGCTTTGCTATTATGTTATGGATTACCTGCTGGTGCGTATTTCTTCATTAACGCAAAATTCATGGTTCGTGCGCCAAACAGAGAGAATCCTATAAGGGCGCCCCCGAAAATGATGACTGATGACAATCAGGACCTAAAGAGAGGCATTAAAGATTGATCACACTTACAGACTAAGAGGCTGAACCTCTCCTTAAACCCGACGATGCTGCTTATTGTACGATAAACCGCTCGACCAGGTATTTTTTGGCGTGATTTCGCTACCGCATGCGGTGGAGGCACATCGAAGTACGGTCGGTTAGCATGGTGCGAGTCGTCACTCGCCTTTCCGTAACGAGGGTCAATCGTAAAGACGTCTCCCTGATTGGGTAGTTCAGAAGCAATGGTCCTCGGAGAGTAGACGGACATCGTGGGTGGTGGGGAAAGCGACTGCAAGCGCCATCCACGGCCATTTCAATGTAAATGATCCCTGGGATTCCACTGAGTAATAAGCGCTAAGATAGCGGGGTCAATCAGAGTTTAGAATAGTATTCCAGATGAACCAATGCTATGCAGCTCGAATCACACTCAGCTATCCGTGAGGATACCGGACGGAGATAACTTAAGACCCTAGAGTCGATTCTATGGCGCCAAAGGATTCTCCGCTGCTTTGGGGCAAAGTCTACCCATGGTTGGAGCGCGGGTAGTATTTTTAGTGATTGAGCGTCCGTGAAGCGCGAAGTATTCTCAAACACTCCAGCGCTGCACATCTGACAGCTTCCGTGTGGGGTTTCGTGGAGGGAATATTTGGAAGTCACTAGTGTGTTTACGGGGAGATCTCTTGGAAGAAATTCCTATCCGGGTTAGTCGGAGATCTTAATCACGAGAAAATATAAGCTGACTCATGGATAGGCTCGATACCAGCCAATCTGATCCCTTCAATAGGAACTACACGACCTCGTAAGACCGGTTCGAGTCTAACTCATGGATAGCTGGGATGCTAAAGATACTCACATAGAACTATACTGTCAACGTAGGTGCAATTTCCAAAAGACCAAGGCTGTCCCATTCTGACGCGTTGCATCCAACGCTTATAATACGCTTTCCGCAGTCGGACCGAGAAGCCAGCACCGACACACTGCTTCGAGCACAGGCACCCCAGTGCTGGTTTGGGTCCAAATCTGGCGTAAACTAGTAAAATGAGCGCAATCATGCATGTATGGTGTATGATTATGATAAAAGCTTTGTTGAGAAGTTCAAAGCAGAGACGGCGGATTGGGGAACCCTCTCATTGTGATGGGCTGGGCACTGGACATCGAACTGGGGAAGAAACATTCAACGACAATGACTTCAGCTAAGAAGTGAAAGTGAATGGGCGAGGATACAGTGTACTGAGTTACGTACGTTGGATTCTTGAGCTGACTCAGAGGCCTGACCGGCCCCGGGGTAGATCCGTACGTCACCAACTCAATCTTGCTAGCGAGCCTGAGGAATTACTAAAGGTAGATCAATTATTTCGTTTCTCAGCTGAGCATGAGTAGCGACCTGATAGGTCTGTAAACTGCACGGCTAGTTCCAGTAATTTGAATCGTTACTGGTATACTATAGAACAACTCCCAACAAACACCGGGACGCGGCGCTGCACGTGAACATTTGAACAGAGGTCCGAAGTTCATTCAAGTTGAATTCAAGGAACGAGCGATTGAAATATTGATGATTGATTGATAAATCATGGTTTACGGCAATTTGCAGGCGCTGATATAGCAGTGCAAGGTATAGATGGAATTACTAGCTCGTAGCGAGGACAGGAGATATTATCATTTGGTATCACAAGTGAGAGGTATACGAAATTTTGAGTAGTACATGTACTGATACAATAGTAATAGGCTACACATCATTAATGGGAACGAAAGACGCAGTCTTGAGGGAAAGTTACAAAGCCATAGAAACACCAACTATCGCCGGCCAGAGGACAAAGAGAAGCCTAGCATCGAAGCGACGCGAATGAGCAGCAGAGTACGGATGCGAGTCACCAGAGGTCGTATCTAAGGGACCTGCGTAAACAGTAGATCCTGGAGGCGATGCAACGGTTGAGGAATATGAAGAACTACCACTAGCCTCAGACTGCGTAGCTGTGGTTTGGAGAGCGGTGGTAGCGGTTACCGCGGATGTGTCAGAATAGGGAAAGGCGTCGTAGGAAATCGGCAGAGAAGAGAGAAGATCAGGTATGCCTGCGATTGTGAAATCGGCAGTGTAGACGATATTTTTCGGGTCGGATTCAGATATCCAACGCATAGTACTGTCAGAACAGGTTAGAATTTTTTAGCAAAAGGAAAGATGGGCTGGAATTGAGAAGGGACACTCACTAATCGCTGCCTTTATATCTGAGCCATGGGGAGAGGTAAACGGTGTATGTTTGTGACTGAGTTTGGACGTTTCTGGCGAGAGTTCCTATGTATGTCTTTCAATGCAGGGACAAAAGAAGGATGTCAGTAAAGGCGATATCGCGGAGAACATAGATCAACATACATGGTTCCCAGCAAAGAGCTCCACCTTGAATCTTCCCGTTTCCTGAGCGTCCTTGAGCGTCGAGCGCCAATTCAGCACGGCGGGTTCGGCGACTTTGTATACGGTCGCCGCGACGGGCTGAGTTGGATAGATAGACGCGTTCACCGTTGGAATGGAGCAGACAAGAATGAATAAAAAGATCCAAGTGAAAACGGTTTGGAAAACGACCGGCGTTAGGAACAGAACGGACATCGTGGTTAATGTTAAGTTGGATTTCAACTGGATCGAGGCTGACGCGGTCACGGTCCTTACGCGTGATTTCCGGGCCGGGTGTCAGGTACAGCCCAGCCCGTCAACTCCGGCCAATACTTGTGCTCTTCAGACAAGTCATCTTTATTACATCGGGCTGTTGGCAGTAGTAAGTAAGTCAAGAGTAATATTCAGGGTATTACACAAGTACGCGCTCTCATAAATAGGCCAAATGTTAAAGGTAATCACTATCCACCCAATCAGCATAGTCACTACCCAAGACGTCCGATATCGTGTAGCCGCTGGTTGAAGTGAGTGTTTTGGCAAAAGACGCACGAGTGCCAGAAGCGCCGGATCCTAGAAAGAAAATCTTAGGCACAAAACGAACGAGGTCACGGTGTACGTACCGATACTTTCATATTCAGCAAAAGTAACATGATCGGTATTGGGTGAGCTGCTAGACCACTGTTCCCAGCCAGCACTGTTGATCAAGTTTCCGAGCGAGCAGGATGTGTAAACGACGCTGATTTTCTTTTGTTCAGCAATACGCAATTGCGGGCGGAACGGCATGTGGCATACCGAGCATAGTCTTCCCATGGGCGTCCAAGGTACACTTTCCCTTGGAGAGATGTCGTCGCCGAGCTGCTAGTGGTGATAGTTGCTTTGTTAATGACAACTGAGATCAACGGTAAGATTGAGATACGATTTGGATGGGATCTAAATGACTTACATAGACTTACTCCGGACGACGATGAGCGCCCGTTAGCGGTGATTGCTCCAGCACCTATGGAAGCAATCATGTTCTTGTGAAAGTAGGCCCGCGCATATTGACCGAAAATGTAATCGACGGCTCCCTCGATGTAACACGAGCCATAGAATTGGTTACCCGTTTCGGCTAGCACTGTGTCCTGATAGCTGTTTGCGATTAGTCAGATCCCCGTCTCAGGAGGAGGGACGAGAATAGTATACCTGTAGAAACCCACACCGTAATAGCCTTGGTTCGTTCCATATGCACTCAGAGCCAACGCCTGGCCGTTCGTACTGGCTTGGCCGAACTAAAGGACATATGATCAAAAAACATTCCCATGGACTAGTCACAGGCGCACCGTGTTTTTCACGTTAACGTTGTATAAGGCAAAGTCGTCTTTGTGTACACGTAGGGTCCCAGTCAAATCATCGGTACCGGCAGTGCCAAGAGAGCTCGAATGAGTGATCGTAACCGTGTTGCCCGTGTAGCTGCTGGTATCTGACGTCTGGCCCATGATCTAGGCACCGGATAATCAACGCTACGGGTCGAATATCACTACAAGAAGTAGATGTACAGTCGTCTGACCATCCCGATCGATGTAGACCTGTTCAGAGTAGGTGCCTAAATGTATTATTCAGTCCCGCCTCGGATACTGATATCTGAGAGGGTCGTTCGACTTGCCCGCATAGATAAAAATAACCTGTTCAGTCCCATCGTCGGGGAGCGAGTCCACTGCGGCTTGCACCGTGCTGTGCTCTCCGGACTTGGTTCCACTGCCTCGCACGACCACAGCACCGCTAGGCGCAGAGGTACGGCCATCGCGTTTCACAGCGGGAGTCGCATCCACGATGCAGACGGCGAAAAGAACAAGAAGACAAAAGAACGTTAGAGCTCGGAGGGAATGGAAAGCCATGTCTGTGATCTAGCACCGTTCCGCCATCCTTAAATACTGGCGACTCTGGGTCATGAATGTTGTTGGAATATCCGGGCGCAGCAACGGGGCGAAAGTTTTCACTGCAGTTTCAGAAGATTCCGTCCGAGGTTCAGCCGGAGAGAGCAGATGTTCGCAACGTTGGAATTTTTTTTGCGTAGCCAAGCAGTGACGGTCCGGACGCAAGTCTATTTTTGGCACATTCCAAATGACCGTTCGGAAGGATACCAAAACTTTAGTCAACGGATATTGTACCTGATTGCAATATTCCGGATTTTTACAGACCTTTTTCCTAATTTTGCGTTCGCTGGGTCCGCAAGTTCGTAAAGGAGCTTGTCACATCGAAGTTGAACAGTCACCAAAACAAGTACCAGCACCGGCTCCTCGACACAAAAAGTAGTTCAGATAGGAGCACGCACCCTGCCTTCACATTCTATACCTGGCGTGGTCATCGTCGGCGACAACGTACTCAACCTTGAGTACGCGTTCCATCCCGACGCTTGCCAGATGGGGGATCTAACTCAAGATCTCGACCGGTCTTCTTTGATGCCAACAAGTCGTCGATTTCTTGCGTCGCGCATCATAATCTCTCTTGCATATCTGGTCGCTACCGAGACACTACACTCCTTTCCGCTGATTCGCTACAGGAGCTTGAATTTCAGGGAATCCGAACACGGTCCCGGGAGTCTCACAGAGGTTTACTCCTAGCTGAAGACAGCCGAAGGATGGGTAGTCAAACAACGCTGCCATTGTACATGTTGAATCTTGACAGAAACTGTTACTTACTTACTACATGTAAGGTACATTCGCTAGAATGGATTATGGTGAATTTTGACAGTGGCTCATGTCCAAAGATGGATCCAATTTTGGCTCGAGGACGAAACCGCGCCGTTGGTAGTTCGCTTCTTCTGTCATTTGGAGCTATTATCAGGTGTGAGCCATACTCGTTGAAGTACATTGTGGAAAGTACTTGCATATGCCTCGCATCCAAAGACATGAATGAATAGGGCGAACCAGAGAGCCATACCCTGGACGACACGTGTGGCCGCGATTTTATGAAGCTTATCGGCATGGGCGTCAGCAAGGACAGGAACATAAGCATTAGAGAGGTCAGCGCCGTCACCAGCGCATGTGGGAAACTGCTGCTCGACTGCGGTGATGTTGGTGAGGATCGTGCGGAGGTCATCACATCGGAAGACCTGATAGGGTTTATGAATTGAGAGGACCAAAATATTTTTGCACCCACAGAGTAGTAGTTGCCAATATGTGTGACTATTTGCCGTGCCGATTTGGTGATCAGTTGTGTAGTGATGACGACGCTAAAGATCACCACACCACCTGTTTGAAATGTTCTGTTTGTGAATAAATTTGATAGGTACATCTAGGGTAAACATACGGAGCATCCACTTTCGGTGTTCCCTGGTTTCTTTCTTGACATTGAGATACCCTATGATAAGGCAGCCAGCAGAGGCTATGCCGAGAGTGTAATACATTGACTGGGTGTTTATTTCCCCGCCATATGCCCTGTAGCCTACAATGGCGCCGCACACATTGGAAGGGATCAAGATAATGAGAACAAAGTAGCCTAAACACTGAAGAGTTAAGCGTATTTAAGGCGGATTCCGCAGAAGCAAGCGTACCATTTAAACGGTGCACAATTACAGCACGCTTCACGTGGGGATCAGCATGAACACTGATGCAGAATCCGTGCAGAACTTACACGTCGAATTGCTGGAAGGAACTGAAACAGGGCGAATATCCCGCCAACTTGGTGCAATCAGACTTCCATTTGATAAAGCATGGTGACTAGAAACTCACAGACGGAGGTGTATATATGTATCGCATAATTGACTTTCATCATTTTCTGGCTGTACCAGAACCATTGACCTAAGAAGCGGATCAGGGGCCAATCGATATAACTGTACTAATTTCTTAATTACCTGCTGGTGCGTATTTCTTCATCAGAGCAAAATTCATTGTTCGTGCGGAGTACAGACAGAAGCCCAGGAGGGCTCCCCCGAAAAAAATGACTGAGGTCTATCAGGACGGCGAAAAAGCATCCAAGGTTAACGAGGCCTACAGAGTAAGAGACTCCACCTCTGCTTAAACCCAACGATGTTGCTCATTGTAAAATAAGCCGAGCGACCAGGTATTTTCCGGCGTGGTTTTTTTTCCGCGTGCAGTGGAACCGTGTTCAAGTACATTTGGTGCGCAGTGTCACTGTTCTCATCCGACCTCCCATACTGAAGGTCAACCGTAGTAAAGACGTTTTCTGGATCAGGCGCTCCAGAAGCCATGGTTCTTGGTGAGTAGACGGACATTGTGGTTGGAGGAGAAAGCGACTCGAAGTCATTGGCGGTCAGAAACACCAAAATGGTCAACGGCGGGATCCTGCTTACAGTAATTGAGTTGAATACATAGCAAACTTGCCAAGGTTATTCAGAACAAGTTCGAACCGGCGGAGATTCCCTGAGACCGTCGAGCCGATCCTGCGGTGCCGGTGCCAGATGATCATTCGCTGCTTTAGGACATGATTTACTCATACACGGGAAAGCGGGTAGTATTTTTAGAGAGCATCCGTGAAACGCGTAGTAAATAGCCTCCGATAGCACAGTACATACAAGCGTAGCTTTGAAGACGGGTGCATGTCTGACAGATTCCGTTTCGTAGTAAAGAGCATCAGTGCGTTCAAGATAAGTTATACACAAGAACCGGGTGCGGTTTTTGGGAAGCTGATCCTAATTAAGTATTCCGGGTGCGCGATAGAGAGCAGAAAGGTGTCAGCCAAGCTTAGTTTCAGCTCAGATTTAGAGGCCATCTCAGTCGTGAGCCACTTGCCGCCCGTTCAAGACAATAGGCTACAGATCTAGGCATGGCCGACCATGTCTGAGGTTTCTGGGTCTATCGCCGGAGAAGACAGCCAGTTTACCAAGGAGGTCAGGAAGAGAGCACTGAAAAACTGGCAGGGAGACCGGAAAATCTTGATCGGCCCGGGAACTCCGGTACGGCAATTGCCAGGATCTCCAGGATCTGACACGATGATGGCAACTTCTCAGTCCACTCCGCTCCTTCTTCTCCACCATCACCATAACTTTAATCCCAAGTCCTGTATCGTTCTCGAGAGACCTTCGGGAGCATAATTTCCTCCGTTCTCTGTATCCGAGCCAAATTTACTGAGGGGGCTGTGAGTGAGCGCCCACCGCCCAGTCGTGTTGCAGGAGTCTCGGAAGTAGCACTCAGCACTGCTCTCTGAGTGTACGGCATCAAGGTGCGATATAAACCAGTACGAACCAAACAGTGTACTGACTCTTCCTTTAATAGGAGACGAGCGCCGTCCGTCTCTCTTTAATGGAAACCTGAAAGGGCACTTCCAATCATTGACTTATTTGGGATTTTGTTCGCGATACAAGGACCTTAAATTATTCACTGATACGACCCGTGGCTGCTTTCTCCGACACTCTTACCCTCTTATACAATGATCCACGAAGATATAACTTATGACAAGGAATCGTGTCTGGGTGGTGGGAGAAGTAGTAGTGTCTGCAAGGGGACACTGGATGGTGGTATCGTCGCAGTCAAAATTCTAAGCGAGGAGGTCCCACCTGATGTGCGTCCTAGTTCTCGTTTGATAGGAAGCAACTCACTGTCTGTTCACTTGTAGACTTTACTTAATCGCGTACAACAATGGCAAAATATGAGCCATCCGAATATCTCTCAAGTATTTGGCATGTCTCCCGACGACCAAGAGCCACTCTACCTTGTCATGCCATGTCATTTCAATGGGAACAGCCGCCAATACTTGGATCAAAATCCAAATGTCGATCGACGAAAAATTGTGTGTATGGCTCTGCTCATGGATGTCTACACATCTCACAGCGTCTTAGGTCTTTCAAACTGCTCTGGGGATGCAATATCTTCATTCAGTACGTCATGTTACAGTGCTCGGGAGCTTTCTAACATCTCATCAGTGTAACGTTGTGCATGGGGGCCTGAAACCATCTAACATTCTCATCAATGATGCCGGAGATGCATGTGTATCCGATTGGAGTATGGTGGCTTTACAGCCAAGTCGAAATAGAGAAGCACATAGGTATTACAGCCCTGAAGCCTGGAAAGGGGTGAGTACACTCCAGTGACGTGACTCCCACTCTTAACTGTTATTGTAGACGACGTCGTTTCCTTCTGATGTTTACGCATTTTCCATGTGCGCATACGAGGTATACGCCGCATTAACCTGTCGCCACGACACTTTCTAAACACCTTTGCAGCTCTTCACTTCAACATTTCCATGGGGCGTACTTTCCGAGAAGCACATATACCAACTTGTTGTATATGAGAACAGTCGACCCGATCGTCCAGATCCAACTGTTGGAGCGCGTGTTGGGTTGACTGACCACATATGGGGGATCATCGAAGAGTCCTGGCACAAAGAGTCTCGTCTTCGGCCAAGTTTCGATATCATCATTCGACTATGGCAGAGTGCCACCGTCAATATTGCAGGCAAGGGCAAGATGCAGCACTCGCTCAACGTTCTAAATCCCACGAGTCCGTCGGAAATGGGGGGCCTTTCTTCCAGATTCAACGATATGACGACCGGAGTGGTCAGAAGTCCGACGCAGTCCATTAGATCGCTGGATTCAGGTCCACCGGCGTACGAAGCGTCTACATCTATGGCAGCGCCTTCAATCTACCCGGTCTTGCCAGAGTCGGCACCGGCTCGATTCGATATGTCTCCTCCTCCTTTTGGTAGGAGTACAAGTCCACGATCTACTGAATCCATCTCACCTCAACCTTCGGGACGGCCTACTTCGCTCCCATCCTTGTCTTATCGAGAGAACCGTCTTAACCATCCCTCTAGTTTTGGTATGTCATTCATCGAAAAGCGTCTAATCATTCTCATTTTCAAGTACACAGACCCAGCGCCAACGTGGGACGCAGGCAATTCCTCCTTTGGAAAAGTTTACACTCCGAATCTGCCGGTGTTTCCTGAAGAGGACGAACGCTTAGGCAGGCGAGGCACGTATGCCCCCTCGTCTGCACCTCCGACGGGTCTGGGCAGGAGCGACTCCATAATGACATGGCAGCCCAATCGGCGTGCTTATGCGGCTAGCCAAAGTGCCTCTATGTCATGGGACAGGCAGTCTATTCGTAGCGACGACGTCTCTGGCTCCAGTGTCACACGTAAGGTTTACGCTAACTTGTATTGGTAACGTTGCTAACGTATGTCTTATGTAGAACCCGTCAACGCCGTGCTTTTAGTAGGTGCATTGCAATTGGAGGTGCAATCCACACGCAGTCGCGATGTGATCGATTCTTGTCTCGTCAAAGTGCATTTCCTTGCCCAGTCCGATAAGGGCGCAGAGAGACTGGTCACCGCTGGTATCGTCCCGACCTTGATCTATCTTCTGAAAATACGAGCGGCGGATGGTGAAGGCTTGGAGATGGTCCTAGCTTGCCTTGGTCTCGTCGCGTATGTCCAACGTTTAGTTCCTTCTTCGTTCGACTTTCCTCATGGGCGCTTTCTTTGTACAGTCACGATTCAATCAGTGCTAATACGATCTTCCGCACCAACACCGTCAACACCCTGATAGAGCTAGTCATCTCATCGCTCTCGGATGATGTCGTCACTCTCGCTATATGGTGTTTACATCGCATGTGTCGCACTCCCGAAATCTCAGCCGGGTTAATCAAGCGAAATTTAGTCCGCATACTCATAGAACGGGGTATTCGGGTCTCCCTGCTGGCCGCTCGAATGTCAGCTTGGTGTCTCGGTATACTTATTCACACCGATGCCCAAGCGGACCAGCTCAACGACCTTGGCGTCGTTCCGGAGATTGTGGAGTACTTGAGGCGCGTGTCTTCGGACCCTAATGCGTCCCCAGAAGATGTTTCTGCGGCTCTATATGCCATCGCACGTATAGCTCGGTCTATCAAGCTCGGCAAAACTTTGGCTAAAGCCGGCTGTGTGGGATGGATATCACAGCACCTCGCATCATCGACAGAGCCTTCGATACTGTTGTGGGCTGCTCGCGCGGTGGGGTGCATGATGCGGCCCAACAGTGCTGACATTTCCAAGATACTGTTGGAAGCTGGCATCGCGAAGGGGCTTGCAAGGTTACCGAGTGTGCTTCCCTCAGATGAAGTCGAGCCTCTGGGATCGTTCGCGTTTGCTGTGCAGAGGTTTAGTTGCGCTGAATGGGGTTCAGGGACGAGGAAGGCGTTGGTAGATGCCGGAGTGGTGGATTCACTTTTGGCTGCCCTGAGGACGGTTGCGGATGAGCCGAAGCCTCAAATACACGTGGAGATGGCGCTTGCCGTTAGCTTTTTGGGTGACGTTGGGGGAGCTGCGATAAGAAAGGAGATTGTGAGTGCGGGTGGGATTACTATTTTGAAGAGGGTGGGTGCCAACGGGAGTCCAGAGGTAGCGAAGGCATGTGGGATGGCGGTGACGAGTATAACTGGGAATTTGTGGACACGAAATGCTGGTGAGTAGATGTTTTATGCAACACAAGAAGACATTCTGACTGAATGGTTTTGCAGCGTCAGCAAAAACAGCAATGACGCACAACTGGAGTGGCGGATGCCCTGATTATTTTGTAGACTGTCCAGTCGTTCTTATGAGTCCGGATGGTCTGTAGCCCCAATAACGCCTTTATGATTATTTTATGTTTTCGAATCCTTCATGTTGTGCTGTATTTCCTTGGTATATCTGACGGACTGTATTTTTTTTTAGCACTGTACAAGTTATCGAGACGTCTTACAATACACTTATAAGAGAATTTTATACAGGAATGTACCATATTTATTGTTATAATTGTTCATGTGGTTTTAATTTATGTCTTTATGTTGTCCAGTGCAGAAAAACTATCAGTCAGCACTGAACAGCACTGATCAGTGGCAGTGTGTTTGACGCGCCATCGGCACCTCGGACCGATGTGACCACTACCACGTGCACCATCTGTCACACTATGTGACGATTCTTGCTCAACTTCTTCCTTTATCCTCAGAGCCACAGGAAAGAGCGAGGTCATTCTACTACGGCAAATTCTCTTCTGTATGCTCTATTGTATCGATCTCTGATATACCAACAATAGCTTTGGGACTGTATGGCCTCTGAACCTTCTCAATTCGAAGTGTCAGAACCAGAAACACAATTCGTACCGAAAAGCGATGATGAAGAGACCCTTTGGACAGTCTTAGAGATTCTGCAGGAGAAAGGAAAACGCTACAAAGTGAAATGGGCTGGAATTGATCCAGAAACCAAAAAATCATGGGCGCCTTCGTGGGTGCACAAACACGATTGTACGCCGGACCTTGTAGCAGAATGGAAGAGGAAGAAGTTATCGAAAAAGGCGAGGAGAAATTGTTAGTATCGATATCTATCGACTTTCTTGATCTGATCTGTGTCTAGCTGCCAAATCTTTTCTTGGTGGATCCGCTATATCTCGCGTTTCGAAGAGCGATACTCTTTCGAAAGCTTCCAATGCGTCCTCTTCGACGACCGTGCCACACAAATCGCGTCAAAGTGTTGCCCATAACGAGACGGACTACGACTCTCCTCCGACGGCAGGGCCTTCCAAGCCTCGCCAGACACTAACCAAGAAAACTCAACCTTTACCTGAACCTGACTCCGGATCCGAAGAGAGTGACACCAACTTGATCCAGAGATCTTCTCGCACCCCAAAAAAGCGCAAGCGCATCTCTTCTGACTCTGAAGACCTTCCGGATGTTGCCACGCTTGTTCGTAGTTCATCCAAGAAACGGAAGCTGAACGAACCCCCACGTCGCAATGGCAAAGCGCGGAATAGTGATTCTGCACGTGGAAGTGTTGCCCCCTCTCGGAAAAGCAAGAGTGTTCCTAAGGACCCGACTGGGAATGGAACAGAGCTGGGTAGGGGTCGTGCCGCGTTTGCAGTATCCAGCGGCGGCAGGAAATCATCATCAAATTTGGAAGACGGGGCGGACGGAAGTGCAGGACCTTCGAAGCTCAGCGACAGAGGGTCGGTTGGGAGCAACGAACATGTTGCAAGTCGAGGGCGCCTACTAACTACTCTTAACGATAGCCGAAAGTCATCTTCAAAGTCTATACCCCGGACACCATCTCAGTCTCCTCCAGCCGAAGAAGGGATATCTGCTGATGCTCCCAATGCAGAGTCACCTTCGAGTCCTCCCGTCACATTTCCAACAAAGCGGCCGGATCCGATCTACCGAAATCTCTCACCTTCAACAAGTCTCCGTCTGAAAGAATGGGAAGATGAGCTTGCCTTGATAGAGAAACAGAAAGAAGAGGCTGCTGCCGTCGCCGCCATTCCTTCTCCATCGAGCCCCATTCGAGACGAAATGCCTCCTCCGTCGTCTCCAACACACGATCAACATTCTCAGCTGAGCCCTGGCAATGACTCCTACCGCAAAGGTGTTGTTCCGGCGACAGACACCGAGTCTTCGAATAACACACAATCCCAGTCTCAGCAGATTGCCTCTCAGGAAAGCCACCAGCCGCTTCCAAGGACTACGTCCCTCGTCAAAAGCATGAAAGGAAAATCTCCGACCAAGGGAAATCTTAACGAGAAACCTAAAGGACCAATCCCTCAGGTTTCGCCGTCCGCGTTTACGCCTTATCTACGTCCTCAGCCTGTTGGTGAGGATGGTGAAATGCCAAGCTCAATTGAGCAGTTTAGTTCTCCCGTGAGACCTTCAGGGGAGGAGATCGTGATGAGGGCCAGTATCAGCGAAGACAGCCGTGATGAACAATTGCGTGATCGAGGAGCGCAGTTAGCTGAAGAGGCTCGGTCGAAGATGAAGGGTCCTACGATTAAGAAGCTCTCACTACTGGATATCCAGAGACAATATAGAGAGAGGGAGCGGGAGAAGTTTAAGCCTAAGCTCAAGGGGCGGGCACAAGAGCAAGAGAAGGCACAAGCCATTGAGTACCCCAACTCAAACGAGAATACGCGGACCGATGCGGACGATGAGGCGGACGGTGCCGATGGTGCCAGACTTGACGACGAGGATGCTAAAATGTTACTTCGGCGGGAGGAAGAAGAATCATCACAAGACATCCTCGACGAATTGGCACGCGCTCAGGTAGGTCCCAAGCCTATTGATGAGCCGATCATTCCTCAAGCTGTCGATGACCCAATGCAAATTGACGAAGTAACGGTGAGTTCCATTCTCTTTATTTATTCCTGTCTGGTTCTCAGTGGTTGGCCAGGATTTGATGTACCCTGCGGAGTCCTATGTTGACGATGGGCCTCCTCACATTACAACAACCGTAGAACACAATGGTGAAGATTCAGCCGAACCCTTATCGAAACCAGTCGAAGACGATACCCCAGTCCCGCCAATATCGCCTCCTCCTGTGCCGGAACCTCGGAATTCTCGGCTGTCCCCTGAGGTATACATTCCATGCTTCTTCTATTCCAAGTAGTTCTCACCGTCACTTGTAGGACGAATTTGACGGAGACGATTTACGGTCTCAGCTCGCCAGGGCTCTGAAAGTTCTCAATGCCAAATCAGAAGAGATTGTCAACTTGGACCGTCTACTGGTAGCCGAGCGAGAGAAGAATGAACTTCTTCAGAAACAAACGACGGTCGAGGTAGCCGATGAACAGCCCGAACGTGATCAGGCGACCATCCGACTACTCACTGTTTCGCTAGAGGATGCAAACAAGGCCAAGCTTGCAGCAGAGAAGGACCGAGACTTCGTCAGGGAGCAATACATGAACGCGTCAGGGTACGTCACAACGGTGCGAAGTGAGAACGCCGAGCTGGAGAAACGCGCGCAAATTGCCGAAAAACAAGCAACGGAGGGTGTTGCCCTCGTCCGTGCGACATTTACAGAGCGCATCAGGTTTCTGGAAGAAGATGTCAAATCTTGGAGGCAAATGGCGGACTTTGCTGTTGCCAAAGATAGTCGGATGAACGATGATATCCGACGGCGGGCGGCAGAGGCTCCTGAGTTGCAGTATCGCAATGAGAAGCTGAAGGAGGAAATTGAAGAACTCAATACGCATATTGGAGAATTGAATTCTGAGCTGGCCAAGAAAGATGAGGAGATCGCCGAGTTACATACTCGGCTGGAGATGGATATCCCGGAGTTGGTATACCCATGCCATTGGCGACCGGTGGGGGGAGAGGGCCCATGCGACGCGTTACTAGATAGCAAGGAGGTAAGACT
This sequence comes from Armillaria nabsnona, assembly GCA_030407065.1. NCBI lineage: Eukaryota > Fungi > Basidiomycota > Agaricomycetes > Agaricales > Physalacriaceae > Armillaria > Armillaria nabsnona. The sequence continues at coordinate 271,963 of JAUDQA010000038.1, read as the reverse complement.
TTCCTTTTTTTGAGTGACTGATGTGAACATTGAACGTATGGTTGGCAGGAATTGGAAAAGCATGTACTGACGGCACCGGGACATCTATAATATTTGTTTTTCATAATATGTTTGTCTCATAGCATGATCTTTGGTTTCTATACATCTACTTATGTGGCTTTGTGACTCTTATCGCCATGGCATTTACTTTGGCGCTGTAGGCACAATGGCCGTTCTCATCATTATTAGTAGGTATAAGAGAACGTGTTACCGAGCTGGTACGTTCTTGCTTGATACTCTGATGATTGAAGCTCGGTGTTAAATAGACTTCTTTGACAGACGGCCAAAAGCGAACGGGCTGTGGAAGTGGGCGAAGGATCTCGTCCGAGTCATTGTCGTGGACTAAAGTGGATCCATGCTCTGGAAGATATGCATGTACAAAATTCCTCGTTGGATGCGTGCGGCTATCTGACTTCCGTGATTGACGTCTGACCGTCGTTGTCAAAGGCTCTAAGTTACAGGTTCTGTCAACGGCGGTCCCGATGGAGCCATCATAGTAAATCCCGAAGGTTTCCGCCCTGACAACAACAGCCTTCACGGCGTTGCCAGTTGTTGGCCCATTGGCTTGCAGGAGACATGTCCACGTAAACTACACGGTCTTTCTTTCCGCAAGACTGACACTTTTTATCTTGCTAGCCGGTGTCCTCGGTACCGTGCGCCTACCACGGCCTTTCATCCTGTCAAGTCAACATTTTACTGACTCGCATGCCCCGGCGGTCCACAGAACAAACCCTACGTAGGACGTCCCTCTTCCTCAGAACATCAGCCCTGTGGATGTACTGCTGGTGTGTTTCACGGATATAGGATTCTACCCATCAATTGATGATACTCATTGGTGCATAATGAGAATTTGTTAGATCGTACCCCAGCCAACAGAACACTCGATTGGACGATATTCAATACATTCTGTAGGTCATCTAACACCTTTTGTGGACTGGCTTGTTGAAACTTGGTGGGTCCATGTCAGTTTCAGGTTCGGAGACACAAAACAGCACAATGATGCAGGGTAAGGGATGTCGTGTGTTTTCAATGTGTAGTTCACAACATCACTACGGCAGGGCCGTTTCATCCCCCTAGATGTCGTTTTTGCGACGAAGTCAATTATGCACCAACCTGTCGGGCTTGAGGCAGGGTACTTGGTGGGATTTTTCTACTGTATTCCTTTCCTTCTCTTTATGCTCTTTAGGGGACAGAGCACTCTGAAGTTCGCGAAGGTACCTCGAGTATGATGAGCACGATCTTACGGAATGTAAGAGCCTTCACTGAGTTGAAAGATCTGGGTGATGACAGCGGCAATGTGGACCCTACTGTTGAACAAGTTGTGGGAGGCGGCGATACACAAGTATCGTTCAGTTTGGTTCGAGTGACTCATCTACAGATTCTTTAGATGCGTTTATTGTTCTCCCTTATCCGCGGCGTCAATTGGTCAATATAATACGGTATACGACCCTTGCCGTTTACCAGGACCCCTTGCCGATCGAAATATTAAAAGTCGGACATTATAAGGTCGGAAGAGCTGTCGGAAGTCGTTGTGACGTTCTGGAACGTAGCCGATAATTGCGTTCGCGTGGGTACAAACGAGCGGTACCTTGTTCCTGTCCCTTCGCCGATCACTGCCGTTGCCACTGCTCAGGAAGAACGAGATTGTATAGCAAGAAGCAGAAAACGTTGGTAAGCCGTGGTATCGAAGACATGCAGCTGACGCAGAAGCCGATACACGTTTCCCCCACTTTTACCGATCAGACAAATGGAATGTCGAAAAGTGACAAAGTATAACGATATTTCTGGAAGTAGGATGGACGGACAGTGACAATACCCAATTACAATACAAGATTTGAAAGCGATATCTAAGAGTAGTGAGTACATCTGAGCTAAATATACTAGTACAATAAGTTGCTACATCCTGAGGGACCTGATGAATAGAACCTGAGGGAATTTGTGCATGGGTGAAGGAGATCGAAACGGATTAGTCCACGAGATGGATGGTAGGCAACGTAAGTGGTTGTTTGTCGATGATAGAAGGGGGACGATGCCATGATTCTGCTACGAGGTGCATAGGATTCACCTCCTTCACCGTCGATGTACGGGTGGGTGCGATTGGAGGCTGGGAACTGAACATTCGAATAAGGACATGATCAAAACGCATCGATGTACAGATTAGCTCACCGACAACACATGCATGCTCTCAGCCACGCACAGTCCATGTCATGGCACCTCCATACTCGCCGGGAACAAATGCAAAGGGAGTTGAAGAAGGTTTCTGAGAAAGCTTCAGACACCGTGGCTGGCGGCGGTGGATGTTAATATCTGTTCGCACGGAGATGATAACAACTCACCTTGGCGGCATTTTGGGCACTTGCGAGGTCTCTGGTCGCCAGTTGTAAGAAAGCGACTCCAGAAGCCCACTGCAGAGGACCATTAGTGCTGCCATTGATGACCACGAACAGGGGTGCTTACTTTGACAACGGCCTTGAGAGTCGTTAGTAAGCAAGGGATAACTTGACGCAGCAGAACACTTACCAGCACCCATACTGTTTGCTCTACCCCTCAACATAGTGAAAGAAAAGAAAGAAAGAAAGAAAGAAGGGGGATTAACAAGAACGAGAGGGCAGGTGTAATAAGCAAAAATATGTAGCCTGCCCGCGCGGCTGATCTGGGACTGAAACTGATATGAAATGTAGCCATCACCCTTAACCTTGATTGGGCGGCAAGTTTCTTCGTGGGAAGCTCCAGGAAGCTCCTGAAAGCTCCCAGCCAATTGAGAGGAGGAAAGCATTGAATAAATGGAGGTGCGATTCCACGAGGTCCGGATCGCATTAGGATGGGCGATCGGTAGCTTAGTCGTGGCTCGCAAAGTTCTCTCTTGAAATCATCGGCCCTTGATCTGATTCGAAAAATTAGCTGTTTGAGACTAAGAGTGACTGAGGAAAATGACGAAGGCAGCGATCTGCTCGTGACTGTCCGAAGGAAGATTAATTAATGTTCAACGTTCGGTCTTCATTTTAAGGACACACCTAACAAGAATGAAAGAAATATGAGTACTTGGGCAGAATTACAAGGGAGAATACAGAGCAGTAGTGAACTTATTGCGGCAACCTCCTGCGTTGAAACGCGGAGCGCTGAACGTTGAACGTTGAACGTTAAGGTTGAGTACATAGTACGGGGGTATAACGCTAAATAGGAAAGTATACAGCCACACTTGTTCATTTCGTGCACGGACCACATCGACGCGCCATTTCATGGCGCGTCCTTGCCAAAGACCATTTCCAATACCTCTTTCTTCCCTTCCTCTCATCTCTGCTCCAGGTTTTCTTTCTTTTTCTGTTCATTTTCGTGTCCACGACCGACTATGGTTCACAAGTACCGATGCGAAGAAAACTCAATTCCTGCGATCCGGAAACTCGGGGTTGACTTCGAAACTGATATGTGCGATCCGGAAGACGCAGGAATCGAGGGCATTCTAGAGTCTAGTCTTGAGCTTGAGTGCCGATACGGACTCAGAACCCGGGTTGGGCCTGTCACTGGTTTACTTAAACAAACCTATTACATAGACCTTTGCCAACCTCGCTGTTGAACGTGAGTAACTATACTTTCTCTGTGATCCCTACTCGATATGTAGGATGTGCGGTTTCATCACCTTACAGGTTCTCGAGTTCACGTCCATGTCTTGGTAAATGTTGCATCGTACGTCGACTAAGTCAGAAAAATCTCAAGGTAAGTCAGCAGAAACGGACGACAGCAGTGTCTAGGCGTGCCTTTCTATGGGCCATGTTGATCCTCGCGAACATCAACGCCTCTAGTGGAAAGCTAGGTTCGTAATTCGTGGCAGAGAGGACCCAGCTAACAACCTTAGGTAATGGCCGAGACCCTCCCCGCTGCCCGGCACCGAGAGCTGTACAATAGTGTATAATTCATCCGCAGAGCAATCACTCCTGTGTTTCAACTTGTAACGCATACAAATCTGAGTTTTGTATTGCAACAAGGAAGGCGGGAGGGTCGAAGGTGCCTCTTTGATGTAAATTGGCGGCCAGGTCACGTCACACGACGCCAACAACTCACCTCCTACCATTCAGGTTCTTGGCGCCGCGGCCAGCGGATAGACTAACGCTGAGGATATCAGCAACAGGTCGAATGCTCGGGGTCGCGCAGGCAATAAATATGCTCGCTGATAGTAGATGTCGCATATCCACCGTTGTTTCTAACTTATCTGCCACCTAGGACCTAACTATCATGCGTCCTACGATCTCGTCTTCAAAAGTTTTGAAAGGACTACGCTTCATGACTCTCGTCCTGATCTTTGCAACTGGTGTCGCGACCGGGGGTGTAGGTATGGTCCCTTGTTCGTATCATCTTGCCTGGATAACTGACTACTTCTTCATAGCATTAAACTGTTTGAACAAAGGCAAAGATGAACAGGACCGTATCAATGAGAATTTGCCCAACGAAGCGTGCACACGGCTCTTCTTTCTCCCTTGCACATCTGTAAATATTGACGTCAAAGGTGAACTGCGTTTCTTCATCTCAGCTTTAGGTTTTCTTCTAACACTCCCCCGACAGATCTTGCAGACTCTGCGATAGTAGTTGTTCTCGGTGCTCTCTTTTCGGTGTTTCTTTCTGCCGTTTACATGATCCTCCCTCTGTTTCATGCCTTCGCTTCCAATCCTTCGAAGCTCAAAGTCATCGAACCCCTCTCATGGGTTCTATCCACTATCGTAATTCTGGGGGGTTTAATACCTCTCACCGTATTCTTCGCCACGCGTAAAGCTGGTATTACCGTCTTCCTCGGTGATCTTGAAGTGTCGACCCAAATTGTCGATGAGCTTCTGGTCATTCTGCACGAACAAACGACGTACAAGCACATTGGCTACCGTGAGTGTCTTCTCCACTATCGCATCGCAATTCACTGAGTGCCATGCAGTGAGACCGCTGGTTATCATACCCTGGTTCACGATGTTCTTTTCAGCCGTTGCCGCCGGTGTAAGCTGGGTGTATCATCGCCAGCGGGCGACCATGAAACAAGATGGTTTGCTTGGTAACCAGGTGCATAGACACCAGGAAATGAGTGGTCCGAAGAGGCCAGGGCTGGTGCATACTGTAATTGCCAAAAACAGTGGGAGCTTACAAGTACACTATTAGTGAACGTTGACCGGGATCGCTAGACTTGTGGTGTAATTTTATCAAGCAGGCGCTTATAGAAGTGTATTAGTACTTGAATGGAAGCAGAAAAGTTATATATCTGCGCCATACATCGGGTATCTGTGAAGATGACATCATATCCGTCGGACTACTAGCAGCGCGGGACGCACATTTTCGTACACGTGCAACAAACTCGACGTAGTGGGCCGAACTATTTTCTGTTCACTCAGACCATTTAATATGAGTCCTCAGACGTGTATGTACTGTAATCTTTGGTATGTAGTGGGCGTCAACTCGAGCCTTCCGAGAAGCACTCTGTTCAGATTAACTCGGGAAGTGCCGGTTCTGCATATCCGGACTGACGGCGCGCGGCCCGAACATGACCGTGTTGGTTGTTATTCCCTCCATCAGTAAAAGAACCGATGATGAACTAGCCACAATTCTCGGTGTTTTTACTGCGACCATCGCAACCTATGAGAGCGATTTGTCTTTCTGGATCTAGAGATTCGGCAATTGACGCTCCTCGTCGCCCCCTGATATAGTTGAGGGTGAAGCCAGCAAGACTACGCCTGTCCAGTGAATTCAAGCAGCAAAACCCAAGAACAGTAAGTAGCCTTGTTTTTCGTCCTCACAGAGTCACGGGGACTGACCCTCATCGTATTACGATAGCCATACGTTCACCCGTGGTGTTTGCGTGGTGCTCACGCAAACTTGGACACGGTTGTGGAAGAATATGCGACTGATTCCTCTCATCTAGACTCTGTTCGAATGTCACCCATGTGCTGGGAATATATCTTGGCAGATCTTGGATACATCTCTCTCTGCATTGCCACGGTCTTAGATGGCCATCTTTCCGCGTGCTTACACACAGAGAATAGCGCAGTCGCGGGTCGTATTCTGTAAAGAGAACGACTGGCATTTGTTCTACTTCGCGTATGTCTTTCAACGGCATGTCCCACATGGTAGGTATTCCTCCCGGTCGCTACCCTTCTCCATTGGCGTCTATCTAAGTCTTTCAGATTATTCTGTTCATTATGGTCACTTTTGGACCCCTTTGCATGCGGCCTTGGACTCGTGAAGAATGGCAAGTCGTTGCCATAAAACACAATTATACCTAAAAACTGCTTTTGCTTTGCAACACAGATCTTTCCATCTTTTCAACCGTTTCTGCTTTTAAGGGATGATCGATTCTTCTGCCCTGCCCCAAAGCCAGATTCCGTCCTGTATAAATGCTAGCCCATACATGAACGAAAGGTGCCTCATAAGAAGATTGAGTGGAATACCCGGGATTGTCCTCTTTTGCTAATTACTTAAGGGGCTTGAAGTCTGAAGAGGACACATCCTGTTGGACAAAGCACGCTTGTCTTATTCTTCCGACGTTTCTCCGCACCAACCTTGTGCTAATTGTTCATTTCACGGGGCTCTGACTCACAGTTATCCCGGGGCATTAATTTTGCGGTGAATACACCTACTTTCACTGACATCATTGTTCGATTCGGTTTGGCTGATATCCCACATGGGTGTTGATTGACCGAAAAGAGCGTCATAGGGAATGTTGTCCGTGCGTTTCTCCGCGACCTACTTGTCCCCCTTCATCGTCTTAAGCAGACCACAAGATCGATCTATTTTCCCCGCGATACAAACGAGTGTTCTTCTGCCGACACACTGCTGAGGCTCGGGTCACTTGTATATCAGGACAAATGCCATTACCCGATGAAATCCGCCAGTGTTATACAGTAGCCGTATGTTCTCCAGACCCTTGGATAGAAGGCACACATGACCACATGTAAACCTTTTGGCGCCGCAAAAAGATTCTTGGACGCATAAACATGATGTCGCTAAAAAGTCTTGCTGTACCAGGCGGACTGTGAGGAAGCGATAACCGCGTGAACATAAAAGAAGTCCACTTTCAATATAAAAGCCACCAGCACGGTCTTTGTTCTACGCGCTTCACCTAACTCCATGTACTCACTTCTTCCTTCTCTAGTGCTGTTCGCGAGCACGGCGGCATTCGTCTCTGCGCAGAATGCCACGGTTGTTCCAAAGCGCTTCATGGTCGAAGTAACATCGGTATGAGCTACCACCTTTTTGTCACTCACCGATGCGACCTGCGTATTTTCATAGGAACCGCAAATCTCATCGTTTTACAGGAAAGCACGAACCGTCAACGGCACTAGCTTGCAGGGGGTCACCACCCATGTCAACATCACCTCGGACGTGTTTTCAGGGTCGTCTTTCACGCTAAGAGACAACGAGGACATCAACCTTGAGGAACTATCTAACCTTGACGGTGTCGTCAAGGTCTATCCAATTATGCAGATATCCCTCGGGATCAGCCCAACCTACCATGGTAAAGACGCTTTAGCCCATGCTCAATGGACGTCTCATGCCACTACTGGCGTGGACAAATTGCATTCGGAAGGCATCTTGGGCGAAGGCGCTCTTATTGGTGTCGTCGATACAGGCGTGGATTATGATCATCCAGCGGTTCGTTTACTCTACATCAGTCCTGAAGCGACATTAAATTCCTAACAGCTCGGTGGGGGATACGGCCCTGGCTACAAGATTATTGGTGGTTATGATTTTGTCGGCGACGGAGAATGGCCATACGAAGACGCGGTGCCTGATGATGATCCCATGGATAATATTGGTCACGGAACGCACGTATCTGGTATCATGATTGGCGACTCTAACTAGTAAGCTCGTCCATTGAACTTGAACTCTGGTTTCATTCTGATGGCTTGGACTAGTTTCATCGGCGTGGTACCAGAGGCTAAGATGATGATGTACAAAGTTTTTGGAAAATATGTACGTCATTTGACTATTATGAGATGTCAGCCGTCTGAAAAATCAGGACATCACCTACACCGATGTCCTCGTTGCTGCTTTCATTCGCGCCTATCAGGACGGAGTACGTGATTTCGGTCACTGACATCATCTTCATTTGTTTATCTTTGTTCAAGGTTGACATCATCACTTCGAGCATTGGTGGGAATGGCGGGTTTTCCGACGAACTGTGAGTCGCCTTGATATTGCGCTTACACATTACAGTATAATGTCTTTTCGCTACCAGCTGGCCGACTGTAGCTTCTCGTCTCGTAGATAAAGGTGTCTTCGTGTCCATTGCTGCTGGAAACAGCGGAAGTGCCGGGCCTTTCTATGCTAGCAATGGTGCCGCTGGAGAGGTCTGTAATTTACCCCGACTTTGAATTTGTTTACTTGAACATTCAAGTTCCTAGAATGTTGTCGCCGTAGCTTCTGTCGAGAACTCCATCCTTGTAGCTGAAAAGGCCAATCTGACATTCAAGGGCTCTGGCCCTCACGATGCGTCCTCGGCACTGATCGTATGTATCCAGTTTCTTGCGTCTCTTGATCGTTCTAACTCTTACATATTGAAAGGGGTATCTTTTGGCCAGTGCTGATGACTTCCCTGTTAACCTAAACGAGTACCCGATCGCGATGTTGTCATATAACCAGTCAAACGCTGCCGAGGCCTGCGAGGCCTACCCGGACGGAACAGGTGATTACTCCAATTACACAGTGATGGTCAGGTTCGTACATCCAAGCAATACTCATAAGATACTCACTCTGTGGCGAGAACTCACGCGAATCAAGTAGACGCGGTACATGTACCTTCGCGGAAAAACTCGTTAACGTTGAAGCCATTGGAGCCAAGTACATTTTGTATGGGTTACCAATACTGCATTATCATTCTTCATCCGCTTACACCTCGTTCCAGGTTCTACAACAATGACGGACCAATGATCAATCCCGATATTTCCAGCATTAATTATAATTCTACTAGTATGCACTATTCGTCATGAAGTCTTTCCTTTCCTTATCTCTGCTTTTTAGGTGCTCTAATCACCGCTGAGACAGGCGCGAAAATTATTGAGGAGATACAATCCGGCAAGACTGTAATTATGGCTGTTTCAGGGAACTCGTCAGACATTGTTGGGCTGGATGACACTTACTACGGAGCGCTTCCGAACTACTTCACGTCTTGGGGACCATTGTATGACCTGACCAGTAAGCCTACACTAAATATCACTTTCGGGAGCCTCTTCAGCTGACTCTCTTCAACAGTGAAACCAGAAGTCTGTCTTTCACGTACTTTGGGCGGAAGATTGTGATCTGATCTAGGTTTGTAGATTGCTGCGCCAGGTGGAGACATCCTATCCACATATCTTGATGGCAGTTATGCTATTCTGAGTGGGACATCCATGGCGTATGCTTTCATTAGAGTTGCCTTCACGTCGACACGCTCATGATACCGACAGAACACCTTACATTGCCGGTGTCGCTGCTGCGTACGCTGGCAAATTTGGTGGAAAACAGTCTCAGGGTACATCATTTGGAAAGGTAACATGCCATCCGGGAAATCTGCAACGACAATGTTTGATGTATTTCACAGACTATCGCTAAGCGCATTGTTACAAGCGGCTACGCACTTCCTTGGACCAACTATTACAGGGAAAAGACGGCTGGAGTTACTGCGAGTGCTGCTCAAGTTGGCGCAGGCATGGTCGACGCAGGAAAAGTATTGCACTACACCTCTAGTGCCGATACGCTCAAGATCCAACTTAATGACACTGCCAACTTCCAAGGCGAGCATGACATCACAATCATTAACTCTGCGTGGTACCCTGTTTTCTATTCCTTTTCTATCCTGTCCGATGGTGCCGTCGACACGATCGATCAGGACGATGGAACCATCTTGGGATTCTATAATTTTGGAGAGCCCCGCGTTGTTGTTCTGGGCGTGAAGTTTTCACCTTCGTTCTTGATAGTCTGGCCTTATCAGTCTTCAAGCGTTCGTGTTTCATTCACAACGCCTGATGTGGACTCGTCAACCATGCCACTTTACAGCGGACGGGTTGTCATTTCGAGTAGTATTGGAGAAGAAATCTCTATTCCGTATTTAGGTCTTGCTGGCGACCTAGGAAATACTGTCACTCCTGTTTGGCTCGATAACTTCCCGTGGTCACCTTCAGGGCCATCGAGAACGAATATTCTGAACAAGCCCTGGTGGTCATTCGACCTACCTAATCAAGATTTCCCAATCTTCTATGTCGCTGTGCGGTATGCTGTGACGGAGCTGCGTTTCGACGTGAGTCGCCTCATCCTCCCTTTTACTTGCGTTCATGGACTTCCTGTATTAGATTTATGAACCTGGGTACACTGAGGATCAATGGGAATACCCTCCTGTTGTTGGACAGAACGGCTATGTCGGCACTGGCACGACATACAACTCGATCACCTCCAACTATTACGATCCAAATGTCGATGATCCTACTGACGTATCTGCCTTCCCAGTCAGTGACATTACTCGCAACGGCGGTGGAGCGTCCTCTTATCATGAATATTGGTGGTTTGGAGCTCTCGGAAATGGCTCTGACATCGCGAATGGCGACTACCACTTCCGTATTGCTGCGTTGAATCCGTTCGGAGATAGGAGGGTATCGAGCGATTGGAGTATCTGGATAGATGGGATGCCCGTCATTGTAACCGTAAACCGTACGACTACGGACATAGTTGTGTAGGTGGCACAGTTAAGAAATACTAAGTAGAAATAGCAATTGCAATGGGCGGAATCATTCTACTATTGGCAGCTTTGGAAGAGGATGAAAATCATTAGTCTGAAAAACTGGATAAATGGTCCCTGGAAGCAGTCTGCATTGTCGCAACAGTTATAAGGTCAAAATGAACGGTGTTAAGATAGAACAACTTTAGTCATCTTCATCTGTAACTACAAGAATCCCTCTTTTCAGTGCCAACGGAAATCTAGAGATCATCAAGGTCCGAGCAGAGTTGATCGCGTCTTCCGACAATATGTCCAAGATTCTTATCGTCAGCTGCCGCAACTGTGCTAGCTCGGCGCGATGTAAAGCGCCATCCAGCCTTGTACACAATAAACACATCTCGGCATCGTCTTCCCACAGTTTATTTTCCCCAGATAACATGACCTTCAGTTCGAAGGACCGGAGCGAAGAGGGTTTACTGATGGCGTAGAGTGAGGCAGTCAGCCATTTCATAAGGCATATGTCAGTCCTCTCGTCATCGATCTGGTAACACAGTTCAATGACGAGTGACTCTAAACAGTGTGACTCTAAACCCGTTGAAGGAAGCGTAGCTAGACCGGGCCACTGATGTACTGCCGATAGGGGACTACCGTGAGCGCGAACCGAAAAGTAAAAGAGAACTTCGTCGCTCACGAGTAGATTGGACGGCGACAAGACTCAAATGCCTCAACGATCTTGCAGCATGCCAAATTTCACACAAAGCGTGCAAGTCCTCCTCCGCCGGGGACCTGAGCTCTAAGTACTTCAGGGTGTCCATGTATACGGTGCGCAATTCCGTGTGCAAGAAAGACGGTAGAAGGCCAATATTTTTGTCCCCGCCCTCGATTTGAATGCTTTCGAGGGCGGGACCGGAACATGGACCGAGCACTTCGATAGAGAAGTTCCGCTTATCGCTTGATATACAAGACAAAGAGAGTTCTTTGAGCCTCAAGAGTTTGAATATACATGCATGAAAATCAGTTCCACTGGAGAAGCTCACGAAAGCGATTCTCAATGAAGTCAAATTCACCATTGACGGGAGTAGAGGGTCGAGCGATAAGCGAGCAGTGTTCCCGTGAATCTTCATGTCTATGACACAAGATAGCAGATGTGGAGAAGTGTTTACTATGTCGACGAATCGTGCAACCGGGTGACGGTGGTGTCCCGTAAAATAGATGGTACGAAAGATGTGCTGCCGTGTCCGAGGGTAGAAAAGGCGGCAGACTGATGAACAGGAAACGAGGGCTCTTCTGTCGTTCGAAAGATAATCGATGATTTCGTCGATGATTTCCGGGGGCATGCTGGGCATCAAAGGCTAAAATTTTCGGTTTCATGAAGTCAAGATGATAGGGTTTAGAGGCGACTTACGGTGAGCTCCAAGGCGGAGTCGCAACTCGTACAAGTGTCTTCCAAACTCATCTTTCGAGTTACAACACGATATCCAGATCCTGCGCAAGTCAATGAAAGGATGTACAGAGCGTAAGCTTAATTGTGCAAATGGATAAATATTGACCTCAAGGTCAAGGTCACCTTGGTGGACAAGTTGGGGAAAGCGGTATCCAGGCTGAGTTCCAACTTTGCCGGGCCTTGAGCGCTGACCGGTGATTGCCGCGTCCAACGGTCCATCAGCGTAGGGTACATATCAAAGAAACCATTCATCATTGTTCACTGGTTTCTATACCGTACCATGCCATGCCGCTGGAATAAGTATCAACCGCCTAGCAGTATGATAAACCTAAGGCAGTAGTGCTTTTGAAGCGGAAGTGGTCATTCTTTATTTTCAAATCATCAAATAAGTGGTTCCTCACTATGAGAGAGTCGTCAAGCAGACAACAATTGGGAATACAGTGTAGCAAGGTTTCATCGGAAAGAGAGGAGTGATGGTATGCCGCTGATAAGCACAGTCAAAGTCAGTCGATACTTTTGCATCCGTCACGACTGCGTCCGAGTTAATCATTGGTTCGAGCTATGGAGCGAAGCCCCCTCGAATGATGCGTATCTCTAGTAGGCAGACACCGATTGACGGAGAGAGACAATACGACACATCTCCGTGTTCAACGCACACTGATGGAATCGTCTCGTTCCCCCATTTCTGCGACCTGGAAGATGTCGCTTAAGTCAATTGCATGTGGTTCCACAAGCCCAGAGGGTAACGTCAACGAAAGCTACTTCTGATAAGGTCTGCCATCATCATTTATTATTGCATTCGATCGGTGAAAATCTGTAGGAGAATGCACCGGGTATATTGCATTGAACGGCTTTAAGAGGAGATGATATGCTTTGAGGAAGATCGATACGACGGCCAACGCGGATGCGAGCCTCGCGCTTATGTTGGCCGGAGAGAGGGACAGGTATACTCGGGGAAAGCGAAGCTCTGAGGACATACGCCGCTTAGGGAGTTACCGGGGGAGTTGAGGGGAGAAAGGTTCCAGTACACATGCGACTTGAACGTGGGTAGACTCTGTAACTTTCTATGAGAGAAGAGCGATACGAGCCCATTAATCGTTATCGCAATTTGACTGCAAGTGAAAGATCGTCGTGAACAAGACCGAGGTTTCTAGAAGAAGGACGCCACAGAAGTCCGGGTCCGAAGGTGGCGTTCGATAGACAAATTAAGGTCTCGTATGGTTGATGGTGTCGTGAGATTTTCGATAATGGGCTGGCAGCTGGACAGTGAAGGCTTATTTAGGTGCTAGAAGCAGAACCAGCGGCAATTTTGCCTCGGTTCTGTGGTATTGACGTCCAGGATCTAAGGTTTTAGGAGAAGCCGCGATGCGCATTTGCCTGGGGATCTGGTTCTGTTACTTATTAGAGGAAGCTGTGGCGATTAACGACGTATTCTCCGAACATGGGTGGCGTTTTATCATTGTCGTACATGGACATTCGTGAGAGGGTGTAGCAGCCTGCACCAGGACGAACATAAATTCAGGCTACGCTGTAGGTAACTTCCACTGAAACAGGAACTCACCTTGTGGCCGTGAGATGTACTCTATTCGCTGTTTCTGATCTCATTGCAGTAGTTTATTAGAGGGTGGCGATCGTTCGAACGGAACAAAATTGGGGGCTATTTCCGGCCCGGTGTCCCGGAATGCCCGTATGTCGGGAGCAGCTGAGTGTTGACCGTGCATCACGTCAAGTTCTGTCGTTCACAAATTTCTTCTAGGCTCAGGGATATATGTTGAACCAGCTGAAACGTTCGCATGTCGCCCGTAGCGTGTCATGTTCCGCCGCTGAGGCGCCCCGCCCATCCCGCCGCTATTTTAATACTATCCCAGCGCGACAACAGAGCCATGACGCGTTCAAAGGGCAAGCGAAGCCAGAATGCCAAGCCAAAAGAAGTCGATCCTTCCGATGTTTTCGGCGTTCCGACGGGAGATTCGAGGAGATTCAGAAGTGCGTAAAGGCGAGTGTGAGAGTGCGAGATCCCGGCAAACGCAAGTCCAGCATGTGGACGTATAGTCAGGGGGTAGGGAAGATTGAGTAATGCCGCTAAATCTCAGCAGGGGGGGCCTGTGGACGTTTTGTTGTCAGGGACAGAACTCAGAAGGGGAGGGTCTTTAACTAATAGTGAATTCTTCTGTGGAAGAGACGTACTTATTTATTTATTGCCACAGTCCGCGTGTTGGAAGAGTTTTTGTCAGCCGTAGCGTTACGGCAAGTTAGTCGAATTATTTGGAGGTTTGATAAAAGCACTGCGCTGCAAATCATTAATTTGTAGTAAATAATTGAGGCTCGCTTACCTATTTGAAGATCTGCAGTGATTGAGGATCTGGACAACGGCCTGGGGTGAATCCAGGTGACGATCCCGCCAAGCTAGCAAAGGCCCGCTTCTACGGCGAACTTGGTTGTTGCTAGGAAGGGGAAGGGGGCGAGAGCTGGAGGGGCAGAAAGAAGATGGGGAGAAGAATGAAACCATTGTTGCTATAGTGACGCTGTTGGGATGAGGGCACTTTGAGATGGAAGAGAATTGTACCTGTAAGTAGACTGCGAACTGGATGTATTTTCAGTAGCGGCGCACCGCGTGGGCTAAGTGCCTGTGACGATATATGATGACGGGTCGAATTGGTGTTCTTCTGTGAAGAAGTGAGCCCGTGGACAACGGGTTGGGGTTTTTCTTACCGTGTTAAATGAAATGTATGGCTAGTGTCCGAAACGCTTGGATAACGATCCAAAACTGGACTCGTATTACTGACCTTCACAATCTATACCCGTTTGAACGCCGTAATGATGGGAGAATGACGACGGAAGTTTCTAAAATCAGGTTAGTATGTTTGATTACTATTAGAGATCTTCTGAAATCTGAATCTGAACAGAAACTGAATAAAGTCTTAGGGCCCCGAAATGAAACTCACAGTTGGAGTTACGTGAAACAAAAGTGAATTGTTGGAGTTGTGCGTGAACCGGCGTGTCGAGGGTAAAGGAACCGTTCCCGCTGTTAACGTTTAAAGGATCACCGGGACAAAGAGGTGTAATTCTGTGTAATTCCACCTAATTTCCGGGGGTCGATGGTCGCGCTTCAGGTACTCTGGACCCGGAGACGGACGGAGAATCAAGGCAACAGACGGCGCACACTGATAGAACGGTCCCGATTGAATTTGTGGTAGTTGTTTAATGCAATACGAGTAGTAACTGGCATTACTCGAAATTGAATGAAGGGGTAAATGATGGTTGCCGAAAGAGGGGGGCGAGAAGGCCAAACGGGAAACACTATAGAAACGTAGGACGGAAAGATTGCATCATGTCTTGTCGAAACCAAAGGATTGCGCTGAATCACTGGTTACGGAATACCTTTCCCATCGGCGGGTGAGCATTTATGCCTCTGCATTGCATTATGTGGGCAGCATTATCTTGAAGGAAACGATAGATATTTGCATTACGAATACGAATAACAATCGCGAGAAGGGGGGAGGGAAGAAAGAGGTCCAGACCTGTGTGGCGTGCCAGGACATTAAAATACGCTGCGGAGGGCGGACAACCTAAAAGGGTATATTGTTCCCAGCCCTCAGAATCACGTAACCTCCATGCGTTCGAAGACCACCTCGGACGGTTGCAATGGCCTTGTGTTCTCCTTTTTCTTTTTCTTCACTACCTTCACGTCCGTCCGTTCTTTTCCGTCCCTCCTTTCAGTAACGAGGAATGGCTGGTTTCCTCCGTAAAAAGTCAAACAAACAGGCTCAGCCAACGCCGACTCCCTCTGGCCCGATTTCTATAGGCGGGCCGACACCCTTGTATGCAAAATTTACTTCTGTGACGACAAATGGAAGGAGCACAGGCTCGGGGGGAAAGCGGAAGCAGGGTACGATTTCAAGAGAGGACCGAGATTCGACGACCTCTTTGCTGCCGATACAGCCTGTGCCTTCGTCTTCTGGCGACCACGCTCCCGTACCTGTGGACGTACTGTCTTCGTCACCGCCGGCGTCGACGCTGGTAACGAATCGCCGGCTTAGTCGAGGGGGCGGAGGAGGGGCACCCAGAGTAGATACGCTGATCCCGAGCGAGGCCCTGTTCTCCACACCCAAAGTTCTTACCCGTTCTACGGCCGACAATCAAGATGGGAGTGGAGGGTCAGGACGTCATAATTTGCAGCCGGGCTCCCTGCGAGGTGCAAAGGGCATCACACACGAGGTGGGTATTACTCTTCCTGGTTCGTTCGATTCTCCGGGGCTTGGACCGCCTAGTATCCTCCGTGATCAGCGTCTTCCGATTCGATTGGTATTACTAGCACCATTCTACCCTTCTTCTTCCCGTCAATCTTACCGCCTTCTCACCGCTTGATTACTCACTTTTCCTTGCTTATTAGCTTGCCAGCGACCCTGTTCCACCACCTGTACTTCACCGATCAGTACGTTTTTTTGATCTGGCTTCTTTACCAAGCTTTCTAACTCTTGGAATAATATAAAGGTATCAACTAACGAACCTAAACCTTTACTTGACGAGGCCCCGCCTCCACCTCCCGCAAAGCAAGCCAACTACACTGCACCAGTCTCCTATGCAATGAACGGCGCGTACCCCATGCCTATCAAGAAATTACCACAGCATGCCGCCCCTGCACCCGTCGCGTCGAGGAAGGGTCCATTGATCTTTGCTGCCATGGTGCAAGCGGAGGATTCATACCCGTCTCCGCCTGCAGAATACCCCCTGGATCCGGTACCTCGATTCATGACGAGAGCACCAGTTATGGCAACAGTGAGTGTTTCGCAGTTCAAGAGAGCCATCTCTCATTTTTTTTCGTCGCATCACAGCCTAAGCCGGCTCCTCACGAGACGGCACCTCAGTCTATGTCGCCGTCAAAAGCTCAGCCTGGCCGGACCCAGCCTCCCACAACGACCAGTCGCTCACCTTCTCTTCCTGCCCATTCTACATCACGAACGATGCCACATTCTCCTCCTCAAACGCCACCACAACATATACCACAACAATTTGCATCACCGCCACCATCTCAACATGGATCATCGTCACACCAGGTGCCTCAATATCGCACCGATTCTCGCTTTGTGCCTGTCGAACCTCCGACGCCTCAGTCTCTCCGTCGACAAAATATGAGCCCCGCTGCCCCGCCCGTTGCATATCACCACCAGCCGAACGGTGTGGTTCGTTCGCCGTCTAATGCCCGACCAAATGGCAGCGTCAATGGACATGGTATCGGTGTCAGTCGAGCACCGTCGCAGCCTCATCCGAACGGGAACGTCAATATCAATCGCACCGTATCGAATGCACGTCAGCCTCCTCAATCACAGCCGCCCAATTTATACCCGAATGGAGCTGCACGTCCATCGACATCGAATGGCGTCGTTCGGATGCCTTCTCTAACGAACATGAACATGAATTCTAGCGTTAATGGACGCCAAGCCTATCCTCACCCGAACGGGATCATTCGTTCTCCTTCCCAGACTAATCTTCCAAGCAGTGTTACATCACGTACTGCTTCTGTCCTTCGCTCCCCATCTCAGACCCAGGTTCATATCATTCCTTTGACGCCTCCTCGGGCAGCTCCCTCTCGTTCACCTTCTGATGCCTCAGTCTCACATTCGACGCGGAGATTGATGAAAAAGCATCATCACCATCAACAGCAACCGTCTGTGATTCCAGTGCAAGATGACGTACCGTACTTTGCAGACGATCCGTTTGCAAAGGTCGAAGGTGTGAGAGTCTTGCCGGCAAGTTCGGTCACTCATGGCTTTGGTGAGGACACGGCGAGAGAAAGAATACCTTCGAGAGAAGGTAGTTTGCGTGGAGTCTCTATTGTCGCACATTCCCGAGAAGGCTCCCGAGAAGAAGAGAAGTCGAAGGCAAAGGTAGAGGAAGAGGAAGACGTCGACGGAGACGGAGTAGCTGTTCCTAGGGAGAACGTAGTCGTCAGGCCGATTACACCAGAGAAGAAGAGGGTAAAAACCCCGTCGCCGCCTCCACCCGCCAAGAAAAGATCTGCTACTCCACCCCAAAAGCCTCTTACCCCGCCGCTTCCTGTGGAGGAACGACCAGCATCACCGCCTCCGCCGGTTGCATCTCGGTCTCGGTCCCGCCATCATGCAGGCGCTTCACCGCCCCCTGATTCTCTCGTTGCGAACGTTAAGGTGAACGAAGACCAGCCGTTCCCACTGCATACATTCCTAGCTGATCCTGCGTTGCTGAGAAACCTTCTGGGATACCTCGGTTGGTGGGAGTGGTGTATACTGGGAATGATCAGTCAACGAGTCAGAGGTGTGCTGTTCGAATCTAAGCCTGACGGAGATGAGAGACGCGAGGAGGTTCTTGAGAGATTCCTTGGAGGCGTGGGTTATCGCAGGTGGGCTTGGCCGGATGATCCGGAACCCGTGAGGTTGACTGTCAATGTGAGTATAGGCTATCAGAGTCTATTGTTCCTTTCTAACTTTTGTGCTAGTGTCTCCATGCTTATATGCATGGTGTGTCTTTACCCACGCACGAATACGCTCGCGTAGCAGTACGGTACGTACGCGAGCTGAAGGTCCTTCCAAGCGAGAGAGACCTAGAGTTGGGCCGAGTAGTGAAAGCGCTGGAGCAAGCGACGAGGGCGTATACCTCTGTGGTGTTACGGCTTCGAGCACAAGCAGAGAAAGAAGCTGCTATGATGAGTCCGGTGATCAACAGGCCCCCCTCACCGACGTTCAGCACCTGGTCGCATACGCAGTCCCATGCAGGTCACCTTGCTCTCACTCCCAGTGCTGTATTCCGATCTCCTCTTGTTAAGCTCCGCCGTGCGCCTCTCCTCCGATGCTTCGTTCCTTCACCTGACGGGGACTGGCTGAGTGATACGAGCGTGCTGCGGTGTGAGGCAGAGATGGACAAAGCGGGTGTGAGAGGTCTTCTGCGCGCTGGAGACGTTGTTTGGGATGTCGCAGTGGGAGACGAGGCGAATCTGGGGAGGATGGTGTGGGATGGGAGGTACCTCATTGATCTGGATTATACCTTCAGCGTTACCGGGGATCTACCGAGATACTTGCTAGCGCTGGCTTTCCCGCCGAGTTACTTTCATCGCGTTGTGAGGGGTGGTAACAATGGTGCTGGTGGTGGGCCGGTTATTCGCGTGGATTTGAGGCCTTGGGGAGATGAAATCCGGGGGAATATGCAGCTCTTGCAGGATAGAGTGCGGACAGAGACGTAAGTGCCAGTTGTATTGCTATCTTCTCTCGTTTTGACGTCTGTAAAGTCCACAGGGAACGTACCATAACGTTGTCCGGTGGGTCCACCGTTCCTCGTTCCAGCTTCGAGCACGACGCGGGACACGTATACCCATCCCCGAGTCGGGTGGCCTATTTGTCGATCCTGGCTGGTATGGCACGGTCGTTGTGGAGACCGAGGGTACGAATGAGAGCTTGCGCGATCTCCAGGAGAGGCTTGGGATAGGCCGAGGCATCCAGAGTGCGAGTATGAGAGCAAAAGGTGCCGATTCAAGTTGGGGAGACGATAAGATGGTTTTCAGGATTTTAAGAGAGAGGAGCCGTCCTGGGGAGATTTGGATTAGGGCCGTTGGAGTGAAAGAGAGGGTTAATTGATGGTCTTTTTTCTTTTTGGATGTTTGGACTTACCGAACTTGTTGTATTATACTGATCATTAATGTACGTAGGATAGACCTCGAATTGCAAGACAATCACCAATATTACTATACGTTGCCAAACTTTGCCAGGATTGTAAATTGGCTTGTAATACACGTGACCGCGACAGTAAAAAACGCGTTTCTCCAGAGAGATGAATGGATATTAAACCTTCAAACTTCTCCGGGCCTAATTTTGAGCTTGCTGCATTGCAGGAGAGCGGATTCAAGTTATACCTCGTTGTCACTGGCAGTTTTGAACGTACTCTTTGAATCCACTGGCATACCGCAGAATCATTAATTCTCCCTCTTGGGAAAGGTTCCCAAAGAGTGACCCGACTTGTCTCCAATATGGAGGGAGATTCATAATTACTGATCGGATCGTTGATTCAACTTGTTATCTCTCATATTTCCCGATGATGATTGGCTTTTGCTTTCGTTTCCAATCTAGCGAGGAGGGATTCCCTTCCGCCATTGAAAGTGAGAGAGAAGTTCCACCGACATATAACCAGTGCAGGAAGAAACTCCCGAAGTTCAGTTCAAAACAGACAACCGTTGATTAAAAAGCAACTTAAACAAGTAGAACTAGAGCATATTCAAGAACCTTAAACGAAGGCCCCAACCCATCCTTTGAAAGCACCTTGACCACATCCTTGTCACGCAGAACTTGATCAATAACTTCTCTCATGCCGCTGGCATGATATATTTTTGCACAGGCGGCATGAATAGCAAGAAATTTCGGGTTGGGCAAGGCGAAACGGGGATCGGATGCGATCAAAGTGATTTCTTTTCCGTCTATCAAAGTACCAGCTTCAACCTCACCAGGATTCCGGAGTACGTAGGTATTGGCGCTGCCCTGATTAACCGTCAGGCGAGTCAATATCAGTATGGGAGATTACGCACCCGCACCGTTTCGAGCCAAATATGTAGGGAACCCAAAGCTTTATGGGCACCGAGTGTTATTGTCATCACATTATCAATGCGATTGATATCGATGCCTGTGACTCGGTCGATGATCTTGAAGCCGCTGAATCGCTCTATCAATTCAAAAGTTTTGGACGATTTCCGAATCTATCAACACTGTTAAGTAACGAGAAATACTACTCGTCTTAATAGCAAAAGTACTCACGTCGACAGCTTTCTCCGAATTCGGAGCTAGAGAGAAGGGAAGGATGTGGGCGGTAGTTGTGTAACTAGACGTTCGTTGGTCTTGTATGGATATAACCTCTCCCTTTTTTTTCCGGTTGAGCTTGACTTCATCGTCGAGACTGTTCGTAATCACACATCGACTACCATCGCGTGCATGAGCCTATTCAGAAATTGTCAGAAAATTAATAACTTTGTGAGCGAAGACATACAAATTCTTTCAAAGTCGACTGCATCTGTTCGGCAGCGTCAATCAACGAGATTTCTTCAACGTTCCACTGAAACGACGATACTGAGGGGGGCTCTCCTATCATAAGAGTCTTTCCCCTGCAAGCTCGCACTGGTCACAAGGTAAGCAAAATATACAAGTGCGAAGGGTAAGACTCACTGGGAACCAACAGCCCACACAGATATAAATCGGCAAGCGCCTTTATTGCTGCGTCGTGGACGGAAGATAAGATGTCTGTAGCTACGTTCCTCTGTCCAACTTCGGAGGGCGCATGAAGAAGTAGAGCACCAAGTATCAGCGTAGTTTTGTCTGTGGTGTCTAAGGGACTGTAGTTGATAAGTCGGGCATGAGCGGTCGTGATGCAGTCTTCAGCTGTGGTAAGAACGAACATTGTGGCGGTTAACAGGAAAACCAACAGATAGTCTGTACAAATTTCCAGGAGTGGCAGGAGTCAGCGCTAGTCTGAGACCAGACGGATCATAGACCTCGATCGTTACATATCTAGTAGTCGAGTAATTCTAGAATAGAGGCTCGCTTACAGTGGGAAGTAGTGGTAAAGAAACCCCCTGAGTGCGCCTCAAGTAAAAAGCACTACGTGTATGGATGAATACATGATAGGATATACCGTAGGTTATGTACTTCACGCCAGAAGCTACAGATAGCTACTATCCACCCAGTTGGCATAGTCACTACCCAAAACGTCTGATATGGTGTAGCCACTGGTCGAAGATAGTTTCGTGGAAAACGATGCACGAGTGCCAGAAGCACCGGACCCTGGAAAGAAAGTCTTAAGGGCAAAACATCTTAGAGATGAGTAGCGGCAACATACCGATACTTTCATATTCAGCAAATGTAACATGATCGATATTGGGTGAGCTGCTAGACCACTGTTCCCAGCCAGCACCGTTGATCAGATTTCCGAGCGAGCAGGATGTGTAAACGACCCTATTGGTATTTCTTCAGCAGCACACAATTATGGGTAGTACATCGAGTAGCATACCGAGCATAATTTCCCCATGGACGGCCAAGGTATACTTTCCCTTGAAGGGATGTCTTCGCCGAGCTGCTAGTGGTGATAGTTGCTTTGTTGATGACAACTGAGACCAGCGTTGAAATCGATATGCGATTTGAATGGATTCTAAATGACCTACACAAACTGGTTCCGGACGAGGAGGTACGTCCGCTAGCCGTTATTGCTCCAGCACCCACGGAAGCAATCATATTCTTGTGGAAGTAGGCCCGTGCATATTGACCAAAAATGTAGTCGACGGCTCCTTCGATATAACACGAGCCATAGAATTGGTTACCCGTTTCGGCGAGCACTGTATCCTGATAGCTGTTTGCGATCGGTCAAATACCCGTCTCGGGAGGAGGGACGAGAATAGTAGACCTGTAAAAGCCCACACCATAATAACCTTGATTTGATCCATATGCACTCAGAGCCAGCGCCTGGCCGTTCGTACTCGCTTGACCGAACTAAAGGACATATGATGAAAAAATATTTCCATGGACTAGTCACAGGCGCACCATGTTTTTCACGTTAACGTTGTATAAGGCAAAGTCGTCTTTGTGTACACGTAGGGTCCCAGTCAAATCATCGGTGCCTGCAGTGCCAAGAGAGCTCGAATGTGTGATCGTGACCGTATTTCCCGTGTAGCTGCTGGTATCGGAAGTCTGGCCCATAATCTGAGCACTGGATATCAGCACCATCGGCCAAGGGTCGGTTTACTATAAGAATGCACACACTGTCGTCTTGCCTTTCCGATCGATGTATACTTGTTCAGAGTAAGTTCCTAGAGAGAATCTATCAGTCTTGATATCAACTCTTGACAAGGAAGGTCGACTTTCCCGCATAGATGAAGATAACCCGGGCAGTCCCATCGTTAGGGAGTGAATTGACAGCGGCTTGCACCGTGCTGTATTCTCCTGACTTTGTTCCACTGCCTCTCACAACGACAGCACCACTTGGCGCAGAAGTGCGACTATCCCGCTTCACAGGGGGAGTCGCGTTCACTACGTTAGTGGTAAAAAGAATAAGAAGAGAAAAAACCGTTAAGGCTCGGAGGGGAAAGAAAGCCATCTGTGTTGTCTACAATCCCGTTCCGTCATCCTTAAATACCTACAACGGCGACTATTACCTTGGATCACGACTGTTGCTTGACCGAGGATGTGCGACTTCAGAAAATTCCATCCGAGGTTCAACCGGAGAGAGCAGATGCCTGTAGCGTTGAAACCTTTCGCGTAGCAAGATATAGTGCTAGGCCGAGCCTCAGAAGTTTGGGGTCCGAAGTGAATCGATTTTGAATTCCAAACACTTATGTAACGGACAAAAGTTGACTGAAAAGATAACAATTCCAGTCCAGTAATTAGCACCCGTCTTAATTATTCCGAATTTTTACAGACCTTTTCCCCGCTGACCTGCATGCTTGAGTGAAAGTTGAAATTGCGTCAGTTCCCGCTTCTACTTGTTCGGCCTTTGGACTTCCGGACGATACCCACGGTGGGCACTTCAGGCCTTTGTCAATTATTGCGGGCTACGTTTTTGTGGCAACTGTTGAGAAGTGTTCAGAACTATCTAGCGTATTATTAGCTTCAGAAAATGAGGTGAAATAAGTTATCAATGACTTGAATTAGAATTTTGGTAGTTCCTGATAATCCTGCCGGATTGTATTCACCTTGAACGCATCATAGCGGCCTTACGCTGCTCTCTGCTCCCAAATCCTCATAAAGCCAGAATTTTAGGGTGCCGGAATGCACAAAGACTCCTCTCGCGCTATTTGGCTTCGAATCGCATCAGACGTTGTCGGTTTAAACGACTCAAGTTCTAGTCGCGGTCCTTAGCCATAAGCGCCAGCCTCCACAGTTTATGATCATCAAATACAGAAGAACAGCACTTGAAATTCGCATATTTCACATATTGCTACAGAAGAGGGGAGCACGCGATCACATCGAGGTCACTTTCAAGGGCCAGCCGCCAACCAAACCCATCGAAACCGGTCCTGGGGTCCACAAGCAGAGATTGGGCCGGTTGCGACTACTCCTCATCGTTCGTCAGGTTTTGAGCCTCTGGTAATGATACACAGTATTCAGGAGGTGGCAGTTCAGTAGAAGTTGACTCTTTTAGCTCGTTCTGTCGCTGGTTTCGTTTGACGAAATAATTCATCGTCATACAGATAGAGAACCACAGGCCTTGGTAACTGTTAGATGAAAGGCTTTCTCCTAAGTCAAACGATGCTCACCCCCTACCGCGACAGGAACAACAGGAAAGCGCCACGTGATAGGTTGAACGGGTACGGGACAAGTTACCTCGGAGCCTGAGATAGGCCTAGTCGAACAGTCAAATGTAGTCATTCACATTGGCGAGGGGATGGAAGTTAATTCACCCGTCATAGCATCGACCGTTGTCGGCATGGTATACAGTAGTGACGCCTGCTTTAGAAATGAGCATGCCACTAATTGGAGAAGCGTATGCTTGAGATCCGTTGCGTTTGAAGCTTAATGGGCACCGGCAACCCCCGGTTCTGGACCGTGAGATAAGTAAGCGCCTTTTTGGGCCTTCCGGCGGCAAATCCCTTCCGGATTTGTCCATGACCATCCGTACTCTTTGTTTGGGACCTGCACAGTGCATGCGATGCATGCCTCCATTAAATAATGTTACAAGGAATCCTAATCATGGCAGTAATCTTCTCCTTTTGTTAATATACATGGCATCCTTGCAACCATTGTGTCTCTCTCTCATAGCCTGGAGAACAAGGCTGCTATTCTTATTGTCATATTTCCTTGATCTCATTGTCCTAAAGTGTTGATATATTAACTCCCACTCATTTACACCTTAAATGATGTGTTTGGTAACAATTAAACGCCTTCAACCGTGACAAAATTGGTACCATGAAAGTGTTTGTACATATTTGTACCCTGAAGTTATGCACCTTGTATAGGCTTCCACAGAGTCGAAGCTGCTCCAAAAAACACAGGAGATGTCTTTCCTAACTAAAATACATGTATTCTTCGAGACAAAAGTGAAAATTTCATTCTGCAATCATGATAAACTTCACCAAAATCAAGGAAAATGATGTAAATCAAACAAAGTGCCTCGAAGAATACATGTAGAATTTTATTCTGAGTAAATTGTTCCAGCCAAACTAGAGCTGAATCTTGCTCCTTCGACCCACAGTAGGTGCATCCATAAAACACGGGTATTCCGGTCCATTTTTGGTAATGCTCGGAGTCTGAATTTAGCAGGGGGTTGCCGGTACCCAAGCTTAAGGTCAAGATGAAGAGGAAAACCAGCCTCTTCAGCGAAGACAAGTGGGTGGTGGACATGGCGGACGATGGACCAAGGAGAAAGAAGCGGATAAAAATGTTTTCGAAGCATGGGGTTTATATATGCAGAAGAACAATGGACTGTTGTCTTTCCTGACCAGGTTGAGAACTTATGTTGCCAAGACAAGAAAGACAAGAGCTACAATTGTAACGACCAAAGAGGGCTGTCGGAGAGGCTACTAAGCTATAGTCGCGACATTTTCCAACGTAAAAGAGCGGCTCCGAGGGGGAGGGGGAGCTTGCCGTGATCAAGAACGAATCAAAAAAAGTTGGCTCCGATTTTCCTGCCGTGAGCCGGTATGCCGTGGTCTAGACCGAATACGGCAATCAACGACAAAGATCGTGGCAGCATCGGCACGTGCCGGCAACAAAATTTCTCTCCACCATTTAGTCCTTCCTTCACTACTTACAGCGCAGCTTTCACAAGTAAGGCTTTTAACAGATGTAATGACTCAATTATAACTCGTTCTTGGTAGCAGGGTCCTCCAATACCACGAAAATGGTGCGAACAGGTGCCTGCAGTCGACAGTCCGTAAGTTAACTTGTCAATGACAAGTTTTAAACTGAAATCCTCCAGGTGGCCATATCCTTTGTCCCCCCGGAGATCATTGACAAAATAATTGATTATCTGTGGGATGACAATCGTGCTCTTATATCCTGTTCCTTGGTCTGCCGCGTCTTCTACCCTCGGACCCGGACGCATCTGTTTTATATTATCAATATTCGACGCAGGAGTAATACCGCTACGCGGTTCATCGATATAACGAATGCTTCCCCACACTTACTATCATGCATCACGGACACAAGAATCCTCGGGACCACTGTTCATTCCATCCTCGCCCCCATACTCCCGTTGATGAGCAATTTGACTTCGTTGAAAATACAGTTCATCAAACTTGCGAACATAGGCGACCTTCACGCTCACGTATGCCAACTTTTGGGGCTCAAGCAGTTCTCTCTGGACGGCTTATACTACGATAAAGAGGGACCACCTTTCAGTCCGCTGCCTACGCGACGCGGACCGGCCCTCGAGAGGATGGACATCGTGGCCGATGGGAACCTGCATTTGCTTCCGTCCTTCTTTCACGCGGGATTGCGGTCGGTATACATTGACTCCCTGCAGTACCTAGAGGTGGACAAACCCTCAGAGAAGGATTTGCATGTTCTATCCGAGCTCACACGTGTTGCCGGTTCATTGAAGCACCTGCGACTGTTAGAGGTTCAGTGGGATGGTATGTGTCCGCTTACCATTCGGTTTGATTTCTATAAACGCTAACACGAATCCACCATCCACAGTACGTCATTGGCCCAATCCTCCTACGCTTGTTTTAACAGGCTTGGAGACGCTGTCTATGGAAGTATGGTATAAAGACGACCTTGCAAGAATTGACTTGTACCTTTTGAGATGGCTGATCGGTTCGCTCTCTTCCATGGACGAAACTTCTTCCCTCCAGTACCTTGAGCTGAAGCTCAAATGCTGGGAAGACAGTGAGCTCCAAGAAGTGGACGAAATGTGGCTATTGTGGATGAAGCTGGATGACGTCTTAAGCCGCCCCGATTTCTCGCGGTTGCATCAGCTGAAGGTCAAGATAACTGGCGAAGAAACCACCGAAGAAGGACTCCTCTATGCTCAGGCTTTGGCCGGTCATAGGTTTCCGTTGGCGCTGGAAAGAGGCATTCTTATGGTTTGCACGGATGAGGAAGATTGATATTGTCCTTCTATCTGTTCTGCTCTTTCCTGCAATGTCGTAGGTACGTCACCGTCATGTCGCCGTGGCGCACGATACCTGGTATATGTCCTATCCCTTTATTCTTAGCACTACGAATCCCCCTTTCCCCAGTACCAACCTCGATTCTTTGGCAGACGAAAATGTATGTGAGAACGGAGAATTGACATCTCTTGCGACACTGACATAGGTACGTCACCACTAGTAGTCAGACTCGATGGGTCAACGACAAAATGAAAGTCGTGTCTAGCTGCTGTGGCGCCACCTATCCTCGGTTCGACTCGATGAACCGCTCCGAGCCAAGCTCACCGCTAAATGGGCACGTTCGAGAAAATTAAGCAAGAGTCGTGGGATCAATCAATCCGACGGCAACAGCTGTATTCTTCGACTTGACTACTATCTACTACAACTGCAGTCTTTTCATCTTCTAGTACTACCTCGAATCTTTCAATCATGCGGTCCAGTCCAGTGGAACCGGGCTGTTTCTGAGGTGCTTCTGATTCCTCCCTCTTTACACCGACTGCCGCACCCGTGAGTGATAGAGCCTAAGATAGGATCTCTAAAGCATGCCGCCCGGAGGAGAGGAAGATACTTAGGCTTGAGGGAAGTTGATCTGCTTCTGCTTCTTGTCTTCTCCGTGCCTACACTGTTTCGCGTTTTAGCGCGACCAACCAACGTCAAGAAACTGATTGGTACTTACAGCGACGCGAAAGCGATCATCCCGCAAATTATTTAAGGCTTCTTTTCTGTCGCCGAAATACATATTCACTCGAAAAGGAACCTTGAACCGTTATCAGTGAAGGATGGCACGAAGTTGTCGCACTAAGTCTATTATACGTGGAGCACCGGCTCTCGCACGTTTCATATTGAGGTCTATTTTGTTAACTGTAGACCTGCATAGTTGGTCTGGGTATCAATGAAGCCAGACCAGCCCCTTGTCGGCGGAGGAGCATCGTATCTCGAATGACCATTTGTCCACTCAGTACAGGGAAACTGGGTGAACTGAGGGGGGCTGGATTGCCGACTCGAGAGATGCTTTCATCAGTATGTCATACTTAACAAGTTGCAACTCTGTGAATGACTGATCAGTGATATGGCCCCTCTTTTTGACTGTAACAGCCTTTTTACACGTGTAACGTCAAGTTGAATGCTCAGCTTCGATTCAACGGGGACTTGGCGTGGTTCGGAATTCAACTTCACTTTCATATTCGATTTTCGCAAGTGACAGATAGGTGAGGTTGTTTTACTCTCGTGTTGTTTTTGCTCATCTCTTGACTGTTCAAAACGTCAACACAGGTGATCGAACGCTGATCCGTACTTTCGAGCCTCGAGACTTTCCCCATTATACCGGAAACATCTCTGTCCCTTCGCCCAAATTCAGTCTGTTGCAGCTAGAGTATGAGAGCACGGTATCCTACTCTGAAACGGACAGATTTCCTTTGTCAAAAATTTCGTTTCTTGATACCCGAAGGTGTTGCTTATTTCTACCTGCCAACCAGGATAAGGCTGTCTGGTGCCGGGCCATATCTTTCCCGTGATCCGTGATGCGTACGATGTCTAATTTACATCTTCTCTGCCTATGACGCATCAAGATGCACTATGGGTTGTCCGTGCCTCGTACATTGTCGGCTAATGAACCAAATCGGTTCCGCATGTCGCTAATTTGAAGGTGATTATCATTCTTGTCCAATGTGGGCTCTGATTTCTGTAAACAGAGCTTTGCAGGTGAAGTGGGAATGACGTCGATGCCAGTGGCTGATGGTTGTTACTAAAATTCACACATCCAGGTTGTTTGTTAGTACATAAACATAATACACGTCTATTCCTAGCCGAATATCTATTCGGAAATCAGACGCTTCAAGGAATTACCGTCGCATGCACGCACTTCACTGCTGCATCTTTGCAATCACTAACGTCAAGAGTCATCTTTGGCCAGCAGGCGGTATCGCATTTCTTAATACGTTCGCTACCTTTACACGACGTCAATTCTCAAGATCCTGATCTTCGGCCTACTAATAGGTTGTGGAATTGAATCCTTAAGAGTGGAAGCTGAAGCTCAAAGACGAAGGAGAGACATGAGAGGCATAAGTCTCTCTCGCCCTTTTTAATTTCCCCTCCAAGAGTTCTTTTCTCAAGCCGAACTTAAGGAATATCCTTTACACTTCCAGGGTCTATCGAAAAGAATGGTCTTGACTTCAGATCTAGAATCATCTACAGAATTCTATCATCGTAGAAGTAAAGAAGATTTGATCGCGTTTGATACATTTTGCCGGACCGTATTATTGCATGACTTCATTTCCATAATTAGGGGTGCCGCACTTTCTTCTCGACACCCACCTTCGCCGTCAACCCCTTCGCCCATGGAACACGGCCTTGTCGATGAACAGCAGGAGGGGCAGACTATTAACGTCCCTGAGCTCGAGGCAGGTGTCCTCTACGCTGTTCTCACTTTTCGGGGCGACTATACTTCCTGGGATTGGTCCTTTTTCGTGCCAGACAGCACAGTGACGCCCATCGGCAAGTCAGGCGCGCTCTTTCATGTCGTAAACTACCCCTCCCAGGGCTCTACGGGCACTCTGGAGAGGTGGACATTTGAGATGGAGCCGAACAAGGACGTTAACGCTTGGCCGGAGATAGTCGCGATCGTTCGACTAGGGGATCTGTCTGGGTTGGGCTGCTTCAAAGATGTAGTGCAGGAGCTCATCACGACATTTTCTACAGTCGACATGAACATAGACCCGGTAGAAATGAGCACGAGAAAGTGGTTCTTGGATGCACTGTGGGTGTTGCATGACTGCGGATTCGTCACTTGCGACGATGCGTGGCTTTTGGAGAGGGAGCTCAAGAAATATGCATTTAGTTCTATGGATACGTATTTGGAGGCAGGAGGTAAGTAAAATTTGATCATTCTGGGAATGCCGTGGTCATATTGCCCACTATGTCTTAGGCTGCAAGGTGTTTAAATCCGAGCATTGCTCGTGAGAGCACACATAAAATTAGGTTCGGACTATTTCTGTTCAGTCTTTGGTGAACGGTTTGACCTGGCCTTTCCAGATCAACAACAAATAAATGAGATGAACTTTGGCTGGAGGTATAGCGGTCTGTCACGGTCGCGTTTAACGAGTTACAAAGTCCGGACGAATCTGCGGCGCTAGTATCGGGAACCACCAGGTCACGGTCATGTGTCGCCTCGTTTACATAGTGTCCGCGTTCGGAAGTAAAATTTGCTCAGGAACTAAGTAGCCGAGAAAGGGAGAGGGATCGAAAACACGAAAACCCCACTTATATTGCTGAATGTTTTGTTACTGATTGGGCAATTTATTCCTAGATTTCATATCTTCCATCTCATGCCTGCGGATGTACAACGGGGGATTAACTGTTCAGATCTCTTGACCCCAGGTCCATCTCGAATCTGAACGTCCCATCTATCGACGCAATCAGCACTAGTCGAGAGGTCGTCTGCCTCTTTTAGACTTTCCGTCTCTCGAGAAGTGCGACAAATTCTCCCTCTGGAGGCGATGGCGATGCCTGCTGGGGTGTTCAATCGTCTGAGAAAACGCTTTCATTCGACACTTGCTTGTGATAATCGTCAATCGTCCTATCACCTCTTGAAACCTCGGCCAGTTGATGTACACCGTTAGGCTACTCTATCTCTGGCAGCCCGATAACATCGTCTATGTCACCGCTACTGAGTATTATTGGTCAAATCAAGCATAATACGCACCTTAATTAGTGCTGAACATGCTACCAGTATCTTCGTTCCATGATTCGTATAACGCTGGCTTGTACTCTATGAAACCCGTCCTCGAATTAACACAAAGGGCAAACATATCTGAACATATGTCCCAGCCGACTTTCTGCAGGGTCTCCTTCTCTTATCATCCTTCCTTTATCATCTCCCTTTCGCCTCTGTCTATAGATGCCTAAGAATACTGAGAAAATTGTCTATACTTCTAACTTTGAAATTTTGACCGACTGTCACTAGGTTCGGCTCCTACGTGAGTAGATTTTCGAATGCGCCTTGAATGCTGCAATGATTGGGAAAGTGCTAAATGTTTTTCTAAGGCCGCTGGTCATTTTATTTATCTTACATTCGTCGCAAAATATTGAGGGACATTTCGACTGTGCGCAAGGGATAAAATGGAGATAGACCTCCGTTATGTATTCACCCTCATGTCCGTTTATTAATCGTTGTGGCAAGGGTTACTATACTTGGATGGAGCTTTAGCTTGAACGACCCACCAATTGAACTCGAAGCGAATCATATGAAACATTACTGCATCGCTTTGTTTCCAATACTTAGTTTTATTAACCGAGGTATGATTTACCATCAACTTACCATCAACTTCATCATCAATTATTCCGTAACCCTAGATGGTAACGAAAATGAAATGGATGAAACCAGTACCTGTAAAATTATGCGATGCCATCATTCTTTAATTCATCCGAGTCGAGATTCGAGAATGGTGGCAATGAGCCACATCCTATTCGCCACGGTAAAGAATATAAGTCATATATGTACAGGTATTGACACCGTATTGTCGGATCGAAATCAACATAGTAAGATAAGTATAAAACTACGCACTACAAAGTGAAACTATTGGGGAAAGTAGCTGAGGTCCATGGTTGAATCTAGCCTAGGTTCGAGGACAAACTCTCGGCGGACATAGTTCGCGTCCTCGGTCATGTGAAGCTAAGTACAAAAAGGATGAATCATCTGGCATTCCGTGTGACGAGACGGGAGAACGTACGTATACCTCGCCCAATGCAACATGTATTAATAGTGCATACCATAGCGCCATGCCCTGTGTTACACGGATGGACGAGCCGAATCCCAAGGAGTCACCTTTCACATCAGCGGTGACAGCTACGTAGGTCTTCGAGAGATCTACCCCCTGAGCGACGCAGGATGGATACTGTTGGGAGACCGTCGAAATATCCACTTGAACGGACAGAAGCTCGTCACAGCGGAATACCTGTAAGAATCAGAAGAGCCCGTGTTAATGGGGTTCGCGAACTGAAATGAGAGGACGTGCCGCATGGTAATTCCCTATGGCGGTCACAATGAGACGCGCGATTACGACGATAACGCGGGTGGTTATCGCGCAACTAAAAATAACGACACCACCTAATATTTCAATTGTGTTAAAATGTTAAGCATGCCAACCTGGGACAAGGTCACGTACGAAACATCCATCGGCGGTGCTCTCGAGTATTGCTTTTGACGTTGAAGAGGCCGGCACAAAAACAGAAGATAATACCGATTCCCAGAGTGTAGTAGGCAGACTGAGCATTTATCTCTCCTCCGAAGGATCTATATCCAACAATGGAACCACAAACGTTGGCTGGAATCAAACAGAGGAGAACGAAGTATCCTAAAGGAATGAAGTTAATGTATCGCCACGGTAAAGAAGGTCGAGTGACAGATTCACCATTTATGCGATGGAGCAATACCGCTCTCTACTGCGGAGTCAATTCAGTTCGGGAACACGATCAATGGGGGACATACGCGTCGGATGGCAGGAAGGAATTGAAGGAGGACGAATATGCCACCAACTGTAATCCATTACTTAGCCGCTTTGAAACTGTATATGCACTGGATTGATCTTACTGATAGAGAGGTATACATGAATCGGATAGGCGACCTTGAACCCGTTCTTGCTGAACCAAAACCATTCACCTGGATACTCGGTAGTAGAATACGTCACGTGGAATGCCAAACGAAGAACGAGCCCACCTGGGACCGTCAGTCTTTCCATCGTCTTCATATTCATCATGGGGGCATGGAACAAGCAATATCCAAGAAGGGCACCTCCACAGATGAAGTCTAAGGGATATGGTTCAGCGAAACATTGCTTCTTTAGATACTCGAGACGCACATAATAAAAGACTCTGCTGCTCCTTGAATCCTAGAATTCCACTAATGGTGCGATAAGCAGCACCGCCTGGCAAGTTTATTGGCTTCATTTGGGGCCTTGGTCTGAAGCGTCCAAACCACGAGTTTCGGGCGTAGAGAGGTCGCCCTTTGGTGTACGAAACCTCGCTGGTGTTATAATCGTGTTGGGTCTGAGACTCGGGCGTTGGCATGGAGGAAAGGTCGTAGAGAATCCAAGTCTCGACGAGCGCTTTTGAGTGCACGCCGCTTGCGAGATAGACGCAGGAAGAAATGGAAGCAAATTTACAAATTTCTTCCGAGGCGAGGTATCTGGCAGTTCGGTAGACAAGGGCGGAGTCCTAGTTTGGGACTGAGAACTAGTTCGCCTAGCCATTGTTGAATAGCTCCACTTATACACCGAGAAGTGGACTTTTCAGGACCATCAGAACATTACGGGAGAAAGGACGGCTTGTAGACTGCATAGGTTTGAGCAAATTTCCAAATTCCGTTACATCCCCCGGGCGGATGAAGGAAAACTACGCTCTAAAAACAACCAGAGGGATATAAATCCAGCTTCCCAAGTAAAGGCATAGCGCAAGAGGGTTTTTTGGGACATCTAGATCTCTACAGAGTCACGGTTGGAGAATTGAACGAGAAACTGCCGGCAATCACCTTGATCGCCGTTACGAAAGCGTATGTGTTTGGTCGTGTGATGCAGGGGTCTGTCCGACTTCAAAAACTCATCACGTCTCTTCGAGATGTTACAGCGGCATAGCAACAGCTTGCCGACTATCCAAGATGCCACCGAAATTCCCTTCGGGTTCTCTTATCAGCGCAGGCTAGATCTGACCGGCCTTGGTTCCGAACTAATTTTATTTCCAACGAACTGGTCTAACAAGTTCATTATCCCCGGGCTATTAACTTAGCACGCACGCAACATGTTAGGATGTATTACTATTAGTACTGTCTTGTTTATTACCCTTGCATTCGACTTTCTTCTCCCGCCATTGCTCCCTCGCTTGCACCTGGCATGGATTCTCCCCCTCCTTCCTCGTCTGCACTTGGCGTCAGTACCGTTGATGGGGAAGAGCTCACATATGACAAGGACCTGCGCTTGGGGGGCGGACGGAATGGCAGCGTTTTCCAAGGAAGCCTCAACAAAAATGTTGTTGCAGTCAAGGTCCTCAGTTCCGAAGCTTCGTCTGACGTGCGTATTATCCCCTCTATTCCTTCACATACGAATGACCATCTTCACTGCAGACTTTCTTCGACCGCGTTCATTCGTGGAGAAGTTTAAACCATGCTAACGTCTGCGAGGTTTATCGTGTATCCTCCAACGTGGAAGACTCCCTCTATCTCGTTATGCAATGCCATGTCAACGGGAATAGTCGGCAATTTTTGGCAAGAAACCCCAATGTTGATCGTGGCAAAATTGTACCTTCAATTTTCTGTCTTCTAGAAGGTCCCTTACTCACGATATGTCAGATCCTTGAAACTGCCCTGGGTATGCAATATCTGCATTCGGTACGTGGCGTCACTTGCGGTTTTTCGATGCCTCATTTTGTACCTTTTCATAGCGTGACATCATTCATGGAGGTCTCAAGCCGACCAACATTCTCATCAAGGACAGCGGGGAGACATGTGTTTCCGACTGGGCTATGGTCGAAGTTCAGCCAAGTAGAAACAAAGAAGCGCACCGATATTTCAGTCCGGAAGCGTGGAAGGGAGTGAGTTAAGATTATTCCTTTGTTATCGTAAAACTAATGGTCATCTTCAGACCGTGTCGCGACCTTCGGACGTGTTTTCGTTCGCGATGAGTGTGTATGAGGTACATCCGATATGGCTGTCTTATCGCTGTGGCTCACAGACTTTGTCAGTTATATACCCTCTCCCAACCATGGGGCGTACTCTCAGAGAAACAGATATATCAACTGGTTGCGACGGAAGATGCCCGACCCGACCGCCCAGATCCAACACGCGACGCACGCGTTGGGCTGAACAACTATTTCTGGGACATCATTGAGGAGTGCTGGCATAAGGAGCCTCGCATGCGGCCAAGTTTCGACATCGTTGTGCGATTATGGAGAAGCAACGGTACAGACACCCAAGTGTCGGCTTTCAATCCCAAGACAATGCCTGCCGCTAGTAGGGGAAGGTCTCTTTCCTTGAAGATGCAGCCGAACGGTTCAGATCCAGTGATAGCGTCTTTGACCGCCGAATTTGGCCAATTATCTACTCGGTCGACCAGCTTAGGCCGAAGTTCCACTGTAGCTTCGACGCGCTCGTTCAAATCTGGTCCACCAGCCTACGAGAAACCTCCGACAGCGTCACCAACTTCGCCTCTGTCGCCTTTGCCGAACTATTCACCTTTATCTTCCCAGATCTTTTCTGCGACCGTATCAAGTAGTACAGATACTTCGTCCCTGTCAACCCCAAGATCCCACCCCATAGATGATCTGCCACCTATCAGTCCAGTTTCCAGTACGCGATCATCACTTGTTATTCTATCTCCCGCGTCTAGACCAAAACCGCATGCAGAACCATTTCGGGTTAACTCACTCTCAAATAGTTCGGGTACGTGACGCTGTTTAGATGGAAGAGTTAGAAGTTTAACCTATCGTTTTCTAGACTATTCACGTCACTGGGATCCTACAAGTAGTTTATCAAGATCATATACTCCACAACTGTCTGCCTTTGCCGAAGTAGACGAGCGTATAGTTCGCAGCGAGTCACCGTCACTATGGGAGGCGAAACGTCGTGGGATGGGTGCAATAACGCAACCTATTGCTACTGCATGGGATCGTCGGTCGGGTTT
Organism: Armillaria nabsnona; assembly: GCA_030407065.1. NCBI lineage: Eukaryota > Fungi > Basidiomycota > Agaricomycetes > Agaricales > Physalacriaceae > Armillaria > Armillaria nabsnona. Next base: position 236,060 of record JAUDQA010000038.1, on the reverse strand, counting down.
GTCTGCCGAGAGTGAAGGATTTTCTGGCACCGGGTCATCATCCAGCTTGTCTCGTACGTGTTTGTCTCCGAATGATGGTCATTGCTAATACACCCTCGTAGACCCTCCGAATGCCATTCTTCTGGTTGGTGCGCTGCAAGCGGAAGTGCAAACTACTCGTAGACGGGCCTTTATCGACAACTGTCTTTCCAGGATCCAGTATGTCGCTACGCAATGTGACAAAGGAGCACAGAAGCTAGTTACAGCCGGAGCTGTTCCGGTACTGATACATCTGTTGAAGATCCGAGCAGCTGAGCCAGATGGTTTGGAAGTAGTTTTGACAACACTTGGTCTCGTCGCGTACGTTGTATCGCTCGTTTCTCTGTTCGCTTATCGCTTACACTATTTACCCAGCCACGACACCATAAGCGCCAACACAATTTACCGGACCAACACCACTAGAACCCTGATTGAAATAGTCAAATCCTCAACTTCGGATCCCGTCAATACTCTCGCTCTATGGTGTCTTAGTCGTATCTGCCGAAATGCCGATGTTGCCGCTGGTCTCATCAAGCAGAATCTCGTCAGCGTTATTCTTGAAAAAAGTCTGCACGGCAACCTTGCCTCCGCTCGTATGTCAGCGTGGTGCATTGGCATCCTCATCCATAACGATGCGATAGCCGATGTAGTCAGCGAGCTCGGTGTTATACCGGAAATAGCTGCTTATCTTCGGCAGGTATCGACCACGAACGCCGTCGCTTCCGATGACATTTGCGCGGGACTTTACGCAGTCGCTCGAATCGCTCGCACCATCAAGCTTTCGAAGGCCCTATATAAACAGGGATGCGTATCTCTTGTTTCGTTCCACTTGACGTCGTCGAATGACCCGTCGGTCCTTATGTGGGCTGCACGCGCAGTAGGCTGCATGATGCGGCCAAACAGCGCTGACATGGCTAAGGTACTCTTAGACGCCGACGTCGCGCGAGGCCTCTCCCGCTTGCCGAGCGTATTACCGCCGGAAATTGTCGAACCATTGGGTTCGTTCGCCTTTGCCATCCAGCGATTTAGCTGCGCCGAATGGGGAGGCGGAACACGTAGGGCGCTTGTAGACGCTGGAGTTGTGGACGCGCTGTTGGCCGCACTAAGAACAGTCGCTGACGAGCCCCACCCGCAGATCCATATGCAGATGGCATTGGCTGTTAGCTTTTTGGGTGACGTGGGAGGGTCCGCCATCAGGAAGGAGATTGTCAGTGCAGGCGGTATCACCATTCTAAAGCGGGTTGGGGAAAACGGTAGTGCGGATGTATCCAAAGCGTGCTCGATGGCGGTAACGAGTATCACGGGTAACCTGTGGACAAGGAATGCTGGTATGTCACTCGTCGTCCAGCTGCGCGATATTCTTTGGATTGACGGTTATCTTTGATTTAGCATCTGCAAAGACGGCTATGACACATAATTGGAGCGGCGGGTGTCCTGATTATCACACCGCCTGCCCTGTTCCTCTCGATACAGAGTCCTTGTACTAGTGGGCATTTAGTGTCATAGGCGTCATTTTTTTGGTTTTTGTTTTTGAGTATTACGTATACAAGTAATAATATTAATGCTATCTTATTATATACGAATCCGTAACTTGCGATCTAAGCCAACTGAGATTCCATAGTTACTTCCAGAACTTCGTGCAAGCTAATCTTAGCTCGGAGACAGATGGCCCTTTTGTGGCTGTGGCTGTGTTGTCAATAAACTTGAACAAAACGACCAAGTAACCTCTCTAGCTAGGCCCTCAGTACTTCTCGAACTATACAAGGTGTGTTCCAACTTCTTTCTTTGATGCATTGTTTAGTCCCACTTTGCAGTAAAATCTCTTCAGCATTGCCTCAAGAAATTATTGATCAGATCATTGACTACAATTACGATGATATTACTACCCTCCAAGCTGCCTCCCTCGCGTCCCACTCATTTCTACCCTCGTGCAGAGTGCGTCTTTTCTCTGAAGTTGTACTTGTACACGAGCATTTTCTCGATCCCGCGCCAGGGATGTCTATCATACAGGACATAACGGGAAGACTTTACACATGCGAGGATTTTCTCTCTCTCCTATCGGAGGCTCCATGGATTTCTAGCCTTGTCAAGACGCTTGTCCTTCATAATAGGAGCCAAGTACACCCGTTAAACGGCAGTACCCGCCTCTTGGAAGACCTCCAATATGCCGCTATTCTACCTTCCATCTTATATTCGCTTGTCCATCTGCGTCACCTAGTCCTCAGCAACGCACCATCCCAGTCATGGAGCGCGTTAAGCGCCGATATTAGAGCAGCATTTATCGGAATACTTCCTCTTCTCTCCCAGCTAGATGTCGATTTTCTCTCTTTTGAAGATGCGGCTGGCTTTATTGAAGTCATCCAGGAAGCTAAATTGTTAAGACATCTCTCCTATGTCAACGCTAGAAGTGTCAACTTTTGGGAACTCCCAGACACTATCAATGTACAATCATCTCGAGTCGGTCTCGAGTCGCTGACTGTCGCGGGCCGGCCGTTGGATGTAGCCCATGTTAACACGTTTCTATCACCCTATTTCGATCTGACGTGTGTTCGCGAATTATCAATATCTTCTGACAGTCTCTTCGAGGATCAGGAGTCCTTTGATGCCCTCCAAAAGCTTCTAGATGCTATTGGTGATTCCCTCGAGCATCTTACATTCGGGTTCAGGTTCCACTTCAGTACGTGGATTGAAACAGCCTATCAGTTTGTAAGGAACTTTACATCTAATCTACAGAATCCATAAATGTCAACAAGAATAAAAATCTCCGTTCAGTACACATTGTTAGCTCCCGGGTTGATACCGAAAGGATCCCGATCCATAAGGGCTTAGAATCCTTGACTTGGGACGTGGCTCCCCAATGGAGGAGCGATGTTTTTCAGGCAGGAAATTTGGAGGAACTCGGCTCGTTTCTGAATCAACCTACGCATTTCTCGTCGCTGTCGAGAGTTGAGATCATATTCCATGCGGAGCATGAGAATTGTGGACTATACACGTGCAGCGGCGGTAACGTCATTCATGGCGATATGCTTGAACACGTAACTTCCCAGATGCCTATGCTTAGAGCAAGAGGGATCCTGCGATTGAAGGAGCGCAGAGGTAAGTGTCTGTCCCCGGTTATCATGATACAAGTCCTTAAGACCATACCTTTGCATTTTTAGTTCGCCATGTATTCGGACGGAAATGGGATAGAGAACTTCAGTCAGTCTAGCCTGACAACTATCGGCCCTATCCGTATCTTCCCAGCAGATGGATTCCCAATGATAAGCACATAGCGGGGAAGGAGTAAGTGCAAAATTTTTGGTAAGGAATGGTTGTCTGATTGTTGCAAAAGGTGAGCAACAGTGTTCGTCAGGGAGGGATAATGATTGGTATATCTTGCATTTATCTACCGAGTACTATTCGTTATCGACAAACGTCGAACCATCGATAAATGAGAGTCCGGTTTCCAGATTAAGATTGATCCTGTTCCCTATCCGGTCCGACTGCCGAATTAATTTATCCCGTCTCGGAACCACCACGACTTCATGAGCATTGTAAGTGATCCATCACGTTCAAGGTAGAGCATGTTCCATTTTCTTTGGAGAAAAGTTCTGAATAACTTTTTGACATCAGCCAAGTGATCATGGCTTCAAATCCGAATCCGTCGTCGTTGCCACCCGAAGTCATCGACCAGATCATAGATTACAACTACGACGACGTTCCTACTCTCCGATCCTGCGCCTTGGCTTACCGCTCATTTCTTCCTTCCTGCCGAGTTCACCTTTTTTCAGAAGTAGTTCTTGTGCATAACTCGGCTATCAGAGACTGTGATATCCATGGAAGGCTATATTCTTGCGAGGACTTCCTACAGCTTCTTGAGGAAGCACCATGGGTTGCGGCTCTTGTTAAAGTGCTTGAACTCTGTGGTGGGTACGGAGTGGGCATTCGCTCGGGAAGTCTCTTCACCGAGCGCAGCTGCACGGACGATTATCTCCCTTCCATCCTCTCGTCATCCAAACTCCCGAAGCTGTACCATCTCAGCCTTACGTACTATCCTGCAATGAAGTGGGACACATTTCCTCAAAAGTTTCAGGATGCAGTGGAAATGACACTATCACAACCGACGCTAACCCAGCTAGATCTGGTCGGGATAGATTTCGACACACCATCAAACCTCGTTGCTATCCTTTCGAAAGCAAGGGCTGTGAAACATTTTTCATTCACTAACAGCTTGCGCTATAAAACGACCGGAGATGTAAACGTACCCGTCATTCCCTCAAATATCCCATACCTCTTCCAGCTGAGATCCCTCGGATTCGCTGGTCGTGCTATACATCTTCACGAGATTTATGCGTTGACCAAGGGCTTTCCCAGCCGCATAGATGTCACTCAAGTTCGTGAATTATTAGTAGCGACTGAGAGCGTGGCTAGCAGTGACTCTGTAGACGCCCTCCAGAGCCTCTTGGATAGCATCGGCGGCTCCTTGGAGCATCTAACTCTTGGATTAGCGAGCTCCCCGTCTAGTAGGCATCATAATTTGAGGAACGTGTTTTATATTTTGACGGCTTTTACCTCCAACAGAATCATTCTCCATTGATTCGAACAACAACCTCCGGTCCGTGCATGTCGTATGCACCTCCCTGGAGAAACAGCGTCATCTCCATGATATCCCCTTTTCGAGTTCAATACAGACACTTATAGTGGATGTAGGACCCGGGTGGGATGACAATGTACTCTATGCCGTAAATTGGCAAGAATTTGATAAGCTTTTTGACTCGCGTACGGGCTCGTTGACCAGGATCGTAATAATCCTTCATCGTCCCCATAATAATAGATGTGGAGAGCGGTTTTGTGGCGGGTATCCGTCTATCGAAGACAATCTACTGGAACAAGTGGAAGCGCGGATGCCCAAGCTGATGGCGAGAGGGATTCTCTGGGTCAAGGAACGGAGAGGTGAGTTTGTGGGCTCAGTCACGGTTACTTTGTTGATTTCATATCTGATTGTACGTACCAGTGCGGTATACGTTTGGGCATAGATGGATGAGAGATCTTCCTTAAACCTTTCCACAGATAACTTCTGATGTACCCCACATTGATGAAGGCAGTGTTGCCATTTACTATCGATGTCTTCGAAAACGCCTTGTGATGGTTCATGTGAAGCATCGTCTGCTGTGTGGACGAGAACGGATAGCTCTACAGCTGTGAGGGATGAAGGCTTCCGCACATAACAGCATATTCACAAATTCTACAGCCTTCAACAGAGGTCTAAGGGGAATGAAGAACTATGATCGCAGAACAAACTGGATTGAATGAGAAGAAACCGGAGAACATGTTTTAGGGTTCAGGTCTGGGAAACTCTGAGAGATCAAAATTTAACCTCGAAGAATTGCAAGAAGTTCGGTAGGTTGGATTGTGATATTTTTTTTGCAGTTGAGACCCCTGACCTGTGTTTTGCGTATAGTTCGGCGGCCACCATACGTATGCATTTGTTTCGATGCATTTTACGTATACCGAACAAAGTGGCACCACAGGGCACCACCTATCATAACGCCCGAAGCTCGCGTACAATTAACAGCTTCTCAAATCTTATGGCTGCGGGGTTAGTCACTTGCCTCCGGACCCAGTATATAAGCGCCTGCTCCATGTCCCTCTTGACCTTTTGCTGCCATGCCTTGTTTACTCCACCAAGTACGAGTAGCAGCAGACCCTCAAGCAGCTTCACCCCTGTTCTCCAACATTCCCCCAGAAATCCGTAACATCATTTTTCGGCTTGCTCTACGTAGCTATCCTGATAAAGCTAGGGGATATTATCCCGGAAATACCTACTACTTCCGCCCGGGATATGACCACTACCAGCGCATAGACACTGCGCTCCTTCTCACCTGTCGTCGCATCTATGACGAAACACAACTCCTGCCTGTTATCGAGAATGAGCACGTGTTTTGGTGTTATCGCGGTCCACCGGGGTCGAGCGCGGAGCCCGCCAGGTACTTCCATAAGATGGCAGAGAAGCAGCGGAATGCGGTCAATTATGTGCACTTCTTCGCGCAACAGTTTTGGCTCGAGGAGACCTTCCCATTAACTTGCGCAATCCCCGAAATGCGTCCGAGAAAGCTGAAGATCACGATCAGGCACTCGGATTGGTGGTACTGGGAGAATCATCACTTGTTGGTTCTGAAGGATGGGTGGACGAATAAGATTAGGTTGTTCAAGCGCCTGGAGGAATTTGAGATCGAGCTGGAGACGATTGAGAGGGACAAAGACCAGGTTTGCATCGAACGATATATCTTACGATGAGTTCACTCATTGCCGTGGTCCAGATGTTTGCTATAGCTCAGAGAATTCACAGCTGGAAGATCGATCTTTGGGATGGACGTGTGCTGAGTACCGAGGGTCGTCCAGTCATTCATGATCACTGGACGGGAACATCTGTTTTTGAAGGAAATCGTGTCAGGTACGACGGGGAAAAGAACGCTTGGACCAATAGACCTGGGGTTGTCCGCCCTGTCGCTCCGTTGGTCTATCATACGATGACTCTCAAGTGGACCGCCGTACTTTCGCGTTCAGGAGCATGTCAGTCAGATGTCATGAGCAGAAGAGAGGAGGGTACCGGGAATGAGTGAGGAAGTTCCGATCAGTGGTTATTGTTGATTGATCGTTGTACCATGCCATACGAAATATTATGAATCCATTATCTATCTCCCGCTGAGCAGTCCGTCGGCACGCACAAGCTCCAAAAGCTTGAGTGAAAATCTTGATATCACTATCACTATGGGTTCACGAGGATGGATGGGTTCGTCGTAGCCCGTATGACTGTTGGAGCCTGAGTTCGCCATTGGTACATCGAGCTTCAAGTTGCGTTATCTAATTGCCTGAGTCGAAAATCAAATTGTGAATCAATATTGACATCTATTAGAATCAAGAAAGACATTAGGCTGAGCGAAATAACCTGTGTCAGCGGGACATTCAGCAGAGGCGGACTCAGCGAGGATAGAATAAAGCCAGCTGGCCCAACTAGGTGTAAACCCCTTTCCTGATTATTGTCATCTTCTTTTTCCCCACCATCCCGGAGTACCATCGCGTCAATCGAGTTCGAAAAGGTGGACGCGGTCGCAGTCCTATTATATTCTTGGAATCTTCAGGCGCACAACCTAAACCGGTCAGCATGATTCTCGGAAACGACGGTGCATGAAACGCACCCGTTAGTTTTTGAAGTGTTTCCGCATCCGTTGAATCAAGTGCCCGGCGTTGATATCCGAGTATGTCTGAAAACCCTTGGTTTGCTATCCACGCACCACCCGTTCCAGAGCCTGACGAACACAGTTGAGACGCAAGCAGAGTTAGACATTAGCAGCTTACTTCTGGCGATAAAGACTAGGCCATCATCGGAGATAAAATCGTCCATAAGCTCCACCGCCTTCAGTGGGGTTTGAACCTAGCGACGGTAATTCATAAGAGTGGAAAGTTTTCCATAGATACGAAGACGGACTTTATTTATAATGCCCATGTAGTGATCATGCGTGAGCGCAACGGTGGCACCATAGTACTAGGGAGTTGGGGTAAGATGGAGTACGCCTTTACGAAGTACTTACTGGCTTACACTATCCAGTATATAATTATTTACTGACACTGCTGGCCTGACCTCTGGAAACAGCCGAACCCCAGGCTCACTTCTGTTTCTGTAAGGAATCTCATCCTGCGATCGGATTTTAACATGACGGACTGTCGTGAAGAAAAAGAAAAAGTCTACCCGCGCGGTTCTCAAGAGAGCTAGTATCCGCATGACTGTCGCGTCCTTCTTGATACCCAACACACGCAACGCTGGTCGAGTACGAACAGAGATCGAGTATCCGCGTAAGAAGACAGTCTGGTTTGCCACCGCCCCTGGGGTCATGTCGCGCTTGTGACTCCGTTCAGTGCCAGCAGAAGTCCTGAGTAGACTCTCTCTGGGCCGAAACACTCCGCCGAGAGTGAACTTTGACGGCCTGCTCGTCCGCACGTAGCACTGGGTAGCCCAAGAACGAGACTTGTCGCATCCAGTGACGAGGTACAGCGTACCATTGCAGATATCCATGCCTTTGCCATTGAGATATTCGTACCAACTGTGAGCATTGGCAGCTGCATGTTCCCCAAGCAAGCCAGGATTTTCGGAATCATAGCGATCGGCACCATCTGGAAGGATAAGGACAACGCCCCGTGTACTTGAACTCGTGGATTTGGAACTACCGCCTGGTCAGAAAGGTCCCTTAAAGGTGAAGGGGAAGGATTCGCACAATACCCCAGCAGATCTCTGTTCTACGCCGGACATAGCAAACACCAAGTTCTTCTCATGAAAATCCAACTCCTCTCGTACATCAGGAGCAGACTTGAGCGGCACAAAACCCGGTGTAACCCTTTTTAGATTGACGGGATCCTCGGCATCCTTGTACACATTGAAGAGATAGATAAATCCCCCACCCGCGTCAAGATATCCACTGAGCTCTCCGATTTGAGTGCCACGGCGGAAATAATCAGGAGGGAAATTCGACGGTGGTCTTGGATACCAAAGTGGATATCCGTGACCTGGGTGAGCATCAGTGAGGGATAGATATCTTGAGCTCGGTGGGATAGGGCTCCATGATACCAGTGAGAAGACAGAAGAAGGGCTCCGTTAAATCTTGGAGACAAATCCTAGACCTGCTGAAACAACAGGTCGCGCCATCGAGAGGGGATCTTAGACAGGCGTATTTTCCGTCGGTACCTAGGACGGCCAAAGGACGGTAGTTTGTTCGATTTCACTTCTTCTTTCAGCGCAGGATATAGCAGGGAAAAGGCGAAGGATTAGCCGGTATTTGAGTGGTATGCAATCAAAATGCAATCGGCATCTGCCGCTTGCTAGCGTCAAGTTTTACCAAGCTATGGGCAGTGGGTAGTGGAGACTGCCACCTGGGCACTGAGCGCAAGCAGCTACTCTGGAGTGATGCAAAACGTGAAGCAGTTAACGTTGATAATGCGTTCAAAACATTAGAAACTGTGCGTTAAGGCCTAGGCATTGTAGGTGATAAAGGATTCTTGAGACTCATCACTCGTCACTCGTCACTCGAGTCGATCCTTGATCCTTGAATCTTGAATCTTGACCAAAATAGAGAAGACGAGTCAGACGACAAAAAGACGAGGGGTGGTGCTCCGGCTGTCAGCGATAGCTATACGGTGACGATTCAGATACTTGAGCAACGCCTTGTACCTTTCTCTGGAGTGCTTGACAAACTTGACGACCAGAACCGTATTTTCTTGTTCAATTTTCTCCGTGCAGCTGGAACTCCGTCGGTGTACAACTTTGTGAAGAGATTTGTGGAATCGTTTGACGGATACTAGGAAATATTTGTAATAGAATGACAATGACAAGGACATGTCAAAGTCCGGCAGGTTGGCCATTTCGCGCTTGATATCGATTGCAAGGGATGCCAGAGAGGGTTCTGCGGGGTCAGGAGCATGGCGGAAAGATGGATGCTCAAGCGCTCAAGTTCGTCGCATGCCGACCATGGCCTCTCAAATATCTAGTGGCGCTCGATCAGTCAGGCCTTCAGGCCTTCAGGGTCTATGAACTCGCAGAAAACATACCGTTAAAAGTGGCATCAGGAGTCTTAGCTAAGGGCGACTGGAAAGCAGCTCGACTCCCCATGTGAAGGTGGTATTAAATCAGGGAACAGGGTACTAGCCGTGAAGTCGGCCATAATATAGCTCGGATTTAAAGCAAACAGAGTTCTTCTGGAACGTCGTCAATGGCTCGATAAGATACAGAAGCAGGTCCCTATGTATATGATGGGCCACTTATCCTCGCCATCATGGAAACCAGGGGACGTGTCATAACCTGGAGATTATTCAAGGTTCGCCTTGGTCCCTGAACCGCCCTCGTCCTGCCATCCGTCTATCAAGTCATCCTTGCAAACGTTTGAACTCAGGAGACGTGGACGCGACGTGCAAAAAAACTCACCCAAGCGCACTACCAGGGTTCGAACCTGGGTTGTGGAAATTCCCCATCACATCAGAATCCCATGTGCTACCACTACACCATAGCGCCAACAATTCGATTTGGATTTCCTACGTCTCTATTAATCTCTATTTAATTGAAGGGAACAATTGGCGCCATCTCAAGCTTCCATCTCACGGTAATTATGCTGTCTATCTCAGTGAGCACTATACAACAACTATACAATTGTCCTTATACGGCAGTCCACTTGAGTGTTACCGTATGGTAGACTAAAGGGGCAGCGGGGCCTGCAATCCCGGGTCTATGGACCCAAATATTCCTTTCCCTATCATACCCAAGATTTCCTTCGAAAACGGACGTTCCCATCCACTTGTCATGAACAGGGGGACATCCCTCAGTGCTCAGTGTGCGCCCGTCGCAGAGATCGATCCTCCAGTTACGTATTCTCTGCACTATAGCAAGCATCTGGGCGGACACGACAATGAGTCAAACGGGAAGCATACACTCAATCGAATGCAAACCTGGTCCTTGTCCCTCTCAAACGTCTCTAGCTCGATCTCGAATTCTTCGAGGCGCTTCAACAGTGACATCTTATTCGTCCAACCGTCCTTTAGCACCAACAGCTGATTGTGCTCCCAGTACCACCAATCCGAGTGTCTGATCGTTATCTTCAACTTCCTCGGACGCATTTTGGCGATCAAGCAGACCTCCGGGAAGGTCTGTTCGAGCCAATACTGTTGCGCGAAGAAGTGCACATAGTCAACGGCATCCTGCTGCTCCTCCGTCATCTTACGGAAGTATCTGGCTGGCTGGCTGCTCGACCCAGGCGGACCGCGGTTACACCAAAAGACATGCTCGTTGTTGATGACGGGCAGGAGACGATTCTCGTTGTAAATGAGACGACAAGTGAGGAGAAGCGCCGTGTCTATGCGCTGATCATATTCGTATCCTGGACGGAAGTGGTAGGCGTTGCCAGGGTATGGCCTGGATTCGTCGGGGCGGCTGCGTAGAGCGAGCTGGAAGATGATGTTACGAATCTCGGGGGGAATAGCGGAGAACAGCGGTGAAGCTGCTTGGGGGTTGCATTCTGCCGGTGATTTTTCCTGCATGAGTTTCTGGGGAGGGACGGCTACTTCTTCCTGGACTCTTCGACGTGCACGGCGGGCGATCATGGTAGCTAAAGGTTGAGAGCTTCGTGGAGACTTGTGTGTAGCCTATACATCGAAACACAGCCTTCGGACCCGGAGGCGATGGCTAGAACTGATATCCATCAATCGGGGTCTTCGGGTCTCGTGAGGCAAGTAATACCACGCCAATCCAGTATATCGGACATGTAGCCTGGGAGCATGAATCTATACTTAACGTTTAATCAACTTTTGGCGATGAAGCAGTCAACAATCAATGGGTTGGCAGAGCAACTCAGGTTACAAACTCACATTCATTGCGGCGATGATAGTCAAGCGCTAAGTGCCAAGTAGTGGCGAGGAAATAGACAAAAAAAACTACGAACTAATATCTTCGTAATGGTTGAGTCTTACTTTCGATCGCCCGGCACGGCGGCATCGGGTACTGCCGATCACGATATTTCCTGTCGACCCTGCCCCTTCAATTCAACCACCATCATCATGTCCGACTCTCAAGGTCGAGAACGCGACCTTAAACAGCGACCAGGATCAAAGAACGAGGAGGACGAGGACGAGGAGATCTCACCGTCACCGCCCCGTTCCTCTTTATTCAAACGAGTCGCCTTCCTCATCTTTGTCGGATTCCTCTTCTGGCTGGCCTACTCTGCGCGCCAGCGACACTTAGCGAGGAAGAGCAAGGTCGTGTATGCTACTAGGTGTGCCCAGGTCCGTGCTTAGTTGTTCTCGTATTGACTTGTGCAGGTACTCGGACCAGTTTAAGTTCAGGCCGGCAGCGAGTCCTATCGTCACGGAGACGTTGAAGGGCGGCGGGACGAGGCTTAGAGGAGCAAATCCCACGGCCACTGCAAGGACTACACCGACACCGACGCTGGAGAAGAAGAAGAGAAGGAGGAGGTCGAAGAGGAACGCGCAGGCGAAAGCGAAGGCTGCGAAGAAGTAGCCTGAGAAAGTACGTAGACTCTTTCTTCCCGTTTTACCTTGCTCACTCTTCTCTCCTTGCAGACTTATTCGGTGGTTGATATCATCTTGTCATTTTGTTTTTGCTGCTGTGTCGAATAAAGGTACATCAAGCAGTAATGAAGCGACTGACAAGAATGTCCCCATTACTACTGGTTCTGGTTTCAAGCTGGTTCTTATGGTGCTCCCCACGAAAATACCTGGAATACGTCAGATATATCTCTCCAGATATGACATTGCAAGAGCTCGTAAACAGCAGTTACAGATTACCTGGCCTAATTGTCAGCTACTTCAAGGAGTTGGTATTTTGGCCAAAGAGTCCGCAGGGAAGAACACCCAGGATTGGGAACATTGTGCTGAGACGTCCCTATGATGAGGTGAGTCTGCAGTTTCCCATGATATCTAAAATGTTTCGCTGACTCGTAGAATGAAATACTGTCTTGGGACATTGATGCCCAAAGAAGCAAGCGTGCGATTGCGATGGTTTCTGGTATCTTCGACCACCAATTTAATCTGGTGTGGGCTCTTTACGATGGAATAACGTAACTAGCCTAGTATGAGCCTTGAACTGTCACCCATTCGTCGATTATGATTCGCTCTATGCCTAATTGTTTCCAACCGCATCTAGTACGATGTGTAGCGTTGGCGTGAAGAGTAACATGGCATCAATCGTGATGTCAGGTAGCGACGGTGAGCACCTGGCAGGTCCCTGATTCTTTCTCACGGTTGGACATCCAGAATCGATCTTTGTTGCGTTGAATACGAAGACTGCCATAGGTACGTTTGGTATACACAGGGAGACTGTAAAATATATGTAAATCGGGGTACTGTACAATTTCCATGATCGATTTGTCGGTCACAGGTCACAGACCCTTGACAAAGACGATTCTTGGTCCTTGTTAATGGCGTAACAACGTGAAGGTACGGTCGTAATAGTACAGTACTATGGCAGAGGACAATCTATGGAAACAGGTGAATCTTTGGCTGTCGGGTGCTGTCACGCTAAATGACATGCCCACAGGTTTGTCATATATTCCCCCAAGGCTTGCAAAGCTGGAACAGCCCTCCAGTGCTCACCAAGTCAGGAGAGTTGGTCCTTGCACCATATGAAACCTAACACAACCCTATACTTATTCCGCAAGCTGAGCTCACGACCGAGCAACTAAGGCGGAGTCACACAAGCTGTTGCACAAGCCTCGATGCTTTTGGATTCGAATAAAACTTGATTCCTAGGGCATTCAGACAGCACTCAGAAAATCATGGGATGTTTCAAACCATAAACTGTCAACGAGGATGAGTTTCGGACGTCATTTATCTGTTACAAAAGAATAGTCGCGATGGGTTCAGGCATTTTAAATGTTACTTTCATGAACGGCGCTCATTCAAACTATGAACCTTGGCAACAATAATAAGAGTACGTCCTGCCGAACCTATTATCAGCACTACACCACAAAATTTCATAGTTGCAATGGTAGTATCATAAATGTATGTTTCCTACAATGATGGCCTAAGTCCCTTCAGGACCGCGGCACGAAACGCTGTGTTCCATTCCCCTATCAACTCCGGGACTTCTTTTGTGCCCAGTTCGAAATCCATAGGCTCAAATGGGGTCACTGAATTGAGCCGGCCGTCTCCTCCAGTCCAGCATTCGGCCTTTTCCATGAAGTGTTGCAGTGTGGGATAAGTATTAGTGAATCTGAAGAGATCGCATGTATCGACGTTGAATATATAGTATTGGGTGTCGTCCCGGCTGGTCCTGATGATGGCCATAGGAGACTCAATCTTGTACATGACGAAGAAGAGTTCGCCATGAACGCTATATAATCCTTCCAGCGTGGGATTCAAAATGATACGCCCATCGACGCAAGGAGATAGGCGATGGCAACCATCGAAATACTCCCAGTCGCAGCTCCACCCGGATGGAATATTGGAGCGGTAGTCTGTATTGAAACGACTGCTTGGCAGCACGAAATCGACGTTCCAGTCAGTCTTTCAAGACAAACTAATAAATACGGCTATGATCAAGTTGCGCACTTAGAGTCATTTTGCGATAGATAGCTTGTTAGCGGCGGTGGTTACTCGGAAGACGAGGGGCCTTATTTGCCATACTTTATATCGGAGCTTATTGTTTGCACGGCCTCTCCGAATATCTTTAATCATTCCTCATCTGGCTGGCCTACACTGCGCACCAGCGAGAGCAGAACAAGGTCGTGTATGCTACTAGGTGGTCCAGGCTCGTGCTTAGTTGTTCTCGTATTAACTTGTGTTGGTACTCGGATCATTTTAAAACCAGGCCGGCAGCAAGTCATTGTATTGGGACGCCTAGCTCGTAATGATGATTGGAGGAGCCCGACAAAGGCCGGGAAGAATTAATGAATGTGCTGACCGTTCCATATTATAAAGGATAGGAAACGACAAGATGATACCGTCCGCCTAATAATCTAGAAGAGTGAGCAAGATAAAACGGGTAGGAAAGATCTATGAACCCGCTTCTTTGCAGCCTTCGCTTTCGCCTGCACGTTCCATCTCGACCTCCTCCTTCTCTTCTTCTCCAGCGTCCGCGTCGGTGTAGTCCTCGAAGTAGTCGTGGGGTTTGCTCCTCTGAGCCGCGTCCGGCCACCCTTCAACGTCTCCGTGACGATAGGACACAACCAGGTCGTCCAGACTACTGTCGTTGCGGGAGAATCCAGTTCCTGCGTTTCGGTATCATAAGTGCGACATTTCTTCCTAACGACCGCCATGATCCGAGCCTCAGGGTGGAGAAGTCGACCTCAAACAGCGACCAGAATTGAAACACGGCGTTGAGGACGAGACTTACGCCTCAATGTCAACGTTCAACGTTCAACCAGCATAGCGGTGACTGTACTTCTTCATAACCTTCGCCTTCGCCTGTCCATTCCTCTTCGATCTACTCCGTCTGCGCTGGCGTAGTGGCGTAGGGTTCGCCCCTACTTATAAGCCTTGCTCACCCTTCTCTCTTTGTAGATTTATTCATATCATCTGTTCTTTCAAATAATATGTATGGAACTGTCAGCACATTCACGCGTCGACTAATTCTTCAAAGTTCCAGGCTTTTGCCATGTTCCTCCACATTATCGTTACGACCTAGAGGAGTTGAGGAGGAAGAAGAGAGAGAGTGCAGCGAAGTCTAACGTACAAGAAATCTTGGCCCGTCGTCGGTCCTGAGATGATGTCGCACTCCGGTGAGGTCGAAAATACATCGAACGAATACAGTTGTCAGCCGAAGATGCCCCCAATACATGGTGGGGGTAGGGCTGGAAAAGCGGGGCATTCACCAACAGTCATGGATTGGACAAAAGTACATTTCGAGCAGGTAGAAAGTGTGATTAGGAAGCCTTTTACGTCACCCAGTAGCTTCCTTTTCTCAGGTTGTCCTCATTTTTTACTCTTTGCTCCAGCGGTATCCGTTCCATCTGATTAATAACGTCATACGTTGCTTTCGTACGGCGGCAGTACGAACCGGAAATTCTATCATACGAAGGGTCTCTTCGATTGATATTGTTGCCTATTCAGACACGTAGATTAAAGTCCGCCTACCCAGGCGAGGCTAGTACTCATTGGTAAGTGCAAATGTGGTTGAGGATAATCTTCAAGCTAACACTATCAAAGATAGGCTCACATTCGTTCACTTAACATGATATGGGTATGATCGCTAATTCCAAATGGACGGTGACCACGAACGGAACACATGGTGCAGAGTATCTCCTTTTTTCCGCTCGGATAGTTTGCAAGCGGAGTGGATGCTAGCTCATCAATTCTTACTCATGCTCGACGAATATATAAAGCAGCGATATCCACTATCCTTCTGCATCTTCAACAATGGCCATCTCTTCTGTAGTCGTTGCTGCTCCTGGTGTCTCTTTCTTCACTCCCGCTCAGGACCCTCCTGCTGGCACAGCTATCGTACCCCAGTCGGATGGAAAACATATTCCAAGTGTCTTCCAGCCAATCACCATTCGTGGGGTGACCTTTCAGAACAGAATCTTTGTGCGTCCATATCCGTTTGACTGAGTTGCCGTTCACTAATCGAAGACAGCTCTCGCCCTTGTGCCAATACTCGTGCGAAGGTGGTATGCCCACCCAATGGCATATCGGCCATCGTTCGTCCTTCTATTCAAAGCACCATTCGTCTTCCGCTAACCCACTTCTTCGTAGTTGGAGGTATCTTCACACGGGGCCCAGGTCTGACTGTCATGGAGGCTGCCGCAGTCGTTCCAGAAGGTCGCATCACCCCGAACGACCTCGGGATCTGGTCCGACGATCACATCGCGCCCCTCGCTGCGATTGTCGAGTTCGCCCATTCCCAGAGCCAGAAGATTGCGATCCAGATCTGTCATGCTGGTCGTAAAGCTTCGACAACTGCACCTTGGATTGAAGACCAAAATCTTGCTGGGGTGGAAATGGGGGGATGGCCTGACGATGTGGTGGCGGCTTCGCCTATTGCGTTTGCTGACAGCTACGCGACACCAAGGGAGTTGAGCAAGGAGGACTTGAAGAGCCTTGTAGAGTCGTTCAAGCTGGCCGCGCAGAGGGCCCTGCAGGCTGGGTTTGATGTCGTTGAAGTTCATAGCGCTCATGGGTATCTGTTGTGCGGGTTTTTGTCTCCGACGAGTAACAAGCGCACGGATGAGTATGGCGGTAGCTTCGAGAACCGTATTCGATTCCCGTTGGAGGTCGTTGACGCGGTTAGGAGCGTCATTCCAGAGTCGATGCCTCTTTTCTTCAGGTAAGGACTAGGAGCTCTCGTTCGTTTCAGTAATTGATTATCTTCGAATAGAATCTCAGGAACGGAATGTCTGGAAAAGTCTCTGCCAGACGTTCCTTCTTGGCGGTCCGAGGATACCGTTCGTTTCGCCCCCATCCTTGCTCAACATGGGGTCGACTTGCTAGACGTATCTGCTGGAGGTAACAACATCAAGCAAACCTTCACTTCTGGACCGGCATACCAAGCCCACCTCGCACATGACGTGAAGAAGAGCAATCCCGGTTTACTCGTCAGCGCTGTTGGACGCATCAACGATGGACATATTGCTCAAAGTGTTCTTGATGGAGGTATGGCAGATGTTGTATTTGTTGGGAGGCTGTTCACCAAGAACCCTGGATTGGTATGGGCATTTGCCGATGATCTGGGTGTGACGATCAAAGTCGCTAATCAGTTGTGGGGGCTTGGCGGGGTGAAGAGGAAGCGCGTCATCCACCAGACTGTATAGTTTCTCGAAGGCGGAATCTGATAGGTGTGTCATGGCGATTATTGGGGGTGGCCTGAAGTCGTAGAGTGTGCTTTTCCTTGTAGATTTGTTTAAACTTGTCATTTTGCTCAAAAATACGGACTTGCCGTCACCACGCGTCGACCAATTCTTCCCAGTCTTTGTCGTGCTCCATCAACAATAAAAATATTCCACCATTATACCTTCAACTACCATAGCTTAGCCGTATGATGTCGCTGGCACAGCTAGGTTCTCGAAATATGATTCCTACAACGGTGGCCCATTGAAGTCATGTAACAGGTTGGACATATGTACATAACACCCTGTAATGGACGTCGCACGACGACCAATAAAGCTTCCTTCCTTCCTTCCTTCCTTCCTTTCATAACCGCGGCATGATACCCTGTGTTCCATTCCCTTATCAAGTCTGGGACCTCTTTTGGCCCCGGGTTATACTCCACAACCTAAAGCTCAAATGCCAGAGTCACTGAATTGCTCTGGGCGTTTCCTCCAGTCCAGGGTCCAACTCGTTCCATGAAGGCTTGGAGTGTTGGATAAGTATCGGTGAATCTGAGGAATATGTCTGTATCGTAGTTGAAGATATAGTATTGGTGACGTCCGTGCTCGTCCTGATGATGGCGATGGGAGACTCAATCTTGCACATGACGAAGAATATTTCGCCGTGAACATCATATAATCCTTCTAATGTGGGGTTCAAATAGTACTCCCATCGATGCAAGGAAATAGGCAATAGCGGCCATCGAAATACTCCCAGTCGCAGCTCCACCCAAACGGAATATTGGAGCGGTAGTCTGTATTCAAACGACTGCTTGGGAGTACGAAAATTGATTTCAGTCTTTCAAGACAGGCATCAGTAATGTAATCAATCTATAATCAAGTTGCACACTTGCATTCATTTTTGCAATAGTCACAACTTGAATCACAGGCTTTTGGAAGCGCCTTCATATACTTTCTATCGGAGCTTGAACGTTCTTCCCGGCATCTCGGTATAACCGACGCTTCCCAACTTGTTCCACCTTCTCTAAGTTCACGTACGATTCATATCGTTACTCATTTGTAGCCTTTTCTCTGACAAGAGTTGAATAAACCGAAAGCAAGCAAGCATCTATGTTGAAACCACTTATGAATTACTCCCCTTCTGGACTAGCGATCACCCAAGGTTCATTCGAACAATGGGCAGAGGCCGCATTGGTGGAGACTGTGCCTTTCGAAGGAAGGAAGAACGCTATTGTAACGTGCCTTCTGAAATTCGGAAATCAATCGATTTTCTCAGGCATCCGGAAATCTCGGGACATCTACCCCTTTCTTCAGTCAGTGAAGGTTTACATTTCTAGGGGCGCCTCGTATTGGCCAGAGATGACAACGATGAAGAAGCTATGATTATGATCTTCACTCAGGATCTCTTGAACAAATTTGAAGGGAGTTTTACTTCGGATACCGATGACTATTCCCTTAAGCACGAGGGGAGAAAGCTTGCGACTGGGCATGAGAATTTTCTTTTCGCTCTTATTGCTCCACATCCTTCTATCAACGAGGACACAATCCGACATGGAGTAGATTTCCTGCTACACCAAGCTGTGAGGGTGGCGGGCGAGAAGCAGAAATCATGCTGCGTGGGGTGGGTTGTATGATGATTGATATCAATATGCACTTACTATCCTCTTTTTAGATATCAGCATGGGGTATCAACGGCGATGAGCAAGACGTATAAAAAGGTACTATTCTATGTCAGCCACGAGTTGAAGTGTGATGGCCAAGCCACCTACCGACTGCACACAACAACTCGACTAGCTATCAAGAAATTTGGATCTCATAATGGTATCTCAACTGAGGTTACGAGTGCAGCGCATCTTTCACTGAATTGTGACGATCTGTGCATGGTAGTCGTCGAGTATGAGAAGAACGACCCGACGGCTGCTGTCCAAAAGCTCCTAATGGATTTTGCAGCCATTCTGCGACACCGCAGATTACTCGGCTTCGGGTTGGAATATCTCATGGGGATTGTAGGCAGTTACAAGGGGTCCAATTTCTATGAATTGACTTTTTATCTTGGGACATTGGTAAGTCTCAACAGTCTCCCTTACTAAACCAACATTTGAAGTGACCTGCACAGACTGATGAAGGATATGTGCGCCATTGGTGTATAGACACTTTGGACCTTTCCAGTCCAGCCGGATTGCTTCGGTCTTATATGTGGTTGATCAATGGACTGTCTACATTCATCGCCTATGCCAAAACCTGGACATTCGGGAGCACCGCACCGTGTGATCTACGGGAACTTTTGTGGAGGGCTGATTGTAATGACCTCAAACAACTTGGCCACGCGAAGGATTCTGGTGAATCAGAGGACTTGGCAGAGGGTTCCCGCAAACGCAGACGCACTGGTGACAGTCAGGGATGTCGATCATCCAGCAGTGGCTATGTTGGCAACGACACGAGAACGGACAAAATGGATGTGTCGGGCTCTGAAGTAGAGTTTGGAGAGGAGTCGCTCAGCGGACAGAGAATGGTAACAATGGTGGATGAATACGGGATCTCATACAAAGTCCCACACTACACCCCGTCAGAATTGGCCCGATGTGTGGATGAAGAATGCGACGAGGCCATTGTCGAAGCTCGGGAGTGGATGTGTGCGCAGCAAGGTGAAATATCGTCGCATGAGAAGACACAGCGCTACTTGGATTCAATGGGTAAATAGCACAAGGTCGGTGAAAACATTGTATCCATGCATTGTACTTACCTTAGACCTATTGTGTAGGACTTCACCGTGCGACATCTTGGTGCTTTATGCTTCTCACTTGGCTTTTGGCCGTTGTGTCGCTTTTACTCACTGTCTCTCCGGGTGTCGCAATTCGTGTCTCCCAATGGTAATAACTGCATGGATGAGTATAGTGATGACTTCGAGAACCGGATTTGATTTCCATTGGAGGTCGTTGATGTGGTTAGGAGCGTCATTCCAGAGTCGATCCCTCTTTTATTCAAGTGAAGCTTTTCAAAGTTTGACTGTGTCTCCGACTAATTTTGAATAGGGTCTCAGGATCCGAATGTTTGGAAAAGTCACTACCGGATATCCCTTCGTGGCGCTCGGAGGTTAACGTTTGTTTGGCGCATCACCATCACTCCTGGACCGGTACTCCAATCTCATCTCGCACATGACGTGAAGAAGAGCAATTGTCAGTGCCAATGATGTACTTGATGGGGTCAGATAGATGTTGTATTTGTCGGGAGGCTGTTCACGAAGAACCGTGGTTTAGTTTGGGTATTTTCCGACGATTCGAGCGCGACGATTGAAGTCACCAATCAATTTTGAGGTCGAGGGGGGGTGGGGGAAGCGTGCCATCTGCGACACGCTATGGATTCTTGTAAAACAGGTTTTACAATTGTTATGAATACAAGGACCCTTTTGATGGTTACTTTCGGAAAACCATCCCACTGGCCTTGATGGTTCGCAGTAGCAAAGATGGTGTAGCCCATTGTCTTTTAGCATATCCCCCTTGCGAGCCCAAAGTTCTTCTGCTCATCCAGCGTGCCTTGAGTGTGCCTGATTGACCTCCATTTTCGGGACGAAC
The DNA here is from genome assembly GCA_030407065.1 of Armillaria nabsnona. Lineage (NCBI taxonomy): Eukaryota > Fungi > Basidiomycota > Agaricomycetes > Agaricales > Physalacriaceae > Armillaria > Armillaria nabsnona. Next base: position 215,173 of record JAUDQA010000038.1, on the reverse strand, counting down.
TTCCGAAAATATTGTCAAATACGTAATGTTATCAATTTCAACATCGTATCGCCATTCTCATGGAATTACTTCTTTCTCTCCTCCCACGATGACCGTCGAGGACATCGACGAGACCAGGCCGCTGCTCGCCAACGCCAACGCCAACGCCAACGCCAACGCCAACGCCGATGCAGGAGATAAGTCCGCACGGGCGTTAGCTGCTGTGGTACGTCGATTATCAATGATTTCGGAATCCTTCTTGATTGCATCGTCAGGTCATCCCCATGTCGGTGGGAGTATTTCTCGCGGCCATGGATGGGACAATCGTCGTTTCGTGTATATCCAACTTTCCTATCCATCAATATATCCTTCTAACGTAGACATATGTAGCATACGCCGCCATTGGGAGTGAGCTCGAACAACTCCAAAAGACGAGCTGGATCGCGACGGGATACATGCTTACCCTCACCAGCTTCCAGTACGTAATTCATTCCACAAAGCTCTGGCCCCCTCATAATGTAAGATTCAGACCACTATATGGGAAACTCAGCGACATTTTCGGGCGTAAGACCTGTTTGCTGAGCGCGTATTGTATCTTCGCCCTTGGAAGCCTCTTGTGTGGGATCTCGCAGAGCATGAACGCACTAATTGCGTCGCGCGCACTAGCAGGTATCGGCGGTGGGGGGATGTCAACGGTTGTAAGCATTATTATGTCGGATATCGTCCCCCTACGAAGTCGGGGGACTTGGCAGGGGATTATCAATATCGTCTTTGCAACAGGGAGCGCAATAGGTGCGCCTCTCGGGGGGATACTCGCTGATACGATTGGTTGGCGTTGGGCTTTCCTTATGCAAGTCCCTATTGCGCTCGTTGCTATCATTTCCGTCTCTGTGGCTCTAACGATACCCTTGCCCTCCAATGATTCGAGCTTGAAAACCAAAATTCGCCGTATCGATTTCCTCGGGGCGTTTACTCTCGTAGTGACGGTCCTCCTCCTCCTCCTTGGGCTTGATAACGGAGGAAACGTCTCCTGGTCGGCGCCGCTCACCATCAGCACTCTTGTCGGGTCTGCAATGTTCTCCATTCTTTTTGCCATCACCGAGCACACTGCGCGCGAACCACTCGCACCCGCGCGAATTATCCTTTCACGTGCGCTCACCCCATCGTACCTCGTCAATTTCTTTGGAGTGGCAGCAAGTATGTGCATGCTATTCCACCTCTCGTTGTACTTGCAGGCTGTGTGTGGGTTCTCGGCCAGCCGAGTAGGGGCGTGGTTCATCCCGAGTGTCGTGGGTGGTGTAGCAGGGAGTCTGATCGGTGGCGTGGTTATGCAAGCGACCGGGAAGTTTTATTGGGTTACGGTCGCAGGGTACCTCTTACTCCTTGCTGGGGCCATACTTGTAGTGCTCATGAGTGGGGTGGTGATGAGTTCCTTGGTTGGCTTGGTCGTGGGTTTGGTGATATCGAGCATCGGCAATGGTACGTGTTTACGTTATAGCTACCTAGCCAGTTCTTATAATTTGTCAGGGGGTGGGATAACCACTTCGCTCATCTCTCTCATTGCAAATGCGGGACATGCTGATCAGGCGATCGCTACGGCAGGTAAGCACGCTTTTCGATACTTGGAACGGCGTGCTAAAATTAGATCACGTAGTGTCGTACCTATTCCGTTCCCTTGGCTCAGTTGTAGGTCTGTCAGTCGGAAGCACGCTGGTCCAAGGGACGCTGCGTGCTGTGCTCAAGCGGGAGTTGGCTGGTGAGGATGTCGATGTTGACGAACTTGTCCGTCAAGTAAGGCACTCCCTCGACAGTATCGCCACCCTTCCGCGAAGTGTTCGTGTGATTGTGAGGCACGCGTATGGCGAGGCCATACATGTAGTGTTTTGGTTTACTGTAGCTCTCGCGGGAGTAGCGGTGGTAGCGGCGGTTTTCATAAAGGAGACACCGTTGACACCAAAGGTGCAGGATGAAGGGGAAGGGGAAGAATGATTTTATGAATTAAAGTCAAGAGCAGGTTACAAGATTAGAAGGAAACTGCTGGAATCAGTGCTTAGAACAAAGAATGTATAATATAAATATATTCACATCAACACCGCCGTCTGTAGTACGAAAGTATCACAGTGAATCTGTTGGTGCATGTAGACCTAAATTTCAATAGTAACGTAGGTAGAGAGAATCGGCTTAAATATGAGGTATGACCGTTGTCCAGTTTACAGTACGAAGAGCCAGTGGCGGTAATGAACGGAGTTGCAAGAGTGCAAGGACAATTAAAGTCACCCGCGCTACGATGTATATCGCGATAGCCAAAACAGACAAGAACCCCAACACGGAATCCCTGCAATACCTGAGAGTATTGAAAATGCTATTGTTTTCCAAGATGGTATAGTCCGAGTCGTTGTATGAGTATATTCTGGTCGTAAAGGTTGAAATACGACTTTGTTCGGGGACCTTTCGTAATAGGCGACTGCTAATCGCAATCAAAAGGATGAATAGTCGTTTGCGTATTGAAAGGGCGTGACTGATACCACAAACTAGGCCGACTATGATCGCAACAGACGACGTTCGCCATAGCACCTTTTCCGCATGCGAAGGAAAGTTGAATGACCAGGCCGTGCAGTGGATTGCCCCAAATAGGCCTCCCACATAAAATACTGCTAGCAAGCGCACTGAAAAGTCATTATCCTCCGTCGACGTGCCCCCATCGCAGCATGACATTCCTGCAGCACCGGTTGCAGCAGTTGGAACAGGTCTATTGACACCTGAACCAATGTCATCGCCAAAAATGAAGCCCATCACCGAGAAGTGTATATCTGTGAAAGGACGGATTGCTCTCTTTCCGAAACGCTGGGCAGTCTTGAAACAGAATTCCAGCAGAGATGATTCTGCATAGACTTCAGGTCTAAAAGGGTGCGCAATGTCATTCAGAGCTGAGGTGTCAATCGCAGGGGAATTGTGGGTCCAACCACTGCTATAACCCGCGGTTGGCTTAAAAGAGGCTGTGTTGGGAAGGGGAAAGAGTTCTATGGGGTTTGAGCTATTGACTCCGGGAGACTTTTCGTAGCTGTCAATGCTTCTAGCAGGAGACAGAGCCGCCATCGGCTCCGGGTCGACATCCGAGGGTACACCGACTTTGTAGAGCGTACAACCATCTTGATCAGCGTCCATCGAAGGATCCTCCTCGAGACGGATCTGATACAGGATATCAACCGGCTTTTCCCACCATGCCGCATAAGATGTAATGCTCAGCACGGCAAATCCAAGGGCCGACATCTCCAGTAGCGTGATAGGCAGCTTCCGAGCGGCTCGTACACAACACTGGACCACGAACCAGGATATTTGGAGAAGGACGATCGTTTTAGATAGCGCGTCGCCTTTACTCTTGTCCTTGATATCGACGGCACGGACCTTTGCCAGTGACTCCAGGAGCTTGGGAACGTCTTTCAGAGTGACAAGCCTTTTTTCCTTTCCGTAATAGAATCCTCCCATGCTAACAAAGAAGCCGTGGACCAACTTCAGCTCGTGATCCTTGGAGGAATCTGCCATGTACAAGGTCAGCACACGGGTTATGAAACCAGGTCATAAATGTCTTACACGCACGGACCTTCCTTGCGACTAGGAATTGACGTATAGCCCACCCAACCATGGCTTCCGGTGCCAAAATCGCGACCAGCATCAGTTTTATACGCTCGAGAGAACACATGATCGTTGGACGATAAAAAATCCCCCACACAGATCCTTCCTTGGTGAGATCAAGTCCTGGAACATTGGGATGTACAGCAAGCCATGTGGATGCGAATATCGTAGCTAAACAGCTCCAGATGATACTCAGCTCTGTCCTGACTTTTTTCGAACAAGCCGGCAAGCCTGATGAGTCGCTGTCGTCTGGGGCACCGCTGACATCCACAGCGAATAAGAAGATAAGGATCAGGACTTGCATGTCGATAAAATGCTAGCGGAGAATAGTGAGGATCCATAAGGTAGAACATGATGGTAGGAGTATACGTACGTTTGATTAATGACTTTTACGATTCTCTGATTTCGCAAGCAAAATACAGGATGTCGAACGATACCAAAGCACAAGCATGAGATGCCTACAAAGAATGCCAGTTTAGCACTCGTTCTGGCCCAAACCAAGGAACGTACCAGCACTCAAACTGCGAAGTCCAAGATGAATGTCTCTGTGAATTGAAGGGACAGGCTTATCGAGCGCAAAACATATGAAGGGAACAAGAGAAAGAGCAGCGTTTTGTATATCGTGTGATGATTTGAGACGAATGTAGCACCTCGAATGCTATGAGAACTGATCAGATATGAAACGAAGGAATACAGCACCAGCATCAGTCTTTTCCCTTCTTCATATTCTCAACGCGTTTCAGGCACCATGACGCGGGTTGCATATGCCAGAAAAGGTACATGATGAAAGTATTTTGGGGCATCACAGCTCCCGCTTCTATTCAGGTGTCGTTCTTTATGTTGCAGGTATAAGCGCGCGAGCTTCGTTCCAGAGCGAACATGCCAATGTGAACGAACGGTAACGTTCAATAAACGGACGATATCCATCCGCGAGGTTAGCATCTAAGGGAGTGGTAAGTGAGCGTATATGACACCCGGGGAAGACGGCTTGAATGATGGTATCTTCGGCGTTAACGCCGAAAACACCGTGGGCGGTAAACATTCCCATCTTCATCAACTGCGCTTATACGTAAACGTCCTATTTTCTCCCGAACCACTGAACAATGGGTAACCAGGGATCTATTTATGCAAGCCAATGCAGTGAGCCATACAGCGGAATCAGATATTCGCAAGCAACATACCTGCATGCATGCCGAAATTGCACTATGTGCCGGCCGCGCCTCCAGACCCCAGTGTCGATACCAGTGTGTCGGTACCCTGGAGACCAAGTCTTGCTGTGCTCATACAGGGTTCAACGACTCTGACTTACATATGAAGAAAACGGTGTTTTCCCAACAAATTCTTCGCAGTTGTTTCAGCGTCGAGCCTTGATGGGCCGTGCCCATATTATTATGCATGCGCGGGAAATTTCCCTGACTCGAGTGAGTGCCCCAAGACGTCGGTATTCCATGCATAGTCAAAGCATCGAATCCCCCGCTGATACACTGTCCATATGTTCGAGTCTGAAATCTGTTCAGATTTTAGGTTCTGCGAGCATACAAAGCCAGCTCGTAAGGCTATTAGATTACTCCCTTCTCACATGAAACTGTTGTCTTCTTTTTTTCCGCCACCCCCGAGCACCATCGCCTTAATCGAACTCGGACAGGTAGATGGGGTCGCAATCCTATGATACTCATGGCTTCCTCAGATGCGCAACCTAAGGACCGGTCAATGCTCATGTTCTAAGAAAGAATGGTGTGTTTCACACCTGTCAGTTCTTGAAGGGCTTCCGCATCCTTCGAGCCCAACGTCCGGCGTTGATATCCGAGTACGTCTGTGAACCCTCGGTTTGCTATCCATGCACCACCTGTTCCAGAGCCTGGAAAAGACCGGTAAGGATTCAGGCAGAATCACGATGTGATGGTGAACGGTTTACTTTTGGTGATGAAAACTAGGTCGGTACTGGAAGTGAAATCATTCGCAAGCTCTACTGCATTGAGTGGATTTCGAACCTAGTGAGTCTGTTAATGGGACTGGAAGACCTGCCAAGGAAATGCCGATGTACACTGTTTACCATACCCATATAGTGGTCATGAGTGACCGCAACAGTGGCACCAAAGTACTAGAGTTGGCGTGAGTGTGAGCCTCACAACGGCACTAGGAGCTTACACCGCCAAGAATATAGTCATTTACTGACGCCGATGGTCTACCGTCAGGGTGCTCCTTACCCGTCCAGAGACTGCTATATTGGTAGGGAAACACATCCTGTGATCATATTTAGCATCTAAAAGAAAAGGAAAGAATCACACCCACCCGATTTCCCAGCATCCAGTTCTTGGTACGAACAGAGATCGAGTATCCACGCAGGAAGATGGTCTGATTGGCCCTCGCATCTGGTGTCATCTCACGCTCATGACTTCGTTCATCGACACCAGAAACGAGGTGTCTCTCCTTCCTGTAGTGAAATATTCTGGCCAGTGCGAACGTCGACGCACTACTTGAGTGCGCGTAGCGCTTGGCACTCCAAGTGCGAGCTTTGTCGCATCCAGTGACAAGGTACAGAGTACCGTTGCGAATCGCCATGCCTTGGTCTTTGCCATTGTAATACTTGTACCAACTGTGAGCATTCGCGGCTGCATATTCCCCGAGTATACCGGGGTGTTCACAATCGTAGCGTTCGGCACCGTCGGGAAGGGTGAGGACTGCGCCTCGCGTGATTGAACTCGTAGATTTGAAACTACAACCCTGTCAGAAATGCACACAATTTGAAGGTAGAAGGAAGAAAACAGACAACACCCCAGCAGATCTCTGTTCCACACCAGACATGGTAACCATTGAGTTCTTATCGTGGAATTCCAATTCCTCCCGGATACCAGGATCCATCTTGAGCGGTACAAAGCCAGGAGGAACACTAAGATTGTCAGGATCCTCAGCGTCCTTCAACACATTGAAGAGGTAGTCGAATCCACCGTTGTCAGCAAGATATCCAAGGTCACCGATTTGTGTTCCATGGCGAACACAGTCAGGAGGGAGGTTTGATATCGGTTCCGGAAGCCACAGTGGATATCCGTGGCCCCGTCGCAGCATCAGTGAGGGATAGATACTTGGAACTTTGAGTGGTGCTAGAGCTGCCATGATAGATGAAAGGTCTAAACCGGAAGAGAGGAAATCCTAGACTCCGTATTGAGAACTTGAAAGTCTCAGTCAAGACCAAGTCAAGACAGTGGACCCCCTAAAAATTGTCCCATTGCTTCTATTGATCTCTGGTAACGTTATCGTCAGTGACGAGGCAGCAAGTGGAAAAATAAAGGGAGAATACCAATCGAAACTCAGTCGTTGCAGTTTGGTTGCAGTCAAAATATAAGTTTAAACTCGTCCCATCAACAACTTCCGAGTCATGGTGACCGTATCAGCATCACAACGAGCTCCAGATATCTATCAACGGCAGGTGAAAAGGCAGAGGAAGGAACATAAGTAGTCGCAGTTGGCAAAATCAAGGCAGAACGTAAAGTTCGAATTCGGTCAAAAATAGATTCGGCATTTCCCGCCTGCGACTCCGAGTCCGACCAGTCACACGAGTTTACGGAAAAAATGCCCCTAAGGGCATATATCAGATTGGATCATCCAGACGCTGCGTGTATGAGCGCTATTGGGTACTAGAACTGAAAGGATGATGGGAGTAGACGCGGTGGAAAGGTCAAAGGGAGGGAGCTCTTGTGTCAATCATGGCTTGGAGTAGGACAGGGTTTTTCCGGATGTATATTTTGAAGGCAGTAGAGGACCACCTGCCACGAGCTTGAATAAGATAGGGCAACACGCCTTGCTCTGCGAGATCGGTGGCACTGCCTGCGCACATAGACTGGCCTGCAATGCTCTTGCTGGGAAACATCTGTCGGAGCCTCTTCATAAACCAGGATCTTGTGGGCACAGATCCAGTAGAGGTGATCCACAATGCTGGATGAACCAGGTGTCAAGCGTCACACAGTGAGAGATATCGCCTGAAAACGGGGAGAGGGTTGAAACTTGGGTTGTTATCAGATGGAATGATGACCTTGTTGCCTTCGAAGGCTGTGTCGGCCTTGTGTGCTGGCAAGAAAAAAGCGTAGCCCTCAGGTAGCCATTCGATGGTAGTCCTTCGAGTGATCTTCCTCCAGTTCCTAGCTTTCTTGGAGTCTGGCATGCTAAGCTCTGTGAGGCATAGCAGACCGTTGAAACCCGTCACTAGCAAGGCTAGTAACAAGCAGTCGTCGTAGTCAGAAGAAATCCCGAGTTTTTCGATGGCATGGCATATATTATCGCATGATAGGGGGGCTTTTCTCTTTACAGCAGAACCCTTCAATCTCTTGCAGCCTTTCAAGGTATGGCTGATGATTGGGGAGTTCCATATCTTGCGTACATCAGGGAAGAAATTCTCAAGGCGGTTGCAGATCCCAGATAGATAAGTCGAAACAGACTCGGGTTTGATGTGTGAGGACATGAAGACGATGTAGTAGCTCATGGAATCAATGGTGGGCTGGACAGGGAATTTGTGAATTTTGCAGAAAGTAATGTAAGAGTTCAGTGTGGAATTATATGGGCCTAACGTGGCCGTATTGATAGCGGAACCTAGGGCAAGGCAGTGCTCGTGATAGAGTTTCTCCAGGGTCCAAGGTTCATGAGCCTTTTGTCTGGACCCTGGAGTGACGTCTATCAACATTTCGACGCCCCCAACACGTCGCGAGGGGGTTTAAATGGCAGAATTATGAGATGAGGCACCAATCCCAGGGCCTTATTGAACTGTGAACACGACAGAGCGTCCACAACATTGTTCTCAGAGCCCAGGATATGGAGCACACGTAGGTCAATGGAATGTGAGATCATGACATTCACCGCAGATTTCAAGATGGGATTGTAGTTTGGAGATGCCCTGAGGGAGTTAAAAATGTCAACCGTGTTTGTGTTGTCCATGAATATGGTGACATGCTTGCGCAACTCGGGAGATAATGTATTTGTGACCCAATGAATGGCGGCACAGACACACAGGGCTTCAAAAAAGAAGATGACTTCTTCTCCCTCTGGCAGATTCGGTGTTGGACAGACAAAACTGCAGGCAATTCTCAGAATCCAAAAACCCATACCATCCAGGGATGCATCGCAGAGAACAGTGATGGTGGCGTCGACAACGGGGTCCCAGTCCATTGAGTCAAAGCAACATATCCCGTCTGATTTCTGGATATGATCTGTGAGCCAAGTTAGATCATCTTTGACTGCATTGTTGAGGGCGATGCCAGCGAAAGGGTTCATCTTGCCTTGCATTTTTGCATATACATTGCATAACCCCGGTTTCAGTAGTGGAAAGACGTTGAAAGACCAATTAGACCATCCAGCAATTTGCTGATACTCCTGCAGGTTTTAATGGTTGGACGATGCGAAGTGACGAAGGGCAAGTATGAGTTCAGCCTTGGAATCACTTGGCATTGTTGCAGTCATCGCATTCGGGTTGACGTCAAACCCAATAATTACAAGCTGCAGACCAAAAAGCTGTTTGGGTTTGCTGTGTGGTACACCTAGACGGTCCCATAACTTGAGCAACCTTGCCTGCTTTGAGGGATAGAAATCGTCATATGGTTCGTAGAAGTCCACATCCTTCCAATCATCAAAACCGAAGTCGTCGTCTATGTAACAACCCAAGTCCTTGATATCTTCAACATTGATAGCGATCCACATAATTAGGCCATTAACACTGTACCAGACCCAACCAGAACCATGCCCTCCAAAGTTGTTATTGCAGTCCACCATTCTGGTCAAGACTTCAGTCTCTCCAGCAGCCCTTTGCTCGCTGGTGAGATACCCTGTAGTCATGACCTGCTTTAACTGCCAAAGTGGATGCATGGGACACAATCGGTAGGCCTTCGATACATCAGACTTGAAAACGACCAAGGTTTTCTGAGCGTTATCAGGTGATCTTTGTCTGAACTTCAGAATAGCTGCAAACAATGTGTGCAGACTGTTGAGATGTGAGCCCACTATGTCAGCATGATGAATCATCCAGTTTGGCACGTAATCTCCTGCAGACATATTGGATACCATACAAAAATTGTCTGAGTGAGGCTTGGGTACTGCATGGACTGGAGTACTGTACATGCCAGGCAACAGATTGGGCCCAAATGGTGTTGAGAAACATCCCACAGCTATCTCATCATCCCGGTACCCGCAGATGAACTTCTGTTCCATCTCGGACTGTGGACTCATCCTCCTGTTGTCCCAGGTAGCTGGGAAATCCTTGTCATGATGTGTGTCTGCCCATGGCCAGAATCCTTTTTGGAGTGCTGCCATCACAGACTGAACAAAGGGTTGATTCGGGTGTGTTTCGAGGTACTTTCCAAGGTTGTCGACCTTAATTGGCATTGTGATCTTGAATAGTTCAGGATGGTTTGTGATCATCCTCATTGCCTCCACGTTTGCAAATTCCTTGATTGGAGGCTGTGGCACCAGCAACTCAAACTCTGTACAACCAGCAGCTCGACTCTTCCCGGTATCAGAATCTAAAAAAATGAGCCCTTGCTTGTATTTTGGTGCAAACCTCACTCCTTCCTCCCAGTCATCCCCCTTCCCATCCCTCCTCTCAAATCTCCCCCTCCCCTCCAATGACATCTGACACTTCTCAGACTCTGCCAGGACAAGTGGAGACAGGGTGTCCTCCCTTGCAGCCTGAGCAGACGTGCTGATAGTGGCATTTCCCAGCTGTGGATGGGCAGACGCCTGCATTCCATCTTCTGCATGCATCAAGATTCCTCCCTTGGTCTCCATTCCCTCTCTTGGACTTTGGCACTGCACATTGTTCTTCAAACTCTTGGTACACTATGCCAGCGGACGAGATATGCAACCATTCAAGATCTCGGAATTTTTCTGTGTCCGAGAGGAGGATGTTGTGACAGCGTCCGACTCGGTTATGAATTGCTCTGTTGAGGATGAACACATGGCAGTGGAGAGGGAGAGCTGTGGTTCGGAAAAGGGATGACATGTACTGCTGGTAGAGGGCAAGCTCTCGAGACCTATGCAGGAACGCAATGAGGACCGCCTGGGAGTATGTGTACCAAGTTGTAGTCCATTTATCCGCGTTGCTGATGACCCTTTTTGATTCTGAGGGGTTGGACATATTTTCAGAGAGTCATATAGCAATCCCTTCAGATATTTCGTGAGTTTGGACTTCATTAATCAAGGTGGAGTGGTTGGCGGCAAAGACTGAGTCGAGATTAACAGCTTTTCCTGCAAGGAGTGCGAGCCATTGTTCGTCAGGGAACTCTGGGCATTCAGGAGAATTTGTGAGGCTTCAGCATGCTGCTTTGAGGTCGAGGGTGTAGTTCTCGATGAGCTCAAGAGTGAGTTGCAACTTGGGGTGAAGGATTGTGCGACTAATCTCTCGAACAGGTTGCCATGGAAATTGGGACTCATCAATTCTTGGTTGCTTCGCAGGTCCTCGTCCATCATCATCTGGTCCTTCGTCATCAGATCCTTCCTTGCGTCCAGATCCTGTGTCTCCTCCTTCTCTGTCCTCTTCTCCATCTTCTTCTTCATGGAAGTCAGCAGCTCGAGGTTGTCCAGGTCGACCCTCTTCTGCTTTGTTCCCAACTCTGGCATGTAATTGGTTTGCCCCTTCTTGGTGGAGGACTCGCTGCTCACTCTCATAATTGTTGAGCATCTCGATGTAGACTTGCAGGGCATTGTTGAAGTCGTCATCATGTCCTGGTCTGGCACTGAAAAACTCGGTGAGCACTCGAATAATTTGGGCGAGGACATCTGGCTTAGAAGGGTTGACACCCATGCAGAAAGTCTCGACAATAGCCTCACATTGGATCGTGACTTGGACTTGGGGTGCGTCCGGAGGAGCTGGTGATCCCTCATGACTACGGGAGTGGTCGGCGTTACCTGTACCGGCAGTATGCTGAGTTGAGTTGCTAGAGGCAGAGGCGTTGTTGGTTGGTTGAGTGGATGCATTAGAGCCAGTAGACATAGTCAATGAACTTAGGTGTTTGAGTCTTAGAAGACGATGAATAAATGGAGTTTATTAGAAGTGCAAAATAGAAGTGTTGCTCTGGTGATTCCACAAGACAATGAAAAAAATGAGAATGATAAAAAAGTAATAGGCTATAGAGAACGTACCTGGTGGTTCAGTGAGAGCAACAAGAGCTTGGGCTGAGACCATGCAGGTACATATAGTCCGGGGAAAGGCAAGACATGGGGAGGAAGCTAAATGCCCATCAAATTCCTAGCCTTTGAGACAGTGGCACGTACTTACTGATGAGGTGGCTGAGACTCCTGGGGGGAGGCTGAAACTGCATATCCTGGATATGGAAATTATGTGCATTGGAGTGGCCGACACCTGTAGGAGGTGTGAGGAACAAGGAGGTAGATCCGAAGCAAGGACCTCTTACCAATTAGACTTGTGTAAATACCAATCTTTAAATCCGATCAAATCTGTAAGGTTTACAGCTGTTTTCATAATTATGTGGAATCCCCATTTTGAGTATCTTATGTGCTCATGTTTGGTTCACATGGTCCCAGCTCTCTCTCTTCCCACTATGTCATGCCCTGGATGTGCCCACCTATGCTACAATGCCTATTTCCTGCATCTGAATGGTGAGGTGCAATTGCCGATACAGTTGCAGTGGCTGACTAATCACACAGCCACCCAAAATGTGAAGCCCGCTTTCCGTGCTTTCCACATCAACTTTTCAACATATTCCTCACTCCATATTGCATCTCTACTTATCAAACATCATTAATATAGCTATAGATATGCAAACTTAACCTCTAATAACATAAATCACTCTTGGGGCACCTAGGCACACTTTGCGACACGATTGTCATGGTAATGTCACGCATCTTTTTACAGTAATGTGACATGAAATTAAAGGTACATTCTGGACTGATACACCTACAACTCGGCTTTGGTTTATAGAAAGAAAAATGCCAGTAGACTAATACCTAGAACTTGGCCAAAGCAAAATTTTGAAATTACTGGTGGATCCCTGATTTTGCATTGCTACAGAAGGGCATGAAGGCTCACATAAAAATTTGTTTTGGCCAGTTTTCATACAATGATGCAAATCTATTATTTTGATGCTAATATATGCGATAATTGGCCTTCCGGGCAACAGAATGTTAAGCTTCACTTTTTGCTATGAGAAGGCCATGGTAAATATATACAAATAGAAATTCCTTTAATGGGATTGCACCTCACCAGTCTGAAGACCTTTACCGGCTGTATCTGCTCCTCTGGCGCCCCATATACCCAAATATACTGTACAGGTGAGATCCTGGATGCGTGATGAACATGGGATATTGGTCAAGACTCAATGCTCGTCCAAGTTGTCGTTCACTTCGACTCTTGATGAGACACCAAGGTTCTATCTATCTTGACTCTCTCTTACAGACATCAATTATTTGGCATGTGTTTACAAGGGCAACAAGGATCCTATGAATATCTTATTGCAAGATACACTTTGCAGTGTTGGACTCCCAATAGTGCTACCAGTCACAGCCCTAGGAATACTCTGAGCACCGACAGAGGTATTTCATTCTGCCTGCTCCTTATTTATTACTTCCGGAAAACTGCAGTAGACTCACAGCGCATGTATTCGTTGACATTGAACTAGGTGCAAATGCGGCGAGTCACCATGCAAATTAGATGTGATCATGGGAGTCGGGACCTTGGATTTGCAGTTAGATAGCGAATTTGCACTCAATAAGTATCATAATAGCACACTGTTTATTACATTGATGGTCAAATGTATTGAATGAGCAAGGGCAGGATGCAAGACAACAAATTGAGCCAATAAAAAAGCAATAGTTCTTGCACCGGGCTATCTTGTGATGCAAACAAGACCATACAGATTTCTCAAAACAGGGATTCCACATAATTATGAAAAGAGCTGTTACGAGTCCAAGTTTACAAGGATTTGTTCTTTCACACTACATTTTGAACCAAGACCCTGCATTTTAAGTTTTACCTTAGAATTCAACAGCAACAAATATTGCTCCTTTTATGGCAACTCAATAATAAGTAATAACCCTGCAGCTTCGCTCATATTTATCTCTCCACACGGTGTATCCGTGTCATTTGCTCTCAGATCGATGCACAAAAAGTAGGTTTCATTAAATTCTGTATTTATTAGTTTATTTTAGGTACTTTTGGCTCATCTGGAGGCCCCAAGAGCCCCAAATAGCAGCCATATTTCCCCCACCTGCGTGCAAGCCATCCCATGAGACAGCATTGCATATGACACCCACGAGATACTGCCCCAGCGAAGACTGTTGACCAGGATGAAGCCGACACCCATCACCGCCTGCTATTGGCCCAAGAACCGGTACCATCCCCACCTATCCCCCTACCCAGCATCGCCCACATCAACATCAGGACCAATTGCCCTCGCACGGTGATTTCGCACATGGAGACAACCACGGACAAAGTGCAGGATACAAAATCAGGTGCCATCTGCAAGCATGGCATGGGAATGAGTGTTCAGCAACGGGGACAATGACGAAGACAAACAGGGCAACAATGAGAGGGCTGGAGAGGGTCTGAGAACATTGGAGGGGTATGGAGGAAGGTAGGGCATGGGTGCAGTGGAAGGGGAACATGCTGGGGAGGGTGCAGGAGGTGGAATAATGTGAGCAGGAGGGCTGAAGCAAGATCAGACCCCCAACATCCAATGAAGCCAGCAATGACAGCGTCCGTCTGGGCATCAATTCTACCTTTCAGTATGTGATAGATGACGCCAAGACAACAGCAACATGAGCACCAACAGCCGTGCCACTGCCACCCCTGCCCAACACCAACGTTGGTCCCTACTGCCCACTCCAGGTTTGAAATACCCTCCATCCCCATGCATTCCCTATTTTCAACATGGGACATTACAGTTATCATGCCCGTTTTCCTCCCTGATGTTGCCATCACCAACGATGACAATGATGACACCTGACCCCCATTCCTGCTGCATCCTGTGCCCTCTATTGACCGTGTGACTATCATTGGACCCTCACCCCCATTTTTGATGCTGGGGAATCCAATTGTGGTCACCGTTTCTCCTTGCAAGCACCCTGTGACACACTATGGTGCTGCTGATCCCTACCTCACCCCCTCATCCCTAGTTCATGCCACAGCCACAAATATAGGGCCTGTGCTACCCACCGCACACCCACCCGACACAGCTAATGATGCTCGCCAATGTCGATGACATTCTGGCCTCAATACCGAAGTTTTTCATTTTTCACAGTGTTGCGCAGCCCTTGTGTGCTGCATTTCGGGGACTATGTTGGTGGACCCATTGCTGCTATCTATGCATGGTAGAATGCCCCACCCACAATTCCACATATTTTATTTGTTTCATATATTGATTTGTATCATAATATTTTATACATGATCATTACTTAAAACATGAATTCGTCAATGAGCAGGAAAGGAAGTATGAGACGTCAAGAGTTGTCAGAGAATGTGGGTCATGGGTTGCATGGAAGCGAGGTGAACATGAGATGTATAGCAAATTGTTCATCAGATGAGGGACAGTATGTCTTCTTTGGTCTTGTGATCATGTACATTTCACATTTCGTGTCCATTCTGTCAACCTGCCAATAAATAAGGTGGCAGTTCCACTAGTGTGGCAAATAATGTGGCTGGAGTGTGTTAGTGCTCTGTCTAAGGTCAACAATATTCACCTAATGAGAATCCTTGCAGCATGAGCAGCACACACGCTAGCATTTGGGATGGGCAAGAGATGCCTTGGTAACAAATTGTACCTTAATTTTTTGTCAGTTCTCTTCTAATGTATTTGCCAGTCATAGGCTAGTCATCCTCATTATGCTTGCCCATTATCCACCTACCCTTTGAGCTTGTACTAACCTGTGGAGAGAACAGTAAGCAAACAAGACAACAACTAGGCAGGGAATAGTTACCTAGTAAGCTTGTCTGCTCTTATCCAGTGCTACTCCTCATTTCAGGTCCATTCTAGTCTGATATGAGCAATAGAACATACAACCAGACACCAAGGCAGTGTACTGGACTGCTGAAATTTTGATGAAAAAGTGTATAAACTTGAAGGTAGAGCCTGTGGTGTACAAGTGAGTATGGTGCCAGGATTGTTGAACCGCATGCACGCCTGGTTTCTGGTTAGCTTGTTCACCTCCCATGAACTATTGTTGTCGAGATTTTGACTCCAAGTCAGAACCCTTTGAATGGTCAGTATCTCAACAATGAGTGCTAAGAAACACACACGAGTCGTGATGTATCGCTGCCTCTTGCTAGCAGCCAGCAGGCGAGACATGGCTATGCTCAAATGCTAGTGCTGACAAAAACAAGTAAGCATTCAATTTACAGGTATGACAGCTAGTGCATGCACCATGACTAAAACTTGTTTCCCCCCACTTCTCGCTCTACTGAAACCTGATGCAAGGATCACTGACATCATAGACATTGGAGGGCTTGCAAATTGTCATTTCTTGAGGTTGAGATGGCCTGCAAATGAGATCGATGAGTGGAACACGAAACAGGATCCATTCAAATGCACCTTCAATTGATCTCAATTGATTGCCTCAATATGAGTCTTGCCTCCTCCTAACAATGTGCTCTTTTGCCAACCCGTTTTCCCAAGTAAGTATTTGCCCACCTTTTTAATCGATATATCCATGCTTGTTCTGACATGCCAGTGAGGTGTTGGAGCCTAAGTGCCATAGTAAGCAAAGGGAGCAATAGAAAGGAAATAGGGAAAAAAAGCTCGCAGACAATCACAAGAGAAGCTACTTCAACACTAGGCACCATCTTCAACATAAACCGTCCATTCATGAAGAAACCAGTCGGTCTTGAAGAAAACAACATCTAATGCAGATGATCAGTGAAAAGAACAATGGTAAGGAACTTGCTACTTGCGAGGCAGTCCCTGCAATTTCAGAGTGTCCTCACCATCCTACACCCGAAGCAAAATAGTCCTGATGAAAAGAGTGAGCACTACGAACATGCACACTCAGAAAATGGATGTGTACCTTTCAACAAGGCAAACTGCGGCTCCTTCAAACCAAGCATAAATGGTGTCTAGACACTGGACTTAGCCAATAGGGCTGCTGCGCGCATGGCGGATATGAGTCCGAAAATTTGCTCAGGTATCCACTATCTCTGTATTGTGTGACGGTAATAGATTCAAAATGGGTGCCAAACTAGCCGACAACTTCAAAAACCTCTCGATAATTCTCAAAGGATAACAGGTGGATGACCGTCCTCTGGCAATCTAGTAGTTTCAACCATCTCAACCTTTTTTTGTAGGCGTTTAGCAGTCTGCGCATGTACGTGAAGTGGCTGCTTGCTGACAGAGTCTCAGTCAACACCTCAGGTGTGACGAATTTTATTACCAGCTCCCTGTGGAATCTGGACGTGTGGTTGGTATGGCTCGGGCTGAATGCTTCCAACAAAGAGTCAGTGAAGCATTCCCACCATATCTGCCAACTATTGCACTCTATCCAGCATGACTCCTCTGAATCGAAAATATTGAGTGTACATCAGCGTTCACCCATACTGGTTAAAGTGTGTTCCTCATAAACAACGAGCTTGAAGGTTGTTTTGGCGCCATAGGTCCACGATCTCATAACATCCAAACCCCACTGCGTGGATTTAGAATCAAGATCAACCTCGAAGCGAAGGGCCTCCAGGTTCATGAAACCTTCAATAGAAAGAGGGTAGTTGTCCTCATATCCAGTTACTTTACTATGCATCAGTATACGGTCTCAGCAGGTATCTCAAGAACACTCACAGCCGAGAGTCAAATCTTGTATGATCAAACCCCATGCATCCCACGCATCCAATTGAACTTGGACTACGTTTCCAAAGCCGAGCCAGAGCTTTGACACTTCACAGCCATTCCATCATCTCAGCCAATTGAGGTCCACATCAGAGTCACTCAGTAGATCCTCTAAAGGTGATACCAAGTTGTCGATTAATCGATCCATGCAATTGTCGCTGTCATTGTAGATGGCGAGCTCGGTCAAGCAGGCGCTGTAAGCTGGAACTGGTGGTATTAACACGTCAATTAGACTGTGGTCTGCTCACCATGTAACAGCCAAACTGGCGTCCCTCTCGTTATCCATTACCTTCATACTCAATTAGTACAAGAGGTGACATGAGAGGGGGAAAAAGCTCACCATGAATGGAACAGTCACCCGGTCCAAGGTCAGGGAGCAGATCTGACTTGCGATATTGCACAGCCTGTACAGTCCAGGAGATACCCTTATTTTGGTCTCCTGGACCAGCAAACGAACGACTGTGTTTGGCAAGCAATAAAGCCAAGGCCAGACACCACAGTTGATGATCTTCATGTCTGTGACACTACTCAGAGTGCGAAAAAACCAGCAACAACTATCCATGGTCCAGTTTCTTAAGGTGATGCTCATTACCGTATTGGCGATGCCTAGTGCCACAAGCGAAGAACACAACCGATATTCATCACGGCGACACACATGGGGACGAAGTCTGTGGTTGCGGAAGATTAGACAGTGAAAGAAGTTGTGCTTGTAAACCACTTCTGTTATGATTTATTCATTTCTTTACCTAAGCGCCTCTTATCTTATCTTATCTTCAGTGCTTATCTATTTTTATCCCTAGATCCGCAACCCCAGACAACTCCAGACCTCCATAAATCTTCACATCGTCACCACATATGTCATAACATGTACTTTATCTTGGTCACCGTGTATTTGGCTTATTCACTTTCTAACATGGTGTGTTCATTATTAGACCCTCGTTGATGAGCCTAGACTTCTGTGGCAACGGCAACACCCAAAACTCTGAGAGAGCTTAGGCAATTAACGTAGCAACACAGCAATCAAGGCAATGTGTTTGCGAGTGGTTCGGTGCACCTCCATGCAGTCAATTCCTCTATAACACAAGATACACTGCGACTTTTCAGTCAGCGAAGTAGTACTCTTGGTCAAGGAGTACTAATAGACGTTGGCTGTAAGCCGGGAAGGATCTCGATAAACGAGATGGAACGGAATCTGGTATGACGCAAATACCAAGAAACCGTGGTAGAAACCGATAAAATCGATCTAGAAAACGTGGGGATGGGCTAAAGAGCACGAAAATAGCTCTAGTAACCGTGGCAATGCTCTAGAAATCGTCGCAACGAGCTAGAAATCATGGGGAAGGACGAGAAAATGTGTCCTGAAGGTGTACTGTGATGCTGAGTCGAAACAATGGCAATTAACATGCGGAAACTGCCTTGGAAATGGAAGAAAATGTAGCAACTGTGGTGCTGAGTGGGGTGTTGCGGCAATAGATGCACGGCAACTCTGAACAATAATAAAGACAAGGGCGATCCTATGGAGAATGGTGCTGAACTGGGCCTACACGGAGACAATACTGAACTGGGCAGTGAAAACGATGGCGATGTAGAAGGTGAAAGCGATGAAAGAATCCTATGTGGTGAAGGTGAAGCAATGTTGCGGCATTAAAAGACAAAAGCAAGTTATTGATGCAAGATTCCGTGTATTGGTGCAATATACAAAGCGAACCAACAACGTTAAGAGTAAAGCAAGTGGTGAGGGATAACTTGGAGTAACTGTAGCTGACTAGAATGCCGTAGTCTCATCAACTGGGTAAGAACTTGCTCTAAAATTGCGGTATCTACCTAGTTTTTATACTACAAGTACAATTTTATAAATAGAATATTCTTCGGAGCCTTAGTAAGGCTGTAAGTCCTTGGCTTTTGTAATAGCCGTAGTAAACATATGGAATCTGTGGTTCTAAAGTAACAGCAAGTCCTCGATGTTGCCATGTATGGATGCGAACCATGTGGTTTTATTGAGCGATGAGTGGATCATGAGGTGCTGTTTAGCTGCGGATTACTGAGCTGCGGTTGCTGTGCTGAGGTGTACACTTGGGTCAATGATAATTCGAGGTCTTGGCACTGTAACAGCCTTAGTAAACGCGGTCTGTAGTTGCCGTGGCTGTAATTATCGTAGCTGGAAGTGTATTCATGTCAATCAGTCCTTTAATTAAATGATTGATGGGCACATCAACTAGGTGCTTCTGAGTGATGTAGCAACCCCGTTTTGGATGATTGGCAATCAAAGGTGCCTTGCTGTGATGGGGTACGGTAATTATGATGCGCGGCGAGCTGGGAAGGATAACGGAGCATTGAAGGAGTATGAAGGGTGCGGTTTTAGGATTGTATCTGTGTTTGGGTGATTTATACTGCGAAAATCCGTGGTATTATCGAGTGTTGGCAGTGTTATGGAGTGTGTGGGGATTATAATGGCATCGTTTCGAAGATATTGGGTGATGAATGGGTAAATCCGCGAATTCTGAGCATACAGAGCCTGGAGGCTCATCATCATTCTAGTATATAAGTAGCCTACTCAAAGCTGTATATTCCTTAGCTTTGAGCTAACATTTAATCATACTGAAATACTTTCATTCTTGCTAAGCGCTAAAGCCTTAGTCTTGATGTCTTAACTCCACGGGACTTAGCAGTGACGGTACAAATGTGATACTGCTGTCTATTTACCTTTGTTGAGATATTGGGTCTAACAATTAGCTCAAAGCTTTTCTAGATCTCTAACCAAGATCCTCTATGTCTAACGGTACCGCCCAGGACCTAGCCATTGCACTTGGCATCCCTAGCGCTACCATCATCTCTCTTGTTCTCATTCTTGCGCTCAGGACTCTCTGCAGACCACCACGAAGAATTGAGGCACCCCACGCCACCCTCACAGTCTCTACAACCCCAACACTCTCCGACAATGTCGATGCCATCCCGCTCGAGCAGCAGCCACCCCGAATCTTCGCACCCATACCACGCCGACCGATCCCACTCAACGAGCTCGCTAGGGGAGGAGTCGCAGAAGAGGAAGAAGTTGTTCCTGAGTCGACTTCTCCCGTCATCCCAGAAAGAGCAACTACTCCCCCTGCCGGAAGGTGCATGTTTGTCCACCCCTCCATCCCTCCCTCTCCCGAATATACCCAGTACATCCCTCGAACTCCCTCACCCAGCACGTACGCCCGATTCGCCGCCCATGTCGGGGGATTCGACGTGGGCCATGACATCAGACTCATCGCCCCAGCCACCAATTATGATACTTGGGCAGATAGGTATCCCACTCCACCACCCGCAGCCGGTATTGCCTCAGCAGAGTTCTGGGACAACGTCGACATTCCTTATAGCACCTACTTCCCCTCCGATTGCACCTCACCCGAGCACCATACCCCTCCCCCAGCAGGAAATGGAAATTTCAGAGCGTGGGATCAACCCATCCAGAACCGGGAGCTCACACCCGAGCCTGTATGAGTCGGGGAACCCGTCGCCGGTCCCTCCACCTATCTCTATCCTCCAGCACGCCATGGTCGGCGAAGTCGAGAAACCCACTGGGAGCGACTCACCCAGCACTTCAGAGAACAACCATGTGAGTCGAGCACCGACAAGACCATCATCGAGCTGCAGCATCCACCCCACCCTCCCACTCCGTTCCCAACCATCACCATCGATGGGAGGCAACAGTCGACCACCGAGTCGTCACGTGAGCGTATGCCCAGACCCTCCACCGATGACTCTAGCCGATGCGATTAAGTTCTATGAAGAAACGATTGATGACCTAGATATAGGTACACCGGCTACCCTCAGACAATCAAACTATCAGGACATTTTTACCTATTTTGCCTACAAACTTCCTTTTGATTCGGCTTGGGGACAGACCCCGGCTGGAAACGATTACTTTATGAAATGGCAGAGAGGACTCCCAGCCAATGACATACTCCAATACGAAGCAGAGCGAAATGCCTGCTTCTTATGGAACGACATACACTGAGACGCTCCCATGAATGAGCTCCCTGATTACAAAGAAGAAGCGGCCGAAATCGAGATCCAGGAACCAATGGCAGACGAACTGCCAACGTCACCCCCCCCCAGGTATCAACAGGGGCCTTCTCCTATGTCAGGGGACAGGCACCACCAGGGACTTACGAGGGTGGCTACATACCATTCGGTCAACCATTTGCCAGTGGCGGTCATGGAGCTGGTGGAGGTGGCGGTGCACAATCACCGCAGCCTCCCGCTCCTCCCGCTCCACCTGTAAGATACATGCTCCCGCTCCATCCTGCACCACCACCACTCCCAGACCTGCCAGTACCCTGGCAACTAGTCAACGGAGCCGTTGCCCCCTACGACGATTTCAAACCAAAAATCGTCAAGGAGGTCGACGACTTCAAAGGTGATTCTAATGACATCACCCGATTCTTCCTAAAGTGTGAATTACACTTTGATGTGTTCAACCGACACTTCTGCCACCACCCTCACAAAGTTGTCTTCTGCGTCTCGTGACTCGCAGACGATGCTGAAAGGTGGTGGGAATTGAACGCACAAGTCATAGGAAAGGATCCAGTGACTGGGGCACAGCTCTACCTGACTTATGAAGATTTTAAGGCAGAGCTCGGCAAGAGATTCTGGAAGGATGCCAACACACAGCTAAAGTACGCACAGTGGGAGAAACTTAGGCAGGCAGATCAGAAGGACGGTGACCGGTTCTTCCAAGAGTTTGAAGAACTAGCCTACCACGCCGGAGTATGTGACAATGACCAAGTCATGCTCCATCAGATCAAGAAGGCCACCCGCCAGACGAGTAAAAACACTATATACTCAGCTGATGGGGAGGTACCAACTGATTATGAAGGCTGGAAGGCTCGCCTCCTACAAATCGATTACAATTGGCGCCTGAAACAGGCAGAAGGATCTACGGCGGCACCGACACGACCACAGAAGACGACCATGCCTACTAAGGCTGGTCAACCAGCAGCTCCTGTACCGTCAACAAAGACGGGGACAGGGACGACTTACGGAGGGCGCGCCGCGCCAATGGATGTCAATGCGGCCAGGGCAGCATCAGTATGCTTCCGATGTGGCAAGAAAGGCCACTTCAAGTGCGACTGCCCCAATGCGCCCAAAACCCGGGAAGAGAGCCTACATCGCGCCAATGCATATTGGGACACCCAGGACAAGCTTGCCCCTATTGAAGAAGTAAAAGAGAGCGCTGAGGAGTAAATGATTCGACTCACTTGGCTATGGACTTAGTTTCGGCTGGTACGCCTATCATGCTTTATCAATGTACTTATATACCTGTTGTAGTTACCCCCGCACATTCGAATATACCCGCGACTTCGCAATCAGACCAGAAACTAAGCAAGAATCAACTCTCTGTCCCAGTACCGGATGTTATGGTAGTTAGACTACTGACGACTAAACGTTCTGCAAGTAACCCATTACGGGCGAAAGCATCGGACAATGAGTCACCTACCATAGTGACACCCATCTCAACGGCATTACATCAGTCTAGCAACCTCTCTGGGGCATGTGCAGTGACGAGTGTACAACCGGATGGCCCAGGGGAACAAGCGGCTCCTTTGGAGTGTCTTGCCCCCCCTGACGAAGTGGCTCTATGGAGTCCCAGCCTTGCTGGGAGTTTCGAGGGAATAGCTATGGCGAAACCTCCTCTGGTAAAAGAGATTACCGTATGGCTACCAAAGTCTAAATCCCTTACACGACAAGGGGCTTTGGAAACAGCCATGGACAACCAGAAGATGACGACCGAGGATGAACCGGACTCAAGTAAGGGCCCCCGACCAGTTGCCAATGCCTGTCGAGACGCAGGGCAACTCGAGGATGGGGGAATGCCGAATGAAATGAGGGACCTGCAAAGGAACACAGGCTCAAAGGAATCATGTGAAGGTGACTGTAATACGGTGTCAGCCCAACCTGTTGCCCCTTCACGGGGTGACTCCTTCGTGCAACGCACCTCCTGTTTCACAACCGACCAGAAAGCCACAGTACAGGAAGCTGCTAGTGCCCAGGCAGTGCAAAGGGGGCATCAGGTAGCTTTTATCAAAGAAGTACCTGACGAGAAGGACATTACCAGCTTCATGATGAACAAGAAGGCTAATTTAATACCCCCTTTAGACATTGTGGTGACCTCGCCAATGGTAGTCGAGCCCTCACAGGTCGACACGAAGGCTAAAGAGGCCCCGCAACTCTCGCACACTTATACTAGTGGTGAGACTTACAGTGAGTGGCTTAAACCATTCAGAGCTGAATGGACTCTGCATGGCATAGTACAAGCCAAGACAGAGTCAGAGGCAAAGGCAATCCTAAAAAATTGGATTCACAAGGCGTGTGCAGAGGAAGTAGTCGACGCAATGCTTGAAGCAATGAGGGGGATGGAGCGAATCAATGCACTCAAATGGCTCAAAGAACTATGACAGCCAAAACGATACATCAACGCACTAAGCAACAAAGGGAAGGACCTGGTTCTCCCCATTGAAATTGGGATACCAGGAACCCTTACCCGAATTGCCACAACTGCGTTGGTAGACAGCAGGTGCACCAGCAGCGCCATCAACAAAACATTCGTTGAACAAAACAATATCCCAACTCACACAACGGCCGCACCAATTCCCGTCTATAATGCCAACGGAACTAAAAACCAAGGGGGATCAATTATCAAATACACCGAGATCAATCTTAAAATCGGAGATCATTCAGAACGAATAGATCTAGCCGTAACAGATCTCGACGATAAACAGATCTTCCTTGGTCACGATTGGTTAGCCTGGCATAATCCGATCATCAATTGGAAGACGGGAGGATTAACGTTTGCACGGTGCGAATGCTGCAAAAACCCATTCGTACTACCAGACGCAGATCCCGATGATAGGTGGGATAAGGAGCTGGAAGAGGGAGATACCATTCTTGCAATAGACTTCACGCGGGCTATACTCATACATGCTCATCACACCAATGCAGACAAGAAAACCAAGACATTCAAAGAAATGGTCCCAGAATGGTGTCAGGATTTCAGCGATCTATTCGACAAAGATAGTTTCGATGAACTCCCTGAACCAAAGACATGGGACCATGCAATCGAACTTCTTCCTAATGCGAACGCTAATCTCGATTGCAAGGTCTACCCTCTTAATGGGAACGAACAGGCTGAACTCGACAAGTTCCTGGATGAGAACCTCTCAAGTGGACAAATAAGGCCCTCCAAGT
Source organism: Armillaria nabsnona (assembly GCA_030407065.1). NCBI lineage: Eukaryota > Fungi > Basidiomycota > Agaricomycetes > Agaricales > Physalacriaceae > Armillaria > Armillaria nabsnona. The sequence goes on along the minus strand of JAUDQA010000038.1, from coordinate 190,526 downwards.
CGCCTTTCTTTTTTGTCAAGAAGAAAGACGGCAAGCTGCGACCAGTACAAGATTACCGTAAGCTTAACGAGATGACGATTAAAAATTGATACCCACTTCCACTCATCTCGGAGCTGATGGATAAACTATGAGGTGCCAAGTACTTTTCCAAACTTGACGTTTGATGGGGATACAACAACGTGCACATCAAGAGCGGCGACGAATGGAAGGCGGCATTCAGAACTAATCAGGGGTTGTTCAAACCCACGGTTATGTTCTTTGGGCTTACTAACTCACCCGCCACCTTCCAGTGGATGATGAATGACATTTTCAAAAACCTCATTGCATCAGGCGCCGTCACCGTCTACCTCGACGACATCCTAATCATGTCCAAAACCAAGGAAGAGCATTGTCGCATTATGCGCGAGGTTCTAAGGGTCTTACGAAAGAACAAACTATTCCTTAAAGTGGAAAAATGTGAGTTCGAGACCTTGGAAACCAAGTACCTTGGGGTTATCATCAGCGAGGGGAGCATTCGCATGGACCCAGTCAAAATCGCAGGAGTAGCAAAGTGGCCCATTCCAACCAAGAAAAAACAGCTTCAGTTGTTCCTAGGCTTCACCAACTTCTATCGACGTTTCATCAAAGGATACAGCAAGGTTGTCAAACCCATGACCCAGCTGACAGGAAACGATCCATGGAAGTGGGGAAAAGCGCAGCAGGACGCATTTGAAGAGTTGAAGAGACTACTAGCCGAAGAAGTGGTACTGGCAATACCCACAGAAGGAGGCAAGTTCCGCATAGAGGTGGACGCAAGTGAGGGAGCAATCAGCGCTGTATTGTCGCAAGAGCAGGACGGAAAATAGCGCCCAGTTGCATTTCTATCCAAGTCCCTAACAGTCACAGAACGAAATTACGAAATTTACGACAAAGAACTGCTGGCCATCATGCTAGCCCTGGACGAGTGGAGACACTACCTAATGGGAGCGGTTCAGGACTTCGAGATATGGACAGATCATCAGAATCTGCAGTATTTCCGAAAGCCCCAAAAGCTCAACTGACGCCAAGCACGTTGGGTAACCGAGCTTGCTGAATACCATTTCTTGCTACATCACAAACCAGGGACAGCAAACAAGAAAGCCGACTTACTCAGTCAACGAGCAGATCACGAGCAGGGACAGGAGGACAACAATGAGGTTATAGTCCTCAAACCTGAGCACTTCCGGGCATTGGTCATGCCCACAATTGAGGAAGTCCATACCAAAATCAAGCAAGCCACGCTTGACCACCACCGACAGGACAAAAATGTATCTGCGTCCCTCAACCATGACCAAGGGATGAAGCTAGATAACGGTTTGATCTTCTACGATCACCGTATCTATATTCCCCAAGACCATGCGTTACGAGGAGAAATAATTGCGATGCATCACGACCATGGGACAGTGGGACACCCTGGCATTGAAAAGACCAAGGAACTCGTCTTACGAGAATATTGGTGGCCTAGGATGAAGAGAGACATAGAAACCTATGTCCATGCTTGCGAGACGTGTCAACGAACCAAGTCGAGCACTCAAGCAAAGGTGGCACCTCTCCACCCAAACATCATACCCTCCCGACCATGGACTCACATCTCTGTAGACATGGTCACTGGTTTATCTAGGTGCAACGGTCAAGACGCTATCTTAATGATCGTCGACCGATTCTCCAAGAAAATCATACCGATAGCTTGTACCACGGAGCTGTCATCGGAAGGGTGGGCCAAAATCTTATACGACGAAGTTTATGCCAGACACGGAATGCCTCAGATGGTCATCTCCGACCGAGGCTCTGTGTTTGTCTCCAAGTTCATGAAAGACCTCTATGACTTGCTACAGATCAAGGCAAACATATCCACTGCCTATCACCCACAGACAGATGGTCAGACTGAACGAGTCAATCAGGAGGTTGAAAAATACCTCCGGATCTTCGTCAACCATCTCCAGGACGACTGGGTAGAATGGCTCTCTCTTGCGGCTTTCGCTCACAATAACCGCACCCATTCCGCTATGGGCAAAAGCCCCTTCAAGGTTAACTACGGCTATAACGCTGACCTCCTCCCTGGCGCAAAACCCCGAGCACCCTTCAGAACACTAGCCTCAACCACATTCGTTTCACAGATGCAAAAAATCCATGCTGAAGCCAAGCAAGCCCTTGAAAAAGCCGCTGACCAAATGAAAGCCCAATACGACAAAAAGAAGCGACCTGCAGTTGAGTATCAAGTAGGAGACAAGGTTTGGCTCGATACAACCAACCTTAGTCTACCACGACCCAAAAAGAAACTCGCAGACAAACGAACAGGTCCCTTCCTGATCCTCGCAAAAGTAGGAGCATCAGCGTACAAACTGAAGCTCCCAACAGGCTGGCATATTCACCCAGTCTTCAACGAATCACTCCTTACCCCATACGTGCCACCGGCGTTCCCAAACCAAGAGCAACCGCCTCCTCCACCGCCAGATCTCATCGACGGTGAAGAACACTATGAAGTCGAGAAAGTCCTCAATCATAGAGAGCGCAAAGTCAGGGGAAAAGCCGGGGAACCAATGCGATGGGTAACGGACTACTTCGTCAAATGGAAAGGCTATGGGCCAGAATCAAACAGCTGGGTACGAGAAAATGACATGGATGCAGAGGAACTCATAGACGATTACCTCACCGAGAAGGTAAACCACATGGATACACCAATGGAAGATTGGCAATCCTATACGGACCCATTCACCGGATGAAAAGTTTGGTACGACCAAGAACTAGACTGGGATCAATTTGGCGGCCACGACAGCCCTTCACAAGACACAAAATCACTGTTCGAACCAACGGAGATACCTTGAAGCATAGGCTGTACAAGCTGTCGGTGTTGACAAGCTACAAACAGAGACACTCAAGCTTCAAAACAGAGACCAGATCTACTAGCAGTTGGGACACCTGCCTTAAAGGGGGGGTAATGTTATGATTTATTCATTTCTTTACCTAAGTGCCTCTTATCTTATCTTATCTTCGGTGCTTATCTATTTTTATCCCTAGATCCACAACCCCAGACAACTCCAGACCTCCATAAATCTTCACATCATCACCACATATGTCATAACGTGTACTTTATCTCAGTCACCATGTATTTGGCTTATTCACTTTCTAACATGGTGAAGAGACTCTGTACATGCAGGCTAGAAATGCAACAGCGTCGAAGACACTGATCACACCACACCCAACACTACACACACAAACCCTCAAGTTCTTGGGGGGATATTATGCAATAGAAGCAGATTGAAGCAAAACAACTAAACTCTCAGAATATACGATACACACGTATAGCAATTGTGCTCGTAGGGTATCTAGATCTCTCTAAGTCCAAAGGCTTTTATAACAAGAGGAGCAACAGATGTCGCTGGGCCTCAAGGCAAGGTGTACTACAATACACAACTCGTCACCACACACCAACAAAACCCTCAATAAGTCTCGAGCGACACGTGGGGTGACCTCAAACGACTCAAAACACACTACACACAACTCAAAGCTTTGCGCTCTAAGCAGAAACCCTGCACAAAACATCCACTCAAGCCACAGGATTTGAACCTACACGCTCAAGCTTCCAAACCGATCGTAGACCCATGGGGTTCGAACCTGTGCGATCCAGAGACACAATAACCAAATAAACCCCGTCCAACAAGCCAAAGGGTTTGAACCTCTGCCGCTTGCGGAAATGAGAACCCTTAAGTGCATGCTAATCAGACCACAGGGTTTGAACCTCTGCTGCCTGTAACACCGCGCATACAATGAAGGCCTCTGCACGAATACTAACCAGACCAAAGGGTTTGAACCTCTGCTGCCTGTAGTGTCTTGTACAACAAGAAACGCTGCCCACAAGCCAAAGGGTTTGAACCTCTGCCACTTGCGGGATGGTATACCCAACTAAGCGCGTGCTAATCAGACCAAAGGGTTTGAACCTCTGCTGCCTGTAGCACCGCGCATCACAAGAAAACCTCAAAACTCAAGAGCGTGTCTGCAATGACACAAATCTCTTATCCTCAGGTTAGAGCGCAGTCAACCAATCACTCAAACAATACACAAGTCCCACGTTAGCTTTCTAAGCCTCATGCGCTACTCAAGTCACTCTGATGTTATCAATAAAGGTTCTATTCTCTCGCTCGAAGCTACAAACTGATCCCAAAGGTAGAGCGCTAAGCTGGAGGCTTGCGCGCATCTACAGCGGGGGTCCGAAACTTGTACACTATTACTATACTACAGTATTTATATACTATGCGCTCTACATTTTAATACATCCTTAAATAGTAACTCTTGGCCTGCGGAACTTCCTTTCCTGGGTCCCACACATGTTGCCATAATCACGCCATTGCTTGGCGCTTACTCAGAGCTCCGGCTCGGGGCCAGATCCTGGTCTCTCAGTTGTGCGACGTTGGTTACCACCGCTATTACACGTGTATTGACATCGGTTACCATATCCTCGGAGTTATAGCCTACCCCACGACTCTCATTTCACTTCCTAGTATTCTCATAGGGAATTCTATTGTAGTGAGGGCAACGTGCTCCTTGTCTAGACCTCGCATGCATCAGCCAAAGTCAGGAACTTTGGTCTTACTGCAATTCTATACATTCTGAGGTCTAGAGTGCTAGCTCCTGGCATGGCAGTGCCTTGCATGTCATAGATCAAGGCTATGTGAAGTATTAATTATCTCCTGAGCTTCTCTGGTTCTATTCTTAGCGCGCATTGTCTGCGCATTGTCGGCGCACTCAGTGTCAAGTGCTGGGACTTTATACTTAGTGTGACCCTTATAGTATCACTCTACAGTTAAGCCATGTGCTCCACCGAATATCACTCAAGGTATTTCATTGCCCACACTTAGGACATTGCGCTCTAAGGTATATCTCATTGCCTTGGCATCCAGGTTTTATAAAATGTATGTATTGATACATTTTGTGAAATTACACGTGTAAACACTTTCCAAGCGTGTCAATGGTGTGCTTATTATTAGACCCTCATTCTAGTATATAAATAGTTTACTCAAAGCTGTATATTCCTTAGCTTTGAGCTAACATTTAATCATACTGAAATACTTTCATTCTTGCTAAGCGCTAAAGCCTTAGTCTTGATGTCTTAACTCCATGGGCCTTAGCAGTGACGGTATGAACGCGATACTGCTGTCTATTTACCTTTGTTGAGATATCGGGTCTAACAACTTCGTTGTTCCAAGCGTGGCAGACCAGCCGAATATTTGCCAGCACACCAGGGGATCCGACACAAGCTGCGACGAAAAGGCTTTCTATCTCGGTAGGAAAGCAGGGTGTGAGGGTGACGTGTTCCAGCGATAAAGCAAAGCAAAGGCTGTTATTGGTGGTCTTCAACCAGTTAGCGTCGTTCCCTGCATTGAGTGAGCAAAACCGAGGGATGTGCCATAGATATAAAAACTGACAAAGTCTCCAATAAATGAAATCTCTTTGTAGGGCCATATACTGAGCATCGTAAAATAGGTCCCTGCCACTGCGCACTTTGGACATCTGCAGCAGACGACTCCAGGCGATGTCAAGACCCAGAATCCCATTCGAATAGGAGCTATCATTCCATTGCGCTTCATTCAGCACATTGTCACTTGAGTCTTGGTAGTCACAGTCTTCGGCGCCCACATTGAAATCTTGGCTCAACATTACACACAAGCGACTATCGTAATCCCTGGAAAGTTGGACATCTGGTAATAAAACCTGTCGTCAATCATTGAGCGAGACTGCCAACCGGTGAAAGAACATGTGCGTACCTTGCCGCGATATGGCGTGTGGAATCTGTACATTGTGTCTTAGGGCAGCGATTCAGCAACACGAGCAATGAGAACGAGTTGTCGGAGGGTGCAGCGAAAACTTTGCGAGACGTTGTCACATGTGACATGGTCCAGACCAAGCGGTATGTCCGGACTGATCATTCGGAAATGGCATGTATCCACGTATCAATCCTGATTTTCCTCCAATTTAGGGCACCGTGTAACGACTCGAAAATGTTATCCATTGATGAATAAATCTTTCCAACATAAATACTACGTGTCATTCGCTCGCTGTGTGCACATGAACATGCTCACGCACAAGACCAACTATGGGCGTGATCTGGTTGGTTGATTGGGTGACAGTTCTCAGCCTTGATAGTCACAGTGGATGAAGACGGCAAGAAGAAAGCTGTCGACATACAATTTGTTAGTAACAGCCTCATTAAGACGTGGCTTGAATGAGAGGAGCATACATTTGCATGACTTCAATCGGAGAATCAATACCTCATGCACTAGTTCCAGGGCGACCTTTCTCCCTTGTATACGTTCATACTGTAGAACTGGCGACAGTTTATACCCTTCGTTCTCCTCGAAAACAACTATGACAACTACATCAGCGATGGTAAGTCCACACATCCCATAATGACAATCAAATATGGTATGACTTTATATCGCAGAGCGATGATCCACCCATTGGTCCCCCAATCAGTAGGATCCCGGTCGAGCTTATGGCAAAAATATTCTTGTGTGCGAAGGATGGACTGCTGAAGGTGGGAGATTGAGGTTCGATCGTGTTTCTCATTGCGTCTGTGTGTAGAGGGTGGAGGGACATTGTGATGATAGCCTGTCCAGATTTATGGAGGGCCCTCGATTTAGATTTGAGAGACCGTGGCAATTCCAATATGGACGTGTGCAGGTTAAAGGACTTTGTGTCCTGTGCATTGAAGAGGTCCAGAATCTGTCCACTCCTTATCCGGTTCCATTCACCTACAATCGATATGGGGATCCAAGCAGCGGCGAGTCGGGAAATATTTCACCTGCTTATCCATGAAGCTGCTCGATGGCAATCAGCATCCTTATGGATTGACTACCATCATCTAGCACTGCTGGAGGGAATACGCAATTCGCCTCCTCCACTCTGAACCTTCAGCATCAATCTATCGCAGTCAGGCAATCTTTCTTCTGACAACGTGCATGCGTTGGAATTTGCTAGTGCATTGGAACTGGTATCAATATCGGGCCTGCCATGGGGGGCAGCCGTTTTTCTGGATACATCGTCCCTGACAGAATTCGAGGAACACTGGTCATCTATCGAAGCAAATGTCCTTGATACCTGGATTGCCCTATTACCTTTCGCCAACAATCTAACTAGTGTGGCGATGTGGTATGGTGACATCCTCGGTGTTGTGTATGGCAGGCGAAGCCATGCATTGTTGTCCAAAGTCACCTCGTTCTCCTCTGGGTCCATCGATGTCTTTGATGCCATGACCCTTCCTAAGCTCGCCTTGCTATCCTTGAGTACCATATCCGAGCGTGACGATCCTCTGACCCTAACAGCAGCTAAGCGTATGCTAGTTTGTTCCAATACAAGCCACATGCTCCGGGGTTTAGAGATCCGCAATGTTCCCTTGACCGGTGACATCCTATCTATCTTCGACCTGTCCCCTTGTCTGGACCAGGTCACACTAGAATGTGATGTGTGGACACCCAAAACAGATATGATAGTCCGACAGTTGCTGACAGTCAAGTTAGCACACTATGACATGGACGGAGGGTTGACTTGCACACCCCTCCTATCTCGGCTATGTCTTACAATCGCTCATCAACCACAGCCGTTCTCCATCTCCTTCTATAATGAAGGACTGGTGGATATGATGGAAGTCAGGTGACCAGAGGATCCAGATGGGTGTTTCGGCCTGTGCATCGTTGTGGAAGACAGTATCCAACAAGTAACATTTGTTCCCTTGACCTCGGAATCATGATCGTGTTTGTGTCAATATCACAAACATGGGTGCTGCTTGTCCTTGACTGTTGGCAGTACAACTGACGAACATATAACTTCTGTATGTGGTTCAAGTTCCTGGTGAATCTGACTTTACTGACATCTTTTGGGTGCCATGAAGTACCATGTAATGTGATCAGCATGACATTGGATTTACTGTGTGGTGACGTTTCTGCTCTACTTCTACCTGTGTTCCTCTGTCCATTTCATCAATAGCTTTTTTTTTTTCTCCCTCTTTTTTGATGTTCTTTCTCTTTCATATTTTTGGCCTTTTTTCTTGCACTCAAACCTGTTACTACTACAGTCGAGGGTTCCCAGACTCTAAATCTATCTATCTATACTCTATTCCATAGCAAAATATATAGTAAGCTTCGCCAGGATGCTTATGTGTTAAGGTTTATAGCGCTAACAGAACCAAAAGCTTGGCGTGCCAAGCATATGATCTTGTACTATCGTGTCAATTGTACATAAGATGAAGTTCAGGAAGACTTATTAGTACAGGCCATCTGGTATCTAAATCAAATGAAATTGTCTCCCTCTACTAACTGATCTGCATACTCAAAGAGGAACCTCTAGTGTGACAAATGGCCAGGCATCATTGAAGATCACGGTATATGGTGGGGGCAGGTGGCTTTGGGGTTAGAACTCTGATGTCGAATGCAAAGATTGGTCCAGTTTCTATACGAACGGGAATGCGCGCCTCCATGGTGTTAACTAGTTCCTCTCCTACAAAAGTCAATGATCTTCTCTCTCGATCCTCTATGACCACCTTCAACTTGACCAATTCACGAAGGTGACACAACTGTCCCACAGAAACTGATGTTTGGCTCTCCTGGAGTAACCTAAGAAAACATGCAAAAACATCATCGTATTCTTTCTTCCAAAATACATGGGCAAGCTGGAGCGATTTGAGGTTATGTGCAACTCGTGCCATGGCGACTATGTGATTTGTGAGGGGAACATTGAACAGCTCGACCCTTTCTAATGAAACATCACACTGGGAATGATCTATCAAGCCGCATATCGTAGGCATGGTGTCAGTGTGAAGGTCGGCACCGTGGAGGTTAGACCAGCTAATGCGCCCTGGTTCAACGACCAAAGCTTGCAATGAAGGCAATACCACCGCCCCCAACGTACGGCGATGGGTGGCCTGAAAGTAAGTCACCGACGACCAAGAATCCAGTGGCAGTAGCCAAGGTGACATATCCATGATGTGGGTGTAAAGCATTTCCACTTTACTGAGGCGTGTGGCAACCTGCAATGAAATGAGCAAGGCATCGTGTACTGTTGATCTGATCTGTGTTCGGATGTCTGTGAACCATACCAGATTGAGGGAAGGAAGGTAAAGTTGGGTTTTGGAGTTGAGACCAGTGAACAATAAGGAACGAGCATTCTCAGCGTAAGCAAACATTGGAAGCGTATCAAGTCTGTTTGTGTTGGTCTGTAACGTGGACACCGAACTCGATAAGACAACAGAGCAATCAAAATGCTGAGCATCGAGCATCTGCAAGAGTTGTGGACCGAGATTCAATGCCAGAGACTTCCACCTGTATCCTTCCTCCAGCAAATAGCGGAACACCGTGGCACCACGTGGGAATATTGCGGTATCTTCTGCAGCCATGAATTCGAACACTAGCGGTCGCATCCTGGACTGCTGCAGAGCTTTCTTTACCAGGTGGTCCCAAGCTTTACACCCCCCTGCAGTTCCCGCAGGAGGAATATGTACAGAAAAATTGGCCCATACTTCTGGGCAACCCTCCTTGACCACAACCCGCCAACTGCAACAGACTTGAGCCATGGTATAAAGACTCTCTGTAGCGTCGCCGACTTTTAAGGGCTCTTCGGTCGCATCTTTGGTAGCTTGGGCTATCTTAGCGATAAGCTCTGCAGGAATATTTGCCACAGGAGACCTCGCCATATTGTTGCACTACTGTATTTAGATATAAGCTCATGAGAGTGTGAGTGCACTTACCGTGACTGGTTGGTTTTCCGGAGGATTCCCACTATCGCTCGCTAGAGCAATCAAAGCGGTCTAGAAGACATCAGCTGAGCAACACAGAGTTAGAAGAACGCACAATCATACCTCAATGGAAAGCATCATCGTGAGCGCAGTTCTGGCATCTGGGATGAACAAACAGGGATTGATAGCGAAATTCTGGACTCGTGTATGCATTCGGGAGATTTTGTGATCACCGCAAACAACTTGCGATCGCAAGCGAATCAGAAGGCTTTGGATACCCGAAATTTTCAGTCTGCAAGTTTGGCAATGGGATCGGTTTCAGCCCAAATTTGCAATAGTATACTCTCTAAGGGAAGAACTGTAAAGTGAATTTGCTACTGACTTGTTTAGCGTTGCACAAACATATGATTAGCTGTTGGGATAACGTAGGTAGTGTTACGAAAGGGCGGGATGTCTTACTGATCCATATGCGCATGGAAAAGTTGGGTGGGTTTTCTTTGGGTATACATGACTCCAAGGTCTCCACCAAACCCTCGCCTATGAACGACAAGGATGTTGGAATGGTTGCGCCTTCTATGGAGATGGAAAGCAAAGAGAGAGATGGGAGCAAGGTGTCTTCTGTGTCTTTTTCCTCTGACCTAATCCTCAAGCCTCCAATCAAGGATGTCAACACATTGTTGTCAGTTGCAGTCCACTCAGTCATCTCAATTATTAAAGTGTCCAAGTTTGGCACTTGTTGCAATACAGTGGTGAGGTCGCTGGTCAGGACAACGTCGTGAAGTTCCATGTCTCGCAACATGAGTTGGCACTGCGAGTTTTGTAGCAACACAAGCAGCTCGGGCAGAATGCCGAGGCAGTTCAGAGGTCCATCCTCTTCAGTATCACGTAGAAGACCGTGTTTTACGAAGACTCCTTCCACCACAGGTAGCATTAAAACCATCAACAAAAAACTGTTGCAGGTCGTGAACGAGGTAAGGGCTGGAAGGAAAACGGTAGTCGTGTTCGCATCGACAGTCATCGACATCTCCTGGTCCGAGTTGTACTGTATATTCAGCGATGAAAGTTCACTAGCGGAGTGAAGACTTTCCAGGAGCGCATGGTATATGGGAGGTTCAACATTATCACGTATGTCGGTGAGGTCGTAAAGTGTGTCGAACGGCATCTGTAATATAGTGCCGGCCCCAAGGCCAGTGAATACAGCGTGCCATAAACCGTTGGAGAACTCGCAAGCATTCATGTGAAGAACATGCAAGGAGTCAGGTTCTGTGACATTGACCTTGAAGGAGATGAGTTGGGGGCATCTATTGCGAAGAAGTGTTAAGAGGGGAAGGTGAAAGGGGCCGATGGCTAGCTGACTACTTCGCCATTGGTAGCCCTCTTTGAGGAACCGAACAAAAGTGGTGATGCTTCCAGCTCGACCCTTGTGCTCCTCAGTCGACGTGAAGAAAATGTGTAAGTCATGCCTTCGAGACCTGTTCAACACCAGCTCTACCATTGTGTGCCATCCGTCACATTCACATCCACCCTTCATAGAGGAAGGCACGATTTCCAGTTTAGACCAGACCTGGGGACAAGCGGTGGTTATAACCTGGCGCCACAGGCGACACACATCTCTGTACACAAATGCAGCGTCAGATCTTTTTCCTACTTGTACTTTGAAGTCGTGTTCTTCTGAGGCAGCGACGAAAAACTTGGTGAGTATCTCCACTGGTACCTTGTTGATAGGGGGTACATATACTCCTGCGAGGGTAGTGAAGTTTGTCCCAGTGGACTGTACCTATGAGTACCAACAAAGATCAGTTTCCCAATAATTTAAAACTGTTTGGACACGAACGTACTGCAGACATTATGATGGTTTTGGACAAGATGTGGAGCAGATTAACCAGGTTTCAATCAGAAAACGTCTGGTGTCATGTACCGCCATCTGTAATCACTTTCAGCAGACAGGCAAGAGAGTGTGAAGTGTCGCAAGGCAGCTGAATAGTAAAGAGGGGAGCCAAATTCTTAAAATCTTGCCATCAACAGAGGAAAACCCTCTTCAAGATGACAGATGTGAATTGCAGAGGGAAGAGAGAGGAGACCAGGGCCGGAGTTCCATAAGCAGCGGACCGTGAGGTGGCCTTTTGTCATTAACTTCAGCAAACACCCTGCTTGTGACTGATCACGATACAATTTCGACAACGTGTATGAAACTGTCGCAAGTCATCGCAGTCCAGTAAGATGATCTGACGGGAAGCTGAAATGGAATGACGTTGTCTCTCCTTTCCCTGTTGCACAGACTATCCACAGACTCGGGACAAGTCACGACACATCGACAAGTTGATTGCAAAGATTTACTGATGACGCCCGGATGCTGTTATGCAGAGTTTCGGAGGAAATTAATAGTAGAGAAGCAAGTGAGGTAGGCGAAATGAGCAATTGGCCTAGTTTGGAGGGTGAACCGGAACACTCTGAGGACAACATTGATGACAGCGAATACAGATTTGAACGAATACAACACTTACCTCTGTGAATACTTTATTTATATGTGACAAGACGAAACAATGCAACCGAAGTTGATAAAAATATTAAAAGTAGGATCTACCAAGTGGAATATAACCGGTTCAACTGGACTGACACCAAACAATGTAGATGCTTTGTTGAATTTAAAACATAAGATGGAAGACATCTCGAAGACAAAACAAACACAATAAAAGTATGAAATATATATTTAATGATAGCCAAATGGAATGGCTATGTCGAGCTATTCACCGTCGGGGAATAGAACTTTCTTCCTTCACAAGGCCAGGCCATATATGACCGCGACAACAGAGCGATCTGTCCAATCAAAAGTGACCTCTTTTTCCATCTCTCTGCCCCGTTGAGCACCGTTGTACCTCCAGCAAACACCCTGCAGGAATATTTGTGCTGTAAAGTGATTGCCACTGTGATAGATTATACCTCTCAGCTTGTATGTCTTTCTGACAGTGTGGACATCGGCCAAAGTGAATTCAGTGTTAATCTCCTGCAGGTTGTGCTGAGTGCCTAAAAGGCTGAACGCTAGGAGGTTCAGCAGCAGGTTCCAGCTGTATCTCCTGTGTGTAATGGCCCCACAGGGGGAGCACCTAGAACCCTGTCTCTCCCAAGAGTCATGGGATACCCAGTCTCTAATTGAATTGAATGACATCGTTTCTTCTAAGATACTGTCGTTAATACTCATTAAACTCTGAGGTTGTTCAAGGCCACATTGGGACCTGCTACACACGATAATTGAACTTCTTACTGGGCGATCATTGAGAAATAAGGGCTGCAACACTTTGCCCACATATGTAAACGATCCGTACTGCATGTGGGCAGGATCGAGTATCGCATATTTTTGTCGAAGTTCATCTCTCACATTCTCAAATGAAGTCAGACCAGCAGTGTATCTTCTTAGCATGTTACTAAGTCTGCCCAACCAGTCAGTATTGACTTTGGTGAATGTGTTGGACCACAGATCGACATCTTCCTTCCAGACTTGACACAGTATGGTCAATACACAGTTGTAAGCACAGCTGTTGTTCTGCCAAACCAAACCGATGGGTGCGACACTATCCACGTTGTTAGAACCATTTAATAATCTGTTCCGTTTCACAGTTCCTTGTCTAATAGACAGCACTTCATCATGAATTGTCTTACGTTTAAGATTTTTATGACGGTCTGCTCGGTTTGTCGAGGGAATGTCTGGAATAGGTTCAGGTGCAAGCTAGGGAGCGGCTTTGTTCCACCTTAGAGCAACATGCATATGTTGGGGGACATATGTTTCGCCTCTGTACTTTTGGTAAGCTGCGATTAATTCGTTCCTGGTGAGCCCGCTTACGTTTGACAGTAATGTCCCCTCAAATCTTAATCCTGTAATCTCATCCAGTAGTTCCAGTTCACAAAATTCTTGTCTCAAAGTGCCACTGGCTCCCTTTGTGATCTTAGACTTCAAACCCTCAGATAATCCCTGTAAGATTATTGTACCAGCCGCACTAGCACTTCGTGACAGGCAAGTGTACAACAATTGGTGTCTCTTACACTTGTGTAAGTTGACAACATTGAACAGACATGTTTTACCTTATGAGGCATAATCTGTCATCACAAAATTTGGCAACACTTCAACCTGTTCTCATGTTATCATTGTACGTCTGTTGTTTGGCAGGTTAACACATACTCTGTTCTTTGTGAGTCCTAAGGGCACCACGTTCAGAGGTAGCCCCTCAAACTGCACAGTAGATGGTGGATTTACAAGTGTTACAAAGAGAGTGTCGAGCACTCGCTGGCCCTTGCTTCCCTTACGTGACTGCCAACCATATATGGTGCCTTCCTGTCCTTTTGTTATTCCCAACTCAGTAGCTGCGTTCTGCCTTATCATGACAGGTAGACCTATGCAAAGGCTTAGTTTGCCTGGTATCTTTAAATCAGTGCTAGCGGGTGGCTGATTCCAAAAGGCTCACTGAAACTCATCTGAAATTTCTTTAAGATGTATTAACTTTCTTCAGTGCCACTGATCTTCAGATATTTTGTTTGGGCACTTATTAGCAATCCGTCGCAGACTGTCCTCAGAGTAGAAGTCTGTTAGCTGCTGGCCGGTCTCATTTGCGAAACGAATGCTGCCCAGATGGTTAGTCTCGTCTTTGTGTACATTCCATGATGTAATTACAGACACATTACGAAATCCTTTATCAGTAACTGAAGTCCTGCCCTTCATCATCGATGTCACCCTGCTATCCAAGAATTGTAGATCCTTTTGAGTACAAGCATTGTATCTCAAATTTTCCAATGCTGTCCATAAATAGCCATCTTCAACGGTGATGAGCCTCCAGGCTCTGTACGCTCAGAATTCGCGGATTTATCCATTCATCACCCAATATCTTCGAAACGATGCCATTATAATCCCCACACACTCCATAACACTGCCAACACTCGATAATACCACGGATTTTCGCAGTATAAATCACCCAAACACAGATACAATCCTAAAACCGCACCCTTCATACTCCTTCAATGCTCCGTTATCCTTCCCAGCTCGCCGCGCATCATAATTACCGTACCCCATCACAGCAAGGCACCTTTGATTGCCAATCATCCAAAACGGGGTTGCTACATCACTCAGAAGCACCTAGTTGATGTGCCCATCAATCATTTAATTAAAGGACTGATTGACATGAATACACTTCCAGCTACGATAATTACAGCCACGGCAACTACAGACCGCGTTTACTAAGGCTGTTACAGTGCCAAGACCTCGAATTATCATTGACCCAAGTGTACACCTCAGCACAGCAACCGCAGCTCAGTAATCCGCAGCTAAACAGCACCTCATGATCCACTCATCGCTCAATAAAACCACATGGTTCGCATCCATACATGGCAACATCGAGGACTTGCTGTTACTTTAGAACCACAGATTCCATATGTTTACTACGGCTATTACAAAAGCCAAGGACTTACAGCCTTACTAAGGCTCCGAAGAATATTCTATTTATAAAATTGTACTTGTAGTATAAAAACTAGGTAGATACCGCAATTTTAGAGCAAGTTCTTACCCAGTTGATGAGACTACGGCATTCTAGTCAGCTACAGTTACTCCAAGTTATCCCTCACCACTTGCTTTACTCTTAACGTTGTTGGTTCGCTTTGTATATTGCACCAATACACGGAATCTTGCATCAATAACTTGCTTTTGTCTTTTAATGCCGCAACATTGCTTCACCTTCACCACATAGGATTCTTTCATCGCTTTCACCTTCTACATCGCCATCGTTTTCACTGCCCAGTTCAGTATTGTCTCCGTGTAGGCCCAGTTCAGCACCATTCTCCATAGGATCGCCCTTGTCTTTATTATTGTTCAGAGTTGCCGTGCATCTATTGCCGCAACACCCCACTCAGCACCACAGTTGCTACATTTTCTTCCATTTCCAAGGCAGTTTCCGCATGTTAATTGCCATTGTTTCGACTCAGCATCACAGTACACCTTCAGGACACATTTTCTCGTCCTTCCCCATGATTTCTAGCTCGTTGCGACGATTTCTAGAGCATTGCCACGGTTACTAGAGCTATTTTCGTGCTCTTTAGCCCATCCCCACGTTTTCTAGATCGATTTTATCGGTTTCTACCACGGTTTCTTGGTATTTGCGTCATACCAGATTCCGTTCCATCTCGTTTATCGAGATCCTTCCCGGCTTACAGCCAACGTCTATTAGTACTCCTTGACCAAGAGTACTACTTCGCTGACTGAAAAGTCGCAGTGTATCTTGTGTTATAGAGGAATTGACTGCATGGAGGTGCACCGAACCACTCGCAAACACATTGCCTTGATTGCTGTGTTGCTACGTTAATTGCCTAAGCTCTCTCAGAGTTTTGGGTGTTGCCGTTGCCACAGAAGTCTAGGCTCATCAATGGACTGTTCTCTTTGTTGCATGTTTTGCCTTAAGATCACAACATTCGTAACCTGATGCCACAGTGACTTCCCAAGTGCCTGGTCTTGCGCAGTCTTTGTTGTTGTCTTCTGGCCAATGTAGCGACCGTACAGCAAAGCTCCCTCCCCACGTACCGGTGGCAGCTGAGCAAAGTCTCCAGCAAAAATCATATTCATTCCCCTGAATGGTTTTTCAGGCACTCTGAGCACTTCTTTAAGTCTTACACTAATCTTCTCAAGATCACCTGCAGAAAGCATAGAAACTTCGTCAAAGAATACATAATCAACCCCAGACAGACGAGACAAAACACTTGAACCATCATTCTGAGTATCTACATGGTCATTAATGCCAAAGGCTGAGTGATAGATTGACCCACCCAATAATGCTGCCGCTGAGCCGGTAGGTGCTACTATGATTATTTGATGAGTTTCATCTCTATCATTGAAAAAGTTCATTAATGCCTTGAGGACCTGAGATTTTCCAGTGCCACCCATGCCTCCAATATACAAATTCAACTGGTCACCATATGGACTGACAGCATGATTGGCTACTATTCTAAATGCCCAATCCTGTTCTTTGTTAAGACTGAACTTATATGAAGATGAATCCAAAGAAGCCTTGAACTCTTTAGAATGATAACGTCGCTCTAAATAGTGTTTATCCACAACTTTAACCTCATTTGGCTTGAAACGGCTTCTTTTATTTCCAGGGGTTTGATCAGATGCAGGTCAAGAGTGCATTTGATGCTCTAGCAGCTCATTTTTCTTGGACTGGATCTCTGTTTCCCATTGAATACCACTAAGTATTCGATCAGGACGTGGTAAGGAAGCAATTGGAGGAACATCAGTAGATTCATGTGTCCAATGTGCACCCCGCAATATGTCACGCATTTCTTTCATTTGTTGGAGTATGTTTATGTCAGTATGGCCTTGAGAAGCCAATGCTTGCTCCATTGTTTCCTCCTCATCCAAATTTTTCAACTTTAGGTCAGGAAAGTAGTTGTCACCCATAGTCTCTGCAATGTGATCATCCCAGCTTGGAAATATCATCCCAGATCCATCATTCTTTCTCAACTGAGCATGAAAGCCGTCTCATTCATCTAAGCATTCATATCTCAGATTGAAATTGTCCATTAGCTGCATTTCTCTAGCAGAGAAATTGTGTCTATTAAAAGCTTCATGCCAACTTTCTGACTCAGTCTTCAAGTCACTACCATTTCTCCAGGGCTTGAAAAGTGCTAATATAGCAGAACAGTAGTACTCGCGATCACCACTATCCCTTTGTGGTAATATACCACCTATGAAGTTTGGAATAACATTTTCATTATACTTGTTCACACGAAGAAAATGAGTCAATTTGAAGGGATGATTATCCACAAATGCATGCCCATTCTTTGGCTTATGCTTCAGGATGCATGGTCTTGGTTTCACATTGCCAACATCATCACCATCTAACTCATTATCGCTTTTAGCATTGTCAGTCAGTACACTGCTCTTCTGTTTAGTCAATGCCACACGTTTACATTGATGGGCCCAAGTATACAAGTTCATCTCATTCAATGACTCAGAACGGTGAGTATAATCCATGACAGGGGAATATCCTTTCAATTCTCCACACTGTCGTACAAGCAGTACCTTGTTATGATCTTCTTGATCATCACCTTCCTGTGACCAATATTATCGTGCCTCATGAACAAATGACTTCCAATAAAAAGGCACAAACTGGTGATCAGTATAGTGGTCAGGATGTCCTAAAAGGTACATTGAAAGCATTGGTGCCCCCAACTCCAATTTCACTGCAAGCAAGTTCACAATCTTACCCATTAGACGACGTGCCTTTTCTTTCTCAGGCAAATGAGACTCAACAATGTCTACACTCTTAGCAAATATATCTCTTATCACTTCAAAGACTACATGTGTTCTCAGTGATGTCTTTGTGATATAGTTGGATATATATAAGACCACAGCTTTAATTGCAGTACCAGAAGACAAGTTAGTAACATCAGTGTTACATCTCATAATGTAAGTAAGCTCTGGAGTAATTGTATTGATCCATGGTTCTCGCTTCTTCATGTTCAGTGAACCTGTCTCTTCATCAATCTCTGTAGATTCATACAGGTTACGAGGAAAGCAAGCTTTGCATTTTTTGTATTTGTTATCTTTACATCCTGTGTATGTTTTCTTCTTGCTATAAGACCCATCTCTCTTTTTGTACTTTTCACAGTCATGTATGTTTGACCGAACAAGTAAATCATCTACAGTAGACCTGAAAGAGTCTACCCATGACTTTATATCATTGCATTTTGGGCAGTCTGAGTGAGAACCACTGCATGAAGGTGGAGGGGACATTGGAAGTGTTGATGTGGGATCAATGTAATCACCCTGCTTTTCTGACTCATTTACATTCATCCATACATCTTCTTGACAATCTGCAAAAAAGTCTCCAGTATGACAGCCCTCTAACCAATCAATAATGCGCTGCTTAAACTTGCCCTTGTCATCTAGGATTCTATCACGGACTTCCTGTGGACTTAAAACACCTTTAATCCAGATAAGCATATGCAGATGTAAAGTCAGTCTGCCTTGCTGTTCAACTGTACCATAATAAGCACTTGTATCACCATAAAATCCACATGATCATTTATTAGGTTTGCAACCCAGAATCTCTTCAATAAACATCTCAACTAAAAAATTAAAAAACCTTGCAGCTGCTGCTGGATTGTTCACAATCAGTCTTTGCTTCTGTTTATAATCAAGGATTGGAATTGATGTAAATTCTTTGTCTTCACCTGCAAAATACAGACACAATGGATGTTTGTTGTCTATCGGTGACATGGTTACATACCAAGATGGTGCACCTTTGTCTGCAATCAAAGACCAAATCTCATTATTCATGTATTGTTTAGATGTAGTTGTACCATGCACTCTGCCTGCAATGTGGTCTAAATCTTTGATGATTTGATAACAATCCTTTTCAGCAACTGTGCTTGGGACAATAGTTTCACCTTTGGCAAGGTGGGTAGCTAAATCTGAGAGAACAGACTGATTCACATTCATTAGTCTATGAGCAATACCATTGAATTTTTGTTTATCAGCAAGCAAAAAAGTGCCTGAGGTGGATGCCTTGACTTGGTGATGACTGAAAGCCACAAATGAAAAGGTTGCATCACGTTGGAATCGTTTATCATGATACATCATTAGAAGCTTCTTGTGTTTATCATCAGAGAATGCTGTAGTGCCTATACCACCCTTTCCATATGGAAAAAGCCATGGAAACATCTTTGGGTAGAGCTGTGGGTTCTTCCATATACTTTCAGCTTGGTCACTCTGACCCACAGCTAACACCTTTCCATTGGAATTTAAATGCAGAACCTCAAGCCCTTTGAGAGCAGTTGTTGTCAAAGTCTCTAGCTTATCTCCAGTTAAACCATGGACTATAAAGGGACATTCTCCATCCTCGATGCCATCTTCTTCTTCATTATCATGAACACTTATACCTTCTGGAGTCTTATTGGTATACCTCTCTTTGTATTCAACTGAAACTGGTGGCATGTCTTCTGGATACTGAGAC
Organism: Armillaria nabsnona; assembly: GCA_030407065.1. NCBI lineage: Eukaryota > Fungi > Basidiomycota > Agaricomycetes > Agaricales > Physalacriaceae > Armillaria > Armillaria nabsnona. The sequence continues at coordinate 170,792 of JAUDQA010000038.1, read as the reverse complement.
AGGTTTTCATGTGAGATGTTGATATCGTGGTAATCTGCATGATTGAGCCTAAGCCGTTCCAGAGCCTCATACACTTCATTACATCGAACTAGTACAGGTGTACGTTTGAAATCATCTAGGGTAGGTTTTGCAGGTCCAGTAAATAAGATGGCCATCACTTCCTGCATGTCTTTTATTGGTGGGGGAAGCACATTGTAAATCTTGGGAGTGGGGTTCTCAAATGCGATCATGTTTGCTTTCATCTTCTTCATACCTGTCGAAATACAAATAAAAGCGCATGTATGGTGAACTCAGGCTATAAGCATTTTTTCCATAAATGAGAGCTTCTTGAGAGCCAGAGGAATTTCACCTAACCACAACCCTCATGCTAATGCATGAGGCGGAAGCTTGTTTTTGTGAAGGGCGGATCTGCATTCCTCACATACGCCTGCTGCACTGTGGTCTAAAACAGGACCCTTGTATGAGCGAATTTTCTCGTGTTCTTTGTGTCTTTCGACTCGAGTCACATTCTCCACATCCAACACATTGAGGTGGTTCTTTAAACTTTTCAATTGTGTTAACGATTGTTTCAATACCAATTGACCGCACACAGCACACCCATCTTCTTCGATCTTGCTTGCGTCGAAGTGATTGCAACAATGTTTAATCATGTCTCTAGAGAACTGGGACGAAGGCGGGGGTGGAGAAAAAGGAATATCTGCATGCTGTTGCTCCATGTGTTGGCATACAAGGCTCGCGGGGACTTCAGGCTTCTTGTGTTTGGCCGTTGCTTTTTAGGAGCAGTGCAAACCACAGCGAACACTGTATGAAACACATCGCAAGTGGTACACTTGTGTCTCGCATAAGCATCCCTAATTGATTTCACTGTTATCTGCTTTTTGTTCAGAACAATATTATGTTGATTGGCAATATGGATACACATCGTTCATGCTAATAATTTGCCAAGGATATCAATGGGGATACAGGCCTTAATGAAGTCCCTGTCACTATAAGGTGTACTATCCTCCGATTGTACATACGCAGAAAACTTCAGAGCACGATTTTCAAGGTCACCTTCCATCCAACCATTCTTGATATACGGTTTTATGTCCTTATACTCAATCTCCTTCAGCTTATAACCGCCCCGAAGACCCAGTGGGCGATGTGGAGCATCACCAGACTGGCACTGTGTAACACCGTCTTGCTGGCAGCGGATTTCGCTAGACAAAGAACAATAGAAGAGTTGTGACCCTACATGACAACAACAGCACCATCGTCGAAGGGCTGTTATAAAGCTTGCAGACCATCTGTGCAAGACTATGCTTTTTAGACAACAAATGCTGCAGCAACTGAAACCGAGCACTATCATGTCATTGAAGCTGGATAAGACTGTGTAGTCATGTCGACGTAACAAATTTCGCATCAGACAATTGTATGAATGCCTGCATATTATACCTATGTCTGGTTCTATCATGGTAATATAGGCTGTATGTGCGAATGCAATACATGCCCTCAATACTCTCACGCAATTTCACAAACGAAAGCAGGATGAAACCACCCATCGTAAAACACGCACAATGGCACCCGCCTCAACGGTGGTTGAGGCATGTGAAAACCAATATCTGGCAACTCTCATGGAAAGAGGATAGTTGCTGGAGAGTGTAGAGGTGATTCCCCTTGAAAGCACACTAACAGGCGACACAGTCGTGGAGTTGTCTGGAGATTCCCCTGTTGCAGAGCCCCAATAAATCCAATTGGACTGGGTGCCATACAAATCCACAAGAGAGTCGCAGTTTTGGTAAAGGGCAGATGGAGGCTTGTAGACCTCATAAACACTCTCAGTGTGTGAAGTCGTGTTCCTATTACTGTCTGATAATGACTTGTCGATCAAAACTGATGGTAAACAATGACAGTGCTCAATACAGTACGGACAGTCGGTCAGCAAGTTGTTGCAAACGAGAGGGATATCGGAGTTGGTCCGACGACATAGATCAATTTCGCATGGATGGACAGCATAGCCAGGCATCCACGATGGCAAGAGATCACCCCCACAGCACAAGGATCCCAGTTCAGGAAGATGATAGATGACAGGCAAAATATAAGGTGAAGCACACCCCGAATTTAGCAGTAGTGTCATAGCGAAAGTGTGACAAAAGATACAGATGAGCATTGACGGTCTGGACATATTGAATCTCATCGTCAATAATCCTGATGGGCAAGAAGGTACAATTTGATGATTACCAAATGTTTGCAACGACATTGATCGTCACGAGACACAGGGTGGTACCCGAAGCCAGTCTCTGTCTGTATACAGGGATGGGAACAAAATAACACTTTACTGTAAAAAATGTCTACCCACATTGCTGTCACGTCCGACCTCATCACTAAAATTGCCGCAAACAGGATACACAGAGATGACCCAATCTATGTGTGCATGGACAAAAACATATTTACATGTGCAAAAAGTTCGACCAAACCGTCCCACTCCAGCTACCCCCACACCCCTTGCTCTAATCCTCTGACTCTTCCACCCACTTCCTTTTTACGTTAGCAACATCGTTCAGGAGTTCCGTTTGAAAGGAGTTGAATCGCTTTAAAACAACCTCGATAATTTCTCGTTGCATTTGAATCGCCTGCCCCCATTTCTGGTCAATGGATTCGACAGTTAATGTCAACTCTGCATAATCTACCAAAATCTTCGTGGCTCGTTCGACAAGGTCCCCCAGTTCCATTGCCTGGACAGTTGCTCTTGTGTCCTCTAACACCTGCTCTCGACGATGGAACATATCATGCACTTCCAGCGTGTTTAACAGTAAGCCAACAACATTGATCACCTGGGTGGCCGACATGGGAGGTGGTAGGCTATGCCCATCGGTATGATGGTATCCTGGTCCTCCTCCAACGTTACCAGTTGAACCAGGGGTAAGTCTGGATCTGGAGCTCGAGGCGAAATTACGCACTGATACAGTCGGAGTATCAGGTTTCGGGCCTCTGGGAACTCGAGCATCACTGGCTTTTGAAGAGCTTTGTGTCAGAAGTGGCCTCTCCAAGGGCTTCAAAGTCGCACCTTCATCCGGTCCATGCAATTGGTCTGGACGTATAGTGACTTCTGACTTTTTCAAGGGGTTCAGCTTTGCGCCATCAGCTGGTCTATGCGACTGCTCAGGACGTAGGGTGATTCCTGGAGAAAAATTGGGGCCCCAGTTTCGAGGACGCTTGCGGGGTGGCATAAAGGATATAGATTCCTTATTCTTCTCACCGCTCCCTTGCGAGGATGGCTCACCGTCACGTGTCGTTAAACTGTCTTTTCTGGTGCACTTTCTACTGTTCGCAAACACTGACCCATCGCTAGTCTCTTTCTGATTAACCTGCGACAATTGGTCCTTCATCAATTTCGAGCGAGTCATTAGACCGGGAGAGGGTACACTTTCGATATTGGTACTTTTTTTGTTCTTCATGGTAGCACCAAATTTCTTATCGCGACCAGACTGAGTCGCGATCTCTCCCACTGTAGGCAGTAATACCGCTGGCAAGTGCTTACCCAGATGAGGACTAGCCTTCGCATCTGCTGTCTGTGCTTCATTGATTTCTGTATTTAGAACATCCTCGTTCAGCAATATGGTATTGGTTCGCGTGTATCGCCCAACAAACTGGGCTGCGACGCATTGGAACATATTTGATTGAGTTTTTGACTCAGCCTCAAGGCTAAGACGAGCGGTCCCAACGTTGGATTCAATGAAAGTATCGTCGTCGATGATGACATCAGCATGTCCTGCCCACAAACATCCCTTGCCGTTGATCCTACATTCATGGCACTTCACTGTATCCCCAATGGTCATATACTCGCACGGATAAAGGTTGGTACATCTGTCGCACTGTGAACATAAATCAGTGAAACGATTACAAGCACAATGAAGATATACTCACAACATGCTCCCCCTTGCTCGGGATTAAATCCCAGTCACTGATTTTCGTACGATTCGCTATCTTGCAGCCATGTAAAATCCTAGCTTTGGTTTTCCTAATATTGAGGAAGATGAGGTTGGACCATAGCTCATCTCCAGCTGCAGTTTGTGCGGCCATTCAAAGAGGTTTATTCATTTTTACTGCGATGTCTTGTAGCCTGATGAGCCCCTTCTGCTCATCTGCATCCTCGATCTCATGGGCAGAACACCAACTGAGACCCTGTTTGAATAAGACAAGTAACTGACACATATTAGTACAATAAATGAAGGCTTGGGAGACTGACTCACATCAACTTCACCATCTGTATTCGATGCGACAGTACTGGATGCCAGTTTATCAGCCTGGTTTTGTCCATCTGTAGGTAGTTTCGAAGTGGGGTTGGTTCCCGTCTGCATTTTCACCGTTGTTAGGGTCTGACTATGTGTTAAAAGAGGGAACGTACTGCTTGAGCATTGCTCGACACTGATTGAGCTTCAGAACAAGACTCCAGAGGTGAAGACATCGCTTGGATACTTGGCGCTATATTGGATTCTGCATGACACGCAACTGCGACGGCCTATATGCATATGAGAAACCTGGAACTACCGACTGACTCTGACTGGACTCACCTCGTTGGCAGGGGGGGATCCTATGTCAGTCAGTACTGATGCCAAACCACCCTCTAAAGATGAGAGAGAGGACAGCTATCCGACTATTAGTATACCACTGACACCCATACAGGATGAAAACATACAGAGTCTTCCTCACTAGAATCATTAGGCCATTCGGCGGACCAAAGATTGCTCTTGCTCTCGCGAAGAAGATCCAGACGATCGCAGCTCCAGGATTCCACGACATCCAAAGAATCCAGCAATCGTTTCTGTTAATGAAGACATTAGCGAAACCACTGGAAATAAGGCAGGTGGCATTAACCCTAGTGCGACAGATTTTGTGGGCTGACTTTTCGGTACGCCGCAAAGAGTGCTGCAGTTGAGCAAGCAAGTAGCGATGGGTATTCACACTGATAGCAGATGCCTCCATTGATGTAGCTGTGTCATTTGATAGACGAAAAAATAAGGGATCGTGTCCACAGGTCAAGTAGAGAGGGACAACAGACACAGGGATATTCAGTTCGGGCATATTGATGGTCGAAGGCATGAGTCGCACATGGGAGAAAGAAAAACTCCATGGAATCAAAATAGGGTTTCCTAGTTAGGTGTGATGCCCAGTTCAGTCATTTAATTACAAGTCAGGCTAACTACACAAGATACAAATTACGCATTGTCTCTCTTACCGCCTCTTCGCCCTCTCGAATTACTGAAACAGCATTTGAATACAAACTCTCTATTTCTTTTATAACCGAGACCTCCGTGTTTCTCATATTTTTGGCCTTGGCGCGGATGATTTGATCGCTAGCGAACAGGAGCTCCAAGTGAGAACTAAACCAGAAACGCTCGCGGTCTTGGTCCGATGCCAGGACACATATTACATCAGTCATAACACACAAACAGCATGGACCTTCAGCGTCGTATCTCATGCACTCGCACCCATATCAACCCTGGATGCAGCCCGCACACTTGGAAACTAAGAAGTGGAAACCCAACAGCTTAACATCACTTACTGGTTCATCGCGTAGTAATGGCTTAATAGCCCATTCTTTCAACTCCCCATGCATTATCCTGCCGTCGCACAACGCTCGATATCCAGTGATTCCCATATGGCAGATGACTAGTACTGACCAGTCGGTACTGGTAAGCTGTGATTTCAGTTCCAATTCGAACAGGGGATTGTACTCCCTGAAGTACTTTATCCCGTAGGCTTCCCACCAGACGAATGTGTTTGTTCCAGAACTGACACTTTGGTTGAACATTCTGCAAAACTGGAGGCACATTGTAAACTTGTAAAGGAAGTGATGATCTGGTATACGAACCTCAGCCATGTTTGCCCTATCCACAAAACTGGACACCGAATAACCTTCACATAACATATGCTCAGCGTCAAGACCACTTAAAGTCAGAATAGCCTTGTTCTTTTCCGTCAAGTCATAAGATTAAATAAAGCATGTAATCGTCAATTAATGTCTCACCTGAGCGAGCCTGATAGCTTCAGCATACCCAATGTCTGTGCTATGGTGTACAGATGCCATACTGTTAGCGTTATTATCAGTGAGAGACATACCACTGATGACAAATCACCCAAGTGGAGCTGGCCGGATTGAGCCGGAGTCCCAATCGAGCAAGCTGCCATGGGTTATCAGAGACTGTCCTTGTTCACATTGAGACCAGTATTAAGTTCTATACACAACAACACTTTTTGGGTCGCATTCAACTGGAACATTCATATGCTAGTAGTAATACAGGATACAAATAAGGACAAACAGTCATAAAAATTGGTTGCTAATTTCCTCCATAGTTGTCCTGATATGTTCTAATTCATTGCAGAGTTCTGACATGACTGAACGATTAACCTCTTCGGTATAAGCCACACAGTTCTCTCTGAAAACACGGATAGTATCCTGGAAGATAGAGTCGCCGGTGAACAGCAGCTCGACATGTGCACTCAAGCACAGATAGTCCCTATCAGCGCTGGAAAAGAGCCTGCATGATTTGCCTGATATTGAACATGCTCTACATGGCCCACCAGAAGCGTAAACAGTGTTTTTGCAGGAAAGACCCTCTCAAGAGCAAATCAAACACTGTAGAAGCGTCAATGAACATGCAAACACAAATAAAAGGAATAATGTACAGGTTCGACTCGCAGAGTTGGTGCAATCGACCACTCGGACACATCGGCCTCCAACAAATGATTGCCTTGCAGAAACCGGTAGCCTTCAACACCCATTTGACATGCCACCAAGAGGGACCATTTGTCTTTTGATAGACAAGACTTAACCGAAGTTTTGAATGCTTCATCAAAATGCTGGAAAAAGTAACTCCACCAGGTTTGCCACAGCAGAAGAGGGTGCATACCCGTCTCCAAGCCTTCATTGAACGACTGCATGAACTGGTATACCAGTCAGCACGGTTTATTGTCAGTACTAGTTTCTAAGAAGCGGACAGCACCTGGGAAGCAGTAAATGGAGGCTCAATATTTTTGAAAAGATCTGAACCTTCTTCCAGTATGTAGTTCCCGTTGAGACCATGCAATGCCTGATGAGCCTTGTCCTAGCAAACGATTAATACACGTTAACGTTGGATAGTAATTAGACCGACTTGGGCAAGACGAAATTTGATAGGCCTCACATAAACCGCGTCCGATAGAAGGTGAAGAGAATCAAAAGCGAGAGAATTGTCATCTTCAGTACCCCATGCATGTAAGACAATGCGGGATGTGGATACGTCGAGGTAGGACATGGCAGAACAAATAGAGTGCCATCAGAACTTGCCGTACAATTTAATCGCTGGCCCAATCAAATGTCTCCCCATAACAATTGCCATCGTTGACACTTGTTTTGCACCGCGGCGCTACCAATGAAACCTCGGCTATGGCACTACCCATTATGCTGGAGCACGTAAAGGCAAGGACTGTGTGAAGGCAGCGAACAACTCAAAAGCTATCACAGTGGCATGTACACACAGAATGGCCAACTTATCGGCTGTCTGCTGACAAAAAACACTGCTCCATGAGTGCATTGACGACATTGTCTCATACCACTTAAACTTGTATGATCCAGGAGGGACGCTTTCTTATTTAATGGGCATTTCATAGTGTCCTACATGTAAGGTACCGATCACCATGCCAAATTTCGCAGTGTAACATTAGGTTGAAAGAGGGACCAGTGCTCAAACACAAGATCGACGACTGTGTCTGTATAAGGCCACCAATGTGCTCCACCGTATTGGTATTTTTATTAGCGACGATTATCTGTTCTTTCCATACAACCTAAAGTGTCTTGGGGTCACGTACTGCAAACTCAGCGACTATGTCGTAACACATACATGGGACGAGTTGCATGACGGTGTAACGTACCGAAAAATGATGTTCAAATTTGTATACACACCGGTAGGTGGCAGCTACCATTAGCATAACGGCTTCTAATCCAGGTACTTAGGACCAGACACGTATGTGGTGGGAGCTCGAGCATCAGATATACTACATCGCACGGGTAGTTGAGCCTGGCTTTGTATGTCCCTTCTGTAACAACTACAGTCTGTTGCTTTATGTTGAAGGACTGCTATGCCTTCGCAAAGGTTGCGAAGCCTTCTGGATAGCAGATGCATCATTAGATCTTCATTTAAACAATGATTTCCTTTTAGCTGTCATGGGACAAGATCACGACACTCAATGCATTCGCATCGATGCTGCTTGGCAGTCCAAGAAACCTCTGGCATTTCACTGCCAGCGTTGTGGTTTACTCACACTTCGGTAAGTAGAGCCTCAATCCTGACACGATCGAATCGTAATCGCAACCCACAGGTACATATGGAACCAATTAAAATGTGACTCGTGCAGTGCATATGAGTCGTTAAATATTGTCTGGATGGAATCAACCTCCGACAAACCCATATACGACCACTGCAAGGGTGGCAGTATGTACTCAACCTGCATGCTACTACGATACTCATCGAGCCACTAGCTTTAATCCCGATACCCAGCAAAGGATTGCCAAGATCAGGTCGAGTGCATGAGAAAGTAACGTTTCAGATCAGAGGAGAGAGGTATGTGTACAGACACAAGGGCCCGTTGACCACAAAGCTGATATCTAAAACCCAGCGCTTACATACATCTACTGAGACCTTCAGGTACAGCTCTTGAGGAGGCTGACGAAATCCGAGATTTGTACCTACGGGAATTGGAGGACGGCACAACATGCTTCAGGTGGACTCCTCTGCGACGTGTAAGTACTTGAATTCCGATGGTCATGATGTAGGTGACTGACAAGTCAACATAGCATAAAAGTAAGCCACTGAATAGACCAGCCTTTCTGCTAATCGTCCACTCATTGATAGGCACAGGTGTTATGTTCACGAACTATTTCTCGCACAATGGTGAGTATTGGGTACACATGAACTGGTTTTCATGGACCGACTTTTCACCCAAACAGCCGGACATCCTTATGAGGTGACAGCATCCACCTCAACCTATCGCACCTGCTAAATGAAAGTGTTGAAGTATGTAGGCGGCAATGCCAATATGACACCATGGGAAGATGTAGGCGAATCGCCAAAATCAGCCAAGGCACACGTAACGAATGCCCTCAAAACCGTCTTTACAGATGTACCCGATTTCAACGAATTACTCAGGTAATGTCTTGAATATCACAGTCGAACCTGTGTCTGACCAAAACAACACAGTGTTGCTTACTTACCCAATCAATCGATGGTGGTAAGCTGATCAGTAAGCGTTCTTATCCACAATCAATGGTTATCAGTTCCACAGCGACGACAAACAAGGAGTACAGGCATTTGTTGCCTCACTCTCACTCGGCTCTGATGCGATTATGCAATTCAGAGAAAAAGGAGACCTGAAGGCAAAACCTATCTTACTGTCGGTGAGACTGAGTCACGTAAGCCTCTCATCCCACCCTCAAAGTCGTCATTAATCAGTGCTTCAGGGAGATATACTAGTCATGGAAGGTGATGTGATCCAGAAAAAATATCTGTGAGCAAACTCCCTCTCAACTGCGAATACCGCTTGGTACTGACTTCTGTTCTTTACAGTCACAGGGTCCGACCATTCAGACATAGGATCGCTGTGATGGCTTGGTCCATTATATAGTATGTGCATATATATATCCAACGTACCAAAGAGACAGGCCACAATGCGACAGTATTAGTACCCTATACACAATTTGCCCAGATAAAATATAAGGCAGTAAGCGACAATACTCATGTCGTAAACGTAACTATAAGATCTCTCGGCCATCGCTTTCGATTATGAAGAACTGCAAGGTATTGAAGCCAATGTTCATAAGACCTAGTGCACTCCAAATGCATAAATTAGAAATTGGAGATGTGGCAAAAGCCTACCATTTGTTCCTTATCATATCTCTATTTACATCAATCTCTAAATCAAGAGGGACAGCCTCACGGCAAGCTACAGTCAAGTAGGATGGTGGACACCCCGGAAAATGGGTCTGGAAAAGAGTGTAATCGAGTCGCACAGGACTGTAACTCCTACAGGATATATGTTCGCGTAAGCACTTTTCGAGGCGCCACGAATTCCCCAACGTAGTATCGGACACAGCGTAAGTATTCTGATCCCAGGGAATTGTCCAACACCTGACGTCTCCAGCCCATTGGCAACCGAGCGCAAACTCAGGGTGTTGCAGCACTCCAACCGGAGATGGGATGAAGAGCCACCCATGACGACCATACTTTTGAGTGATATCAACTCGTTTATCTTCGCTGGCAGTGTAGCCAAAAACGATGGAGCGCCGCAGTACGAAAGTGGAATAGGGATAGAGGCACACAGCCCCGGAGTGTGATATCACGTTCATCACCACAGCTGCCCAGGTGTCAAGTCATAATAACCAGGTAAAGACAAAGCCCACGCACTGGAGTGAAACCCGAGAACTACATCTAAGGGGCTATAGACAGCGAAGATGACCTGCGCTTGTCGCCCTGCATTGTCGATAAAATCCACAATGGCAGAGATTCCAGGCAAATGGTACCCCAAACAATGGTGTGAGTCCCATTCATATTGGCGATCTCTATAGAGGTCTGACACAGCACCCCATACGCAATCGTAGGGGTCTGTATAAACCACCAACTTCGAATTGGCACTAACCAATTGGTATCCAGATCGCAGCATGAACAATGTCACTGGTTTCCACTGGTCAGATGATATGTAGAGGTTGATATCCGTGTTGTGATACCGGACCCTCTCGAAAATGGACAAAGCGATGGATCCTGACACGAGCAACCCGGTGCATTGCTGCAACTCCCGAAAAGATTTGACATCAGTGAACCAGTAAGACAAGCGTCGACGGATACTGCACGCGAACAGAAGATATGCAGCGATGGACATGTGGAGCCCCATACATGCTTGCGATAAGTGCGACAGATCTTGAGGTGATAGATAGTCGAACACCATGGGTTGCACATCTGCCACTAGTCTGAATATGATATTGGTGTCAATGAAATTAAGAAAAGAAACCCAAGATAGCAGAGATGCACCAGATCGGCATCGATGCAATAAGAAGAAATTGGAAGGAAATTCCGTATAAAAGGAATGCGGTGATGAGCCTAGACTTCTGTGGCAATGGCAACACCAACTCGGAACGAGATTGGGTAATTAACGTAGTAGCACGGCAATCAAGGCGATTGTGTGTGTGAGTGGGTTCGGGGCACCTCCGTGCAGTAAATCAATTCCTCTATATGCAAGTATACACTGCGACTTTGAGTCTGCGAAGTAGTACTGCTTGGTAGTCGAGTACTAGATGCAATGGCTATAAGCCGGTAGGGATCTCTCGAAGTGAGAGGGAACGGAAGTGGGTATGACGTGAATACCACGAATATGTATGAGAAAACGTGTGACGAGACTAAAAAACGTCGCTGGACGTTAATCTGTGTGGGGCGAACGATGGTAGAGAGACTAAACGGTCGGCAATAGTCTATGGGTGAACGAGGTGATGGGAAAACATAGTAGAGATAATGTGTGGCGAGAGAAAACGTTAAATGATGTGCTGGGGTAGACTGGTGAGAGAAAATGTGGGGCTACGAAAACTGGTGATGAAACTGGTCCTATACGATGCGAGAGTACTGTGTCGATGTTGAAAACTGGTCTGGTGCTGAAACGATCCTATCCTATGTCAAACTAACCTTCAAGTCCACTCGAGGGACTGATACTATACGAAACTTGCTGAAACTGGTCCTAAACTGATCCTAAGTCTGCTCGGAGACTACCCAAGTGGGCGACGATAACGATGGTGAAAGTGAAACTGTAAAAACTCCAATGGTGTGAAAGTGAAACGATGTTGGCCTATAAAAGATAATGGAGGTGAGGTATAGCACAGTGGTCACGTATTGGCACAATATGAGCGTGCACCAATAGTGTTAAGAGCAAAGAGTGCATAACGAAAAGGACTCTTCACAGTTAAAAACCATGTGAATAACTCTGGTGAGCTTTCAAGAGTTGACATGCAAATGAGAATATGCAGGGCAAACGGTGTATTGCCGTAGAACGGTGAATAGACATAGTTTACAGTCGCTAGACTAGAGTGTGACGAGTATTGACATAGTCTGGTCAACTAGAGATGAACTGCCCTCCTTTGTCTACGTTTTCTAGTTAGTTTTTATACTACAAGTACGAAATTATAAATAGAGTAATCATGCGCGACTTAATCAGGCTGTAAGGCCGTGGCTTAGTAAAATCCATAGGAAACATATGGTACTTTGTCTTCTAAAGTAACAGCAACTTGTCGATGTTGCCATGTATGGTTGTGAACCCATATGGTTTCATGGAGTGATGAACGGATCGCAAGGTGCTGTTTAGCTGTGGACTGGTGAGGTATGGCTTTTATACTGAGGTGCACGCTTGGGTCTATGTCGTTTCAAGGTCTTGGCGAGGTAACAGCCTTAGTAAAACGCGGTCTGTAGTTGCCGTGTGCTTGAAATATCTTGGACGGATGAGTGGCTGCGGCAATCACATCATTTCATTAAGTGATTGATTGGTGCTTCCATGAGGCTATGAGAAGTGATGCACTAATTCCGTTTTAGGACAATTTGTGATCGAAGGAGCCGTGTCGTGATGGAATACGGCAATTATGATGCATGGCAAGATGGAATGGTTTAACAAAGTGTGCGAAGAGTAGTTGCTGTAGGGTGAAAGTGGTATTGCCGTGTGTGGAATTATTGGTTTACTGAGAGGCCATTGGAGGGCTAGTAGCATTAATTAGCAGATAAAATCCGCAAATTCTGAGCATACAGAGCCTGGAGGCTCATCAGTGGATCATGTGAGACATTACTCCGCACGCAGTTTTAACGAGTACTGTAACATCCGCTTTTTTGTTGAGTCCTATTGTGAGTGGTACACAAAGTTCATTGCCGGGGATCCCACTAAACCCTTTTCAATAATTGTTTTTTTTTTTCCAAACAAAAAAGTGGCAAACCAGATGGAGAGCACACCTCCCGAAATCTGGAGGGAAATCTTCCAATGGTTCACCAAACACCAAGACTACATCTTGCATGTCGGAAGTACAATGGAACCCGCCGTTGTTATATCCCAGACATGCCGCCAATGGAGGGAAATTGCCACTGAGATTTGTCCTTTCTTATGGTCCAGCTTGTCGGTTTCATTGCCATGTACAAAATACCCAGAAGAGAAACAGAACGTCACCTACGTCGTAGATGCTGTCTTCGCTCAGACCGGTGAAGAAAACCTGCAGATTGAATTCAGCGGCGTCGACGTCGGAATCTACTGTCCTGCCAGTCTCCAAATATTCAAGCGCATCCTCTCATATGCACATCGATGGGAATCGGTAGTGTTTTACCTCCTGCCCAATTACTCCCACCTGCTCGAAGCCAAACAAAGTGTGCTTCACAACCTGCGTAAAGCACATGTAAGCGCAGACCCTTTTTCCACATATTTCCCATTCAGAATATCCGGTAATTGTCCATGCCTAGAACAAATCGCCTTCAAAGGTCTCCCCTGCCATGTCGAAGTATTACTGCCTTTCCATCACCTCACAACTTTCCAAGATGAAAGAGTGGAACTCGACCATTTTGTATACGAGCTATACTTGCACATATTGTGGAACGCAACCACATTGGATACCTTCACAATCATACATGGAAAAACCAGTGACTTCGACCCACCGACTGCTAACCAGCGCATTAACTGCAACATGCTGTGATCACTGATGACTAGTAGTGGATCTATATTGGGAAGCGTCGTTACACCGAACCTTCAAAAGATCCAAGTGGAATTTTACAATCCAGAAACAGATACCAAATCTTCGTGTATGGAAGAAGTTGATCCTGATTATGGAGCGCGTATCGAAGAGACAATAAATGCCATTCAGATGCTGGTGGCTATACCAAAACCAAGAACCTCAAGTCATTTGACAGAAATACATCTGAGCAATGTTGGCCTACATGCGCAATTGACCACACTACTTCAATCAACGATATATTTGAAGACCCTGACCGTAGAACTTTCACAATGGACAGCTGTATATGACCGGATACTCCAGCAATTACTGTCACTTCTGAACATGAATGGTTCATCGTTGGTATTACCCGAACTACAGTCACTGATGCTCAACATGTTCAATACAAAGGGGGTCGTAACGCTGAATTGGGTGGATATATCTCTACCTGATGTCCTGGACATGCGATGGTCAAAGAGAACCGATAGATCCTTGAGGAATGTACACATCAAGGTGGCTTCATCGAAGACGTCGTTCCCAAACCTTATGCAGGCCATAGCAAGGTGATTGCTTAAATGCAGACGGAGAGGTCAAAAAGTGGATATATGTGTTGCAGATGAAGTCAGGGAAATAGTGGTCGATTTTGTACAAGACATTGCAGTACATTCCAAGTAAATACTAGCGTGTGCATCGGTAGCAACAATGACATTGGAATCATGTTTCACACATAACTAACTAGCTCCTCCATGGTGTTCAGGCTATCACTCAAAGCGTCCACCACAGGTTTGAGTTTACGGGTCTCATGGGTACACATGTAACAATATGTATTGAATGCAAAGGAGTTACTGTTGAAGAAACAACACAAATCAGACAGAGTTGAATCTGGTTGGGTACATATAAAGCAATAAACTACCATGTTATAGATGGCTAAGAGAAGAAGAACAGGGTGTTAAGACCGTGAATAAGTAGTTGATACTTGGAGAACTGGGGATATGAAGGTTCAAGTACAATGTTGAAATTGCGAGCGAAAATAAGGAGGGGAAACAGAGGAGAAGGTTGAACCCTCCACCAATAACCCATAGAAGCTTAGAAATTTACGATGCCGTTGAAGGCACATAACTGGTTTCTGAGGACGATCATAGTTAGCATAACGAAACAATGCAGCCTTATATGTGAACTAACGATGAACTAGGTGTGGACCAGCACCATGACTGGGTGCAACTGAATGCAGGTGACGATGCCGGGTTAAACGGCTCTCTGGGTCGAGCAGTATAGATCCCATACTGATACAAGACAGAAACAAGACTGCCTGGATAAAGATCATCATGATCTTTTTTGTACAACAGGTAGCATTTCGGAATATCATCCAGGTGCTTGGTGTCGAAATGGAAGTCGCTGTCTTTGCAACCATTGTAAATTGGCACTGTGAGACAAGGATGAGGATACAGAACTTGAAGTTAATAGAAACATACTCACCGCCATCATCAAACATTCAGAAGGAAACAGGCACTTCCCACTTTTCAGTACCACTCGCTTTCTTGGGAGACTCTGCGAGAAGGCATCTTTGAAAAGGATTCAAAGGACCGGTTGTCGAGCTGCAAGTGGAAGCTCCCTTGCGAGGAGACGCAAACACTACACCAGACCAGGGACAATTGTCAGTGGGCAGCTGGAGCTGAAGTGTGAGGCTGTGTGTATTATCGGGGTGTTGCCAGTGATTAAGAACATAAGACATAAACGACATGAGAAGTTGAAACTCAATATGATACACTTCCAACGCGATCTGATGAACAACAGTGATGACATACTGTGTGTTCACATTCTTGTGCATCGGTTCCACAAGATGGCTGACTTCGGACAAGATGCCAGTATAAATGAATACCATGGGCTTCTGGGTCTTACTAAGACGAATGTGACATTCACTGCCAATGTTCGCAACACTTGTGGAGGTTCTGACCAGAGGGTCTGTGCTGAGTTCGAAATCGCTGGGATTACAATGGGCCAGGTTGATGATCTTATCGGTCCACTTGAAATTGAGTCCATCAATGAAGATGCTGGAAACAATATTAGGCAAAAAGGAATGGAAATGAGTGTCAATACGAACCCCCCTTCCTTAGTATAAACATGATCCAATACATCAGTGACAGGTCTTGGAATGTGTCTATACCTAGAGGCGGCTCCAAATGGTAACGGAATGACGGTCCTGAGAGAAAGTCTAAGCTTTCTGAAAGAGGGGCAAGGCACTGACTCACTGGGCCCAAGTAAAGGAAGTATATTGATTGGCCATGACCACATCTGGCGTGTCGCTGTATTCACTTCTGAACAAAGGAATATTGCCTGGCCTATGAACATGGTAAGCAGTCGGTCAAGACAAGCCAGTCAAAGGACCCATGACATCTTAGGATATCCGAAAGGAGCAGATCAACTTCTATATACTATTCAGCGAAAGGCCATTCCTAGGGACTTAGAAAACCCACCGTTTAGCAGGCTCATCATTGGCATTGGACTCTTCTTCCCTGAAAAAAAAAAAAAAAAAGTGAGAATATATGTGTCAATACACAGAAAGACTGCCTACTGTTGATCATCAGACTTGGTGCCTTTGGACTTTTGTTCCTTGCCAGATCTGGACAGCCAAGACATGATCAGCTGGACAAATAAAGAAATTAGACCGACTCACGAGTGCTTAGATACAGCTCGCAAGGCCTTCGTAAAAGATCTAGACAGGGGTGACTCATCTTTCATTTTGTACTTTTGATCAGACTGTCTTTTGGACCAAGATATGAGCCTTCAAGGGAATATTCCACAGATGAAGTCGCTCACCTATCAGTGAATACATCATTGGATGCACTTCCATCTTTCAGTTGCAGTCTCCCACACTTCAAAGGTGAAATAGTACGACGGGCAATCGCTTCTTCCTGGTCAATGTCAGAGTCGGGATTGGCAGCTTGAGGTCGATCCTTACCACGCTTAATCGGTGAGCTGGTATGAGATTTGGTGGCGACAGCAACGTCTTCATCGGAGTCTGTCAAACTCGGCTTCTTATTCTTGCTCTGTTTAGAAGAGGACCTAGCAGAACCCCTGCTCTCTGTGCCCTCTACAGCAGAAAGAGCATCCCTGAGGATAAAGGTTATTCCCACTGGCTCGGCTGCATAGTACAAACAGACTGACCTCTTGGTGCTTTGTGACCTCCCTTTGAACTTGGGTGTAGGAGACACAATGTCACTGCAACAACAGAAGTGAGAATGAATGGATTAAACCGAAGACAATTCCTTTCGAACCAATCGGAGTCTTCATCAATGGTGGAACGGCAAGCAGCCGGGTTCCATCTATATAAACGTAAGAGATGGCAACAGTATGAAAAGGAAAGGACGTACGGACTGCAAAGGCTCGAACCGCATTCGTCTTCCAGTTCTTCGTCAAGTCTCGAACTCTTGCTGCGAGTGTGAGAACTTGAAGTAGATACCTTGGATTGACTGGATACACCATAAGAGATTCTGACAATCGTCAACGGTTATTCAGGAGAAAACTCACAGAGCAGGCTTTTGTACTTTAGGAGTGTCTAAGACGACGCTGAGCACAAAATAGTAAACAAACAGGTTTGACATAAAACAAAGATTTCTGAATGCACTTGTCATCCACTTCATAAGAATTACGACGTGGAGTGCACTTGTTGCCAGATAGAGCAGGGGCAGCAGGGGTAAGCTGGCCATCATCGTGACTGGACTGGGTGGTGCTGTAAATAATTAAGATGATGAGGTGAAAACAGTAACAAGGATTAACTCACATGTTACCTAGTTCAGAAGAGATATTGGTACCTGGCATGTTCGACGAATCTTCGGACTGGCAACCTTTGGTTTCAGAAGAGACATGACTACATCACGTTGTTAGTGTAACAGTGCAAGCTGCACGTCATATAGACACGCACCTGTCATACTCTGCCTCACTGGATGCCTTGGGGACCTTAGCGGAACTGACCTTGAATGTGATGTTTGGACTGAAATTGTCAAGTAATGACCACAAATATAAAGACCAGTGAACTTACTTGTATTCCACCTGCACAGCTGACTTAGGTCTAACCAAGAAAGTGAATTGAGATTATACATGTGATAGGCTTATGGGATACATACCTCGAACCCTTGCCAGATTTGGTCCTAACTTCCACGGGTGTTTCGTTGCTATCGGATGCAAGATTATTAGCTTCAGCGGCCTCTTGAGCACGCCTGGATGCTGTCCTGCTACCAGTTGATCAGACAATGTCAGGTTATTAAAAATTGAAACGTACATTCGCTTCCCAGAAACAATGTCTTCACTAGGCTCTTCTTTCACCGCTACAGGCTTGGGGACCTTGGCCTTCGTGGACTTCCTCGACGATGATCTCGTGCTAGGAGGTGGTTCCACGATCACAACATTGTCATCATCGTCACTGGGATCTACTGCCTTAGATTTCTTAGGCGGTGGCTTCTGCATTGGCAACTCATCATTCGGACTAGACGAATACCATGTAATTCTATAACTTGTTAGAACAGCGGTCAGCAATATAGACAAGGCCGCAAAGAGCTTGCCTTTTCCTGCCATGGTTGACCGGGGTAGAAAGTATTTCTGCAGGAGGGACATCAGAGTCTGATTCGACGACCAGATTCAACTTCACCCTAATACGTGGTCAGTTTGGATGCCCATGGAATAGAAGCTTTCGTACCTTTTGGTCATCACAAAGAAGGTGATGCGCACCCCAAAATGGCACGCGAACTTCCCTTTTAAACACGGGAATGGGCATCCGCGATATGGATGTGGCGCTAGAGTCTAGACGTCGCATCCACAACCTCCTTTCTGCCAGAGTGAACACTATGAATTACATAACAAACTGGCGATTAGTAATGTCCCAGACTACATCGCAACCCATTGCCCAGAGTTAGGAACACCGGGATGGTACTCTGTTGAGGAAGAAACAGGAGCGTGGATGACCTGTTCTGTTCCTTCTGGAAGATGTAAGAGCCGTGCGATGAGGAAAGACAAATTGCGAAAGATAAATAGTGATTGGAAGCCTACCCCAAACCATATTGGACTCCTTCTACAACAAATCCAAAGCAGGTACGAAGATTAATGGTTAAAACATCATCTGAGCACTCACAACAAACAACAGCAGCCCTCGTCGATGAACTGGCTAGCGAGAGGAAATCTCAGTATCCTGAAGGCTTCTACCTGTCTGAACTGAACCTGGTTAGTCGTGGTCCTTATCAAGATATCAATACTAAGCCCTTTATCATAGGGAGTGCAATGGCAATGACGATTAGACTTTATACAAAGATTGGATCCTGCGGAATGGTGTCTAGTGTGCAATGATGAGGAGGATGCAGTGACAGAAGTTCTGTTCGTGGTACATGGAGCGGTTTCATCGTGCGATTTAGCGCCGATGATTAGCAAAGTGAAGTAAGCCTGTCACCTAATGACTCGGATTTAACTGAGTGTGATACAGCACAAAGAAGGCCCTATATTTACGACAAGGGCTCACACTGACTGGGTATGGCGCTGAGAGTTTCACAAGAGCTGTGGAAGCGATCCTGAAACTTTTCGCACTGTTCTCTCAAGATTTAGGTGAACATAACATGTCGGAGATGGACTGCGTGGGAAGCTACCAAGGATACCAATCCATGTCAGCTTCCAATAGGTATTTCACGTGATGAGAGATGGCCCAAGACTTGTCGGAGTTGCTGATCACCAAGGATATGGACCCGCATGGATACCTCGCCAATATTGCTGGGGACAAATACGTATATACGGATGACAACCACGTCGGATTTTATGAGTGAAAGACCACTGCGTCCGGAGAGAGAGTGTGAGTATATCCATACTTATATGGAATGCTTGTTGCTCACATGTAAGTAAGATTCATTGAAGTGTCCCCGAACAAGATCCAGGTCAGTGACATCGTGGAAATGCACATATCGTTCACTGCAGTCCCATTGAAGGGAGGTCGCAAAAAGGTGGTGTCTGTATTGCGATCTATCACCTTGTTGGATGGCAATCTGACAGAGGTATGTGACTCATGCACAAGATTTTAGCATGTACTGATCGCTATCAGGAAGCTGTGGCTGCAAAGAGTAACATACACATTCAAGCCTCCACTTTGAAGAGAAAGAAAGGTGTACATAAGGGAGAGATGATGCACAAAACGGGCTGCAAGTTTAGCCGCATGCAAATTAAGGAACCTGAAGCGACCGAATTGCTTTCTACGTAGTTATATCGTTTCGCATAACATTAACATACACGTGCACAATAAATAGGTATAATCATCGCGGAACAGCTAGTGTGAGGAGTTTGGCGAGGCAGCGCAATTGAAGATGATGTTTGTGTTTGTTACAGACCAAAGACTACTATTACCATATATAGTAAGTATTTGGCTCTATTGAATTCTAAGGTATAACTTAAGAATGCTCAGGGTCCTACCCATGAAATCGCTCAGAAAAGGATGATCCTCATTACCTCGGACTCGTAAAATGAGCACAGTCAAAGTATAAGAAAAGGGGAAAGGTCCCGCTCACTGTCATTGTCGATGTCGATGTCATGGTGAAAGAGAAAAGGCGACTGTCATGTCCATCACAAAATCAGCAAACGTATGAGCCTGGGACATACCTCGAGAACGTCAAATCAAATCAAATTTCAAGGATGGGTTTGGCGTAAACTTGAAGGGCAGACAACATGATTCAAGGCAGCGGGGAGGTCAGGGAATCCAATCTGAGTCAGTGTCAATGAACAGTATAGTAGGGAGGGAGAAGAGAAGATGGAGGGAGGGAGAGAGGATGGCAATGGGAAATGGGAACTACTCAAAAGCTAGAGACCAGAGTTTAGTTGATGTTCCATCCAGCCTTGGTACCAATAATTCTGTCAGAGCCAGAAAGAATGTTGAGAATCGAGAACATTGGAATAATGAGCTTATGAGCAGTGCCACATGTTTCATTCTTCATTCAGGTCCTGTTAAGTACTATGCAAGTGAAACACCAGATAGACGTGCCGTGATGCAAAGCTTTCACTACAGCCAAGGGCCACATGACTGAGATGATGATTCTTCTTCAAGTCATGTCATTTTGCTCTTGCTTGCCAGTAGCAATCACATTATGTCTGGTATTTCTCGTTTCTGAAAGTATTCTTGTTACAATTTATTCATTTCTTTACCTAAGCACCTCTTATCTTATCTTATCTTCGGCACTTATCTATTTTTATCCCTAGGTCCGCAACTCCAGACCTACTCCAGACCTTCATAAATCTTCACATCGTCACCACGTATGTCATAACCCCACAGACGTGTACTTTATCTTGGTCACCGTGTATTTGGCTTATTCACTTTCTAACATGGTGCGCTTATTATTAGACCCTCATTCTAGTATATAAATAGTTTACTCAAAGCTGTATATTCCTTAGCTTTGAGCTAACGTTTAATCATACCAAAATACCTTCATTCTCGCTAAGCGCTAAAGCCTTAGTCTTGACGTCTTAACTTCACGGGACTTAGCAGTGATGGTATGAATGCAATACCGCTGTCTATTTACCTTTGTTGAGATATCGGGTCTAACAATTAGCTCAAAGCTTTTTTCTAGATCTTTAACCAAGATCCTCTATGTCTAACGGTACCACCCAAGATCTAGCCATCGCACTTGGCATCCCCAGTGCTACCATTATCTCTCTTGTTCTCATTCTTGCGCTCAGGACTCTCTGTAGACCGCCATGAAGAATTGAGACACCCCACACCGCCCCCACAGTCACTACAACCCTGCCCTCCCACTCCGTTCCCAACCATCACCATCAACGGAGTACCACAGCCGACCTCCGAGTCGTCATGCAAGCACACGTCCTCCACTCCCAGGGCCCCCAGCGATGACTCTAGCCGACACCATTAGATTTTACGAAGAAACAATTGATGACCTAAGTATAGGTATACCGGCTATTCTTAGGCAATCAAGCTATCAAGACATTTACACATACTTCGCTTATGAACTCCCTTTTGACCTGACTTGGGGACAGTCCCAAGCCGGAAATGATTATTTTATGAAGAGACAGAGAGGGCTCCCAGCCAACAACATACTCCAATACGAAGCAGAGCGAAGTGCCCGCTTCCTATGGAATGACATACACCGAGACGCCCCCATGGAGGAACTCCCCCTTTATGAAGAAGTGGCACCCGAAATCGAGATCCAGGAACCCATGTCAGATGAACTGCCAATATCACCTCCCCAGGTATCAACGGGAGCCTTCTCCTATGTCAGGGGACAGGCACCACCAGGAACGTATCAGCCCAGGTATCTACCATTTGCCAGTGGGGGTCACGGAGCCGGCGGAGGTGGAGGTGGTGACATGCAACCGCCACAACCTCCCGCTCCACCAGCGCCACCTGTAAGATACATGCTTCCACACCACCCTGCACTGCCAAACCTACCAGACCCACCAGTACCCTGGCAACTAGTTGACAGAGCCGTCGCCCCCTACAATGATTTTAAACCAAAGATCGTCAAGGAGGTCGACGACTTCAAAGGTGATTCTAACGACATCACCTGATTCTTCCTAAAGTGCAAACTGCACTTTGACGTGTTCAACCGACACTTCCGCCACCACCCTCACAAAGTCATCTTCTGCATATCACGACTCGCAGACAACGCTGAAAGGTGGTGGGAATTGAACACGCAAGTCATAGGAAAGAATCCAGCAACTGGGGCACAGCTCTATCCGACTTACAAAGATTTTAAGTCAGAGCTCGGCAAGAGATTCTGGAAGGATGCTGACGTGCAGCTAAAGTACGCACAGTGGGAGAAGCTTAGGCAGGCAGATTCCAAGGACAGCGACCAGTTCTTCCAGCAGTTTGAAGAACTAGCCTACCATGCCGGAGTACGCGACAATGACCAAGTCATGCTCCATCAAATCAAGAAGGCCGCCTGCCAGTTGAGTAAAAATACCATATACTCGGCTGATGGGGAGGTACCGACTGATTACAAAGGCTGGAAGACTCGCCTCCTACGAATCGACTACAACTGGCACCTGAAACAGGCAGAAGGATCTACGGTGATACCAATTCGACCACAGAAGACGACCACGCCTACTAAGGGCGGTCAACCAGCAGCTCCCGTACCATCAACGAAGATGGGGACAGGGACAACTTACAGAGGACACAGCACGCCGATGGATGTCGACGCAGCCAAGGCAGCGTCAATATGCTTCTGATGTGGCAAGAAAGGCCACTTCAAGTGCGACTGCCCTAATGCGCCCAAAACCCGGGAAGAGAGCATACATTGCGCAAATGCATATTGGGACGCCCAAGACAAGCTCGCCCCCATCGAAGAAGTAAAAGAGAGTGCTGAGGAGTAAATGATTCAACTTACTTGGCTATGGACTTAGTTTCGGCTGGTACGCCTATCGCGCTTTATCAATGTGCTTATATACCTGTTGTAGTTACTCCCACGCATTCGAATATACCCGCAACTTCACAATCAGACCAGAAACTAAGCAAGAATCAACTCTCTATCCCAGTACCGGATGTCGTGGTAGTTAGACTACCGATGACTAAACGTTCAGCAAGTAACCCATTACGGGTGAAAGCGGCGGACGATAAGTCACCCACCATAGTGACACCCATCTCAACGGCATTACACCAGTTGAGCGACCTCTTTGGGGTGTGCACAGTGACGAATGAACAACCGGATGGGCCAGGGGAACAAGTGACTCCTTTGGAGTGTCTCGCCCCCCCCTGACAAAGCGGCTCTACAGAGTCCCAGCCTCGCTGGGAGTTTTGAGGGAATAGCTATGGCGAAACCTCCTCTGGTAAAAGAGATCACCGTACAGGTACCAAAGTCTAAATCCCTTACAAGTCAAGGGGCTTTGGAGACAGCCATGGATGACCAGAAGACAACGACTGAGGACAAACCGGACTCAAGTAAGTGCCCTCAACCAGTTGCCAATGCCTGTCGAGACACAGGGCAACTCAAGGATGGGGGAACGCAGAATGAAACAAGGGACCCGCCAAAGAACACGGGCTCGAAGGGATCAGGTGAAGGCGACCGTAATACGGTGTCAGCCCAACCTGTTGCCCCTTTACGGGGTGACACCTTCGTGCAATGCACCTCCCATTCCATGACCGACCAGAAAGCTGCAGTACAGGAAGCTGCTAGCACCCATGCAGTGTAAAAGGGGCATCAGGTAGCTTTTATTGAAGAAGTACCTGATGACGAGGACATTACCAGTTTCATGATGAACAAGAAGGCTAATTTAATACCCCCTTTAGACATTGCAGTGACCTCGCTGACGGTAGTCGAGCTCTCACAGGTCGACACGAAGGCTAAGGAGGCCCCACAACTCTTGCGCACTTATACTAGTGGCGAGACCTACAGCGAGTGGCTTAAACCATTCGGAGCTGAGTGGACTCTGCGCGGCATAGTACAAGCCAAGACAGAGTCGGAGGCAAAGGCAATCCTAAAGAATTGGATTCACAAAGCACGTGCAGAGGAAGTAGTCAACGCAATGCTTGAAGCAATGAGGGGGTTGGAGCGAATCAATGCACTTGAATGGCTCGAAGAACTACGACAGCCAAAACGATACATCAGCACACTAAGCAATGAAGGGAAGGACCTGGTTCTCCCCGTCAAAATTGGGATACCAGGGACCCTTACCCGAATTGCCACAACTGCGTTGGTAGACAGCGGGTGCACCAGCAGTGCCATCAATAAAATGTTCATCAAACAGAACAACATCCTGACTCACACAACGGCCACACCAATTCCCGTCTATAATGCCAACGGAACCAAAAACCAAGGAGGATCAATTACCAAATACGCCAAGATCAATCTTAAAATCAGAGATCATTCAGAATGAATAGATCTAGCTATAACAGATCTCAATGATAAACAGATCTTCCTTGGTCACGATTGGTTAGCCCGGCATAATCCGATCATCAATTGGAAGACGGGAGGATTAACGTTTCCACAGTGCGAATGCCGCAAAAACCCATTCATACTACCCAACGCGGATCCCGATGATAGGTGGGACGAGGAGCTGGAGGAGGGAGATACCATTCTTGCAATAGATTTCATGCAGGCTATACTCATACACGCTCATCACGCTAATGACTTAGCTGCCACGGCCAATGGAGACAAGAAAACCAAGACGTTTGAAGAAATGGTCCCAGAATGGTGTCAGGATTTCAGCAATCTATTCGACAAAGATAGTTTCGATGAACTCCCCGAACCAAAGACATGGGACCATGCAATTGAACTTCTTCCTAATGCAAACACCAATCTCGATTGCAAGGTCTACCCTCTTAATTGGAACGAACAAGCTGAACTCGACAAGTTCCTGGATGAGAACCTCTCAAGTGGACAAATAAGGCCCTCCAAGTCGCCCATGGCTTCGCCTTTCTTCTTTGTCAAGAAGAAAGATGGCAAGCTGCGACCAGTACAAGATTACCGTAAGCTTAACGAGATGACGATCAAAAACTGATACCCGCTTCCACTCATCTCGGAGCTAATGGATAAACTGCGAGGTGCCAAGTACTTTTCCAAACTTGACGTTTGATGGGGATACAACAATGTGCGCATCAAAAGCGGCGACGAATGGAAGGCAGCATTCAGAACTAATTGAGGGTTGTTCGAACCCACGGTTATGTTCTTCGGGCTTACCAATTCGCCTGCCACCTTCCAGTGGATGATGAATGACATTTTCAAAAACCTCATTGCATCAGGTGCCATCACCGTCTACCTTGACGACATCTTAATCATGTCCAAAACCAAGGAAGAGCATCATCGCATCACGCGCGAGGTTCTAAGGGTCTTACAAAAGAATAAGCTATTCCTCAAAGAGGAGAAATGCGAGTTTGAGACCTTGGAAACCAAGTACCTTGGGGTTATCATCAGCGAGGGGAGCATTCACATAGACCCAGTCAAAATCGTGGGAATCGCAGAGTGGCCCATTCCAACCAAGAAAAAGCAGCTTCAGTCATTCCTAGGCTTTACCAACTTCTACCGACGTTTCATCAAAGGATACAGCAAGGTCGTCAAACCTATGACACAGCTGACAGGAAACGATCCGTGGAAGTGGGGAAAAGCGCAGCAGGATGCATTCGAAGAGTTGAAGAGACTACTGGCTGAAGAAGTGGTACTGGCCATACCCACGGAAGGAGGCAAATTCCGCGTAGAGGCGGACGCAAGCGAGGGAGCAATTGGCACTGTATTGTCGCAAGAGCAGGATGGAAAATGGCGCCCAGTCACATTTCTATCCAAGTCCCTCACGGTTATGGAACGAAATTATGAAATTTACGACAAAGAACTGCTGGCCATCATACTAGCCCTGGATGAGTGGAGACACTACCTAATGGGAGCGGTTCAGGACTTCGAGATATGGACAGATCATCAAAATCTGCAATATTTTCGAAAGCCCCAAAAACTCAACAGACGCCAAGCGCGTTGGGTAACTGAGCTTGCTGAATACCACTTCTCTCTGCATCATAAACCAGGAACGGCAAACAAGAAAGCCGACTTACTCAGTCAACGAGCAGATCATGAGCAGGGACAGGAGGACAACGATGAGGTTATAGTCCTCAAACCCAAGCACTTCCGGGCATTGGTCATGCCCACAATCGAGGAAGTCCATACCAAAATCAAGCAAGCCACGCTTGACCACCACCGATGGGACAAAAACATATCTGCATCCCTCAACCATGACCGAGGGATGAAGCTAGATAATGGTTTGATCTTCTACGATCACTGCATCTATATTCTCCAAGATCATGCGTTACAAGGAGAAATCATCGCGATGCATCACGACCATAGGATGGTGGGACACCCAGGCATTGAGAAGACCAAAGAACTCATCTTACGAGAATATTGGTGGCCTAGGATGAAAAGAGACATAGAGGCCTATGTCCACGCTTGCGAGACATGTCAATGAACCAAGTCAAGCACTCAAGCAAAGGCAGTGCCTCTCCATCTGAACGCCATACCCTCCTGACCATAGACTCACATCTCCATAGACATGGTCACTGGTTTATCTAGGTGCAACGGTCAAGACGCTATCTTAATGATCGTCAACTGATTCTCCAAGGAAATCATACTGATAGCTTGTACCACGGAGCTGTCATCAGAAGGGTGGGCCAAAATCCTATGCGATGAAGTTTACGCCAGACATGGAATGCCTCAGGTGGTCATTTCTGACCGAGGCTCTGTGTTTGTCTCCAAGTTCATGAAAGACCTCTATGACTTGCTACAGATCAAGGCAAACATATCCACCGCCTATCACCCACAGACAGATAGTCAGACTGAACGAGTCAATCAGGAGGTTGAAAAATACCTCTGGATCTTCGTCAACCATCTCCAGGACGACTGGGTAGAATGGCTCTCTCTCGTGGCTTTCGCTCACAATAACCACACCCATTCCGCTACAGGCAAAAGCCCCTTCAAGGTTAACTATGGCTATAACACTGACCTCCTCCCTGGCACAAAACCCTGAGCACCCTTCAGAACACTGGCCTCAACCACATTCATTTCACAGATGCAAAAAATCCATGCTGAAGCCAAGGAAGCCCTTGAAAAAGCCGCCGACCAAATGAAAGCCCAATACGACAAAAAGAAGCGACCTGCAATTGAGTATCAAGTGGGAGACAAGGTTTGGCTCGACATGACCAACCTTAGCCTACCACAACCCAAAAAGAAACTCACAGACAAATGGACAGGTCCCTTCCCAATCCTTGCAAAAGTAGGAGCATCAGCATACAAACTGAAGCTCCCAACGGGCTGGCGCATTCATCCAGTCTTCAACAAATCACTCCTTACCCCATATGTGCCACTGGCATTCCCAAACCAAGAACAACTGCCTCCTCCGCCGCCAGATCTCATCGACAGCAAAGAACACTATGAAGTCGAGAAAATCCTCGATCATAGGGAGCGCAAAGTCAGGGGAAAAGCCAGGGAACCAATGCGATGGGTCACGGATTACTTTGTCAAATGGAAAGGCTATGGGCCAGAATCAAACAGCTGGGTATGAGAAAATGACATGGATGCAGAGGAACTCGTAGACGATTACCTCGCTGAGAAGGTAAACCGTACGGATACACCAATTGAAGATTGGCAATCCTATACAGACCCATTCACCGGACGAAAAGTTTGGTACGACCAAGAACTAGACTGGGATCAATTTGGCGGCCGCGACAGCCCTTCACAAGACACAAAATCGCCATTCGAACCAACAGAGATACCTTGAAGTATAGGTGGTTATTCACGTCAATGCGTACCTAGGAAAGGGGAGACCAAATCTACTAGCAGTTGGGACACCTGCCTTAAAGGGGGGGTAATGTTACGATTTATTCATTTCTTTACCTAAGCACCTCTTATCTTATCTTATCTTTGGCGCTTATCTATTTTTATCCCTAGGTCCGCAACTCCAGACCTACTCCAGACCTTCATAAATCTTCACATCGTCACTGTGTATGTCATAACCCCACGGACGTGTACTTTATCTTGGTCACCGTGTATTTGGCTTATTCACTTTCTAACATGGTGCGCTTATTATTAGACCCTCATTCTAGTATATAAATAGTTTACTCAAAGCTGTATATTCCTTAGCTTTGAGCTAACGTTTAATCATACCGAAATACCTTCATTCTCGCTAAGCGCTAAAGCCTTAGTCTTGACGTCTTAACTTCACGGGACTTAGCAGTGACGGTACGAACACGATACCGCTGTCTATTTACCTTTGTTGAGATATCGGGTCTAATAATTCTGGATGGAGTGACCCGGGCTTCGGACTCGTACCTGCCATGCACACAACGGCCCACACCAGCTAAGTAACACATGTCGTGAAGAGATAAAAACTGGGGCCCTTGTAAGGGGCCTGTACACTTCCACTGTACTTCCATCTCTCTCCACAACTTCATGGAGACACTGTCACAACAAGCTCCGGATATCTTCGCATCCCTTCCATCAGCAAAACCCAGAAGTCATCTTTTGTGTCTTTTCGGTCTTGCACAAGACCAAAAAGATGGCAAAGACAAAAAGATCAAAGTCTTGCCCAAGTGAGGTACATATTCTTGTCAAGAACAATTTCGTCTTGACAAGCTCTGCATCTATCTTAGAAAGATCATTGATCTTCCTTTCTTTTTCTATTCCGACTGGTTTGGAGAGCATTAGAATACCAGTATATTGTCATATATGTAATACAATGAACACTATGACAGCTAACATATAGAAAATGTATTTAAACAATGAAAACCCACAAGTAATACATTAGCGCAACAAGAATTTACAAAGAGTCAACCTCACAAAGCGATGGAACTTATGATCCTCATATACCCAGCCAGAGCAATGCCCCACCTAGTTATCTCACATGCAGACTCACGTCCCGTGTCGGCATAGGCCTATGACGCAAACATGACATACAGACAGTAAGCAATTGGCATAAGAAACCGAAATGGACAGTAAATGTACCGGAGCAGCTCTCCATAGTCTCCCTGACCCATATATGACACCGGGTCTTGTCCCATTGGCACTGCGGTCATTCGGATCGATTTAAATGGTGTTTGAATCCGAGTCCCGCACTAAAAAAAATGACACGCGCCTCACAGGTACCTGCTGTGAGCAATAGTAATCTCCAGGACTGGGGACTTACCTTCAGACAAATTGTAACACACTGGAATAGAAGGACATCAGCACTCAAAGAACCAGCTCCCAGGGAGAGAAATATACCATATGAAAAGCCCCATCTGGGATCCCTAGACACGATACGCACCACACCACCCCTGCATCTCACTTGCCAGAGTGTAAGACATTGTTGGCCCAAATTTGACATGCTATTTTGATGCTAATGTTCAACGCTAAGGTTGGCCTTTGAATGAGGATGGAGGGGGAAGGGAAGAGACGTGGAGATCAATTCAGATTGGATTCCAGATCGAAAAGTCAACATCACGTGAGATGATGTGATTGGCCTGTGCGCAGGCACCACTGGTGGAGTTTGAAAGAACTTAGCAGATTTTCCATTCCTCTCCTGCCATTCTGCTGTTTGCTTTCCCTCCCGGACCCTCCGCAAGTTGCAGCATTGTCTTTGATATGCTTTTGCTATGTGAACTCTACTGGTACTGACTGTACAGTGTACTATTACCAAGAACCTGTGACTATACTGTGTCAGTTGCCATTGGTAAATATACCAACTGTACATTTGTGCTGAAAAGTCAATTGAAAGAGACTGCCCTAGTGACAAGACAAAAAAGACACTGAAGACCTGGTTTGCCAAGACTGAGACTCGGTCACCAAGAAAAAGCGGTGAAAAGATGGCTAAAACAAGACCAAGCTTGGCAAGACCAATTGCGGGTTTTCCTGATGTCTGCTGCCCAAGGGTCACGGGTATCCATTATGGGTACCCAAACTGCCTTCCAACCTTCCTAATGGAACACAAATCGGCGATCTTGGAATTCTTAACGATGACAGGGGGTTCACGTACCTCTTCAATGTGTGCAAGGACACCAGCAACGAGAATAGAGCTCCTCCCGGATTTGAACCACTGAAGGGCATTCAAGAACCTAGGTATGGCCAGTTGGAAGTGAACTCGGTGATTTCTAGTTCAGTTACATCACAGTGCATTTTCTTTTACACCCTCAGGACTTTCCTTCCTGATTCGAATTTACTAGTTCAAAATCAACAGCCACTGTGGTTCTTGTCCTTCCAGATGGTGCCGATCATTACGATTCTGAACAGGTTAACCTATTTCAAAAATATGCAGTAGCCAATGCCCATAGTTGGTACATATACTTCAATGGACCGGGACAATGCAGACGACTCCATAATGGTATGCTATACCTCGTAACGGGATACAACAAGTGCCATTCTTGGAGCAGCGCATGCTACTCGCATTACATCAAGTCTGGGGGCGTGCCGTTGAAGTTTTTTCTTGGTAATGCACGCTACAAATGGGAGAGACAAACCTATTCTGGTGTTTATCAGTGGAGTCACAAACATGCACTGGGAGCTGCTGCAAATCAGATGGTCTTCCTGCGTGGATTCTCGATCTCTGTTCAGGTTCGGACTATTTTCAAGTTGGTGTCTGTGGTCTTCATCGACGAGACGATGCCACTGTTCAGGACTGAAGTTCCATATTCTAAGAGCCAACTTGGCATAGGACCAGCGGTTAAGAGGGCATTAGGATTCCACGGTCCCTAGAATAGCAGTTTGATCCCCTTCTCCCTAGGAGACGGGGTATGGAATATCGGCAGGGGGGAAAAGCGATGGAAAGACGGTAGTGGTTAGTAGTGGTATGCAATCAAATTGAATTCGACATCTGCCAGCCTGGCGGTGGGCACTGGGCAGGGTTTTTTGTAAGAACTGGTTTAGTGGGCAGCAGAAGCAGTTTTGTGCCAAAGAGGAGCGATGAAGGATATGCTATGGCCACTATCAGGGTTCGAACCTGGACTACCGAAGACATGGCTTCTAGTATATCATAGTGCCACAGTAAAATGTTAATAGTGTCAACCTGTGTCCACAATCAGGCTATCCTCAATGGGAAGAGCTGCGGGTTTATTTCAAAGTTTTGCCTGTGAGAGGAAAAGGAAGCGAGTTCTATAGAATACTCGTCAGAAAGCGGAGTCGAGGAGTTTTCCTTATCAGATGCGCAGAAACTACTGAGAGAGCACAGGTCTTGTTCAGAGACGAGCAAAGCAAAGAAACAGGTGACACGTCATTCAATTCAGAGTGGTGGCATTGTTGTACGAATCAAAGAGTTACATGCTGTCTTTTCTTTCAATCTCAAGTATCTCCCGAATATTGACTGGCACCAAATCTCAATCCTTGGGTCAGCATGCTGGTGCTCACCTTCACCCAAGAGTTAAGGCACGTCAAGAGTGACTTTCTGTAGAGGAGCAAACGGGACGGGGCCAGATGGCAGATAGCATTCCAAATGATGATATATTGGTGATGAAAAGTACATACCATTGCCCGTACAAGGCGCAAGGAGCGTCATCCAATGCAAGGCATTGGCTTCTATTTTTTCACAAGTTCTCCAAGGACGTTGATGAATTTGGTGAAGCTTATTACCTTGAGTTTCCAGGACAGCGGGGTCAAAGACAAAACACGATGGGCAACTATGGGAATGGCGGTTAACAATTTCACTTATTGCGCAAAATAATCACTTAACTTAACTTATTTAAGTTCACTTTTGGCAGGTCAAGTGAATTTGTCACCTTCACTTGATCTCACTTGCACTTTCGCTTAACTTTCACTTGAGATCGCTAATCTGCCATTTTAGATGTAGGCTTACTTCTGTAACTTATTAGAGCACTTAGAAAGGTATTTGTGCTTGCAGTATCATAATATCCCCGAGTCCAATGATTTGGTGTGAAAGCGGAACCAAATTACTTAGGTGGTCGCAACTTCAGCTACGTAAACGACTCTCTCTCTCTGATGATGCCCTTGGATTCTTTTGTTACCTATCTGACTAGGAGTCCTCCGAGTGTCCGGATTATGACCTGCATCAGCCTTACTTGCATTTCATGGTTCCTGGTGCTACTCAAGCTACTATTCTCCTCCTGGATAACATATGGAATGGCCCTGGGCTCCTGCTCTGATGTAGCACTGTTATCTCTATCTTCGGCTAATCTGAAATGCATTGAGCTGTCTTCCTGTCAATAACACGTGGGAATTTTAAGTTTCTCCTCTGGCCATTTAAGAGGACATTACTTCGTGCATCTCCTAGTTCTATGAGAGATTCACTCTCTGATCTTTTTTATGGTGTGTTGCTTGCTATTTCTACTATCACAATACTGAATCACCGTCGTCTTTCAGACTTTCATTTCTACAGAGGCAGAATTGCTTGACGTGAAGTTCACATGCAATGTTAAGCTCGACTTCTTTAAGAGTTCGAAATTCTATGCAGCCCAGGCTTTGCAGACACGTCTTCAAGACATGTTTTATTCAATCAGGAGGCTTGGACTCCAACCGGCACCTGGATTTTCTCCACCACGACAATTATACCCACCGTACATTGCCGCACTACATTCCTCCGCCATATCATGGGCAGCCTATCATACTATATCATCCCTCAGGGTGTCCCAGCAACACTACCATTGCATGGCAATCTGACTTACATGTCAAATAATGGTTCAATTTCCTACCAGTGCTCCTGGCATGGTCACAAATGCTAGTAAACAAGGTACATATCTAGCACCGCAATAATTCTTCTTTGTAGGCTAAATTATTTGTAGATATAGTCTCGTTTGTGCACTTTGGGGCCCGAACGACTCCCAAGTGACACCCTCCCACTGTTCAAGTGAAGGAACTCTGACTGTTACTTCACTTGGTAGGTGTAAGGAAAGTAAATACCCAATTTCACTTGATGAGAGAGCATCTCTGGAGCTCACTTGAGGAATCACCAGCGTGGCTATGGCCACTGAAATCTAGACACTGTGTCACCATGAGTCATGCTTGTGTGTATCCAGTATGAAGCCAGCTAATCAAAATGGTATTGTATGGTATCATTGACCAAGTGGTACAATAGATGAATTTAACCAAAAGAGTTCTCAAAACATGGAAAGTTTCTATAAACGAGCGAGCGAGCTAGGGAGATGGCCTATAGGAGTTGCATGGCAATAATACTTGTATCATAATATAGAACAGTGATTTCTGGCACATACCGGTGATGAGCCTCCAGGCTCTGTATGCTCATAAATTCGCAGATCTATAATGATCCAGTGATATTCCGCCCCTTCCAAACCTCCATATCAAAGCACAGCCATGATTGTCATGCACCTTGATCATGAACCCTATCAAACCATTCCAAATCCTCATCCTGGACTTTCCAGATCACTTGGAATAGTTGTAAAAGGCTTGAATCCTGTTACACAACTCTAATGACAAGTTAGCGAACTATTATAAATCGCTACAGTCAGCAGCAGTTAAAGCCTTACCAAGGCTGTTTACTGTGCACAGTTCATAGCTTAGTAAATGCACAGCAAGTTCGCTTTGCAGTAGCTTTGCACAGTAACTAAAGCTACATGCACAGTTATGCACAGCTATGCACAGTCACGTAGTTCTTGGAGTTGCACAGATGCTGACAGATCTTGACTCAGCATTAGTAAAGAAAGGACAAGAATACTCTATTGCACAGTAAATAGTTCGCATGGGTTGCGAATTAACAGGGCAAGGACAAATGTAGCTTACCTACAAGGAATTCTCAAAGTAGTATAAAAGTAGCTAAGTAAAAGAAAAAGGAAAAAAGGAGACGAACCACCAGGGAGTTACTTGCCCACAAGTACACTACCTTACACACCTCCTAGATCCGATACACACACCCGAAGTTATTGCTTCTCTACTGTTCATTAGAGAAATAACACTTAGCGAACTTTCCCTTCGCTAATAAAAGTTAACTATAACTTTGCGTGCTTACCTCTGCTCCAAAAACTTCACTAGGAAACCTTTACTGGTTACCCTTGCGAAGCATCCTCGATGTTTTAAGTTTGCTTACATACCTGTGTGCTTTAAACAGCAATCTGTAGCAAGGATTGAAGCTTTTAGCCACTAACAACCTAGTACTACCGTTTCCGAACTTAGGAAACAACACCACTTAACTCTTATAGAGTTAGACACCTGGGGCCTTAGCTACCTTTCTCATAGAGGGAAAGTTTGCTAACCTTGCCCTTTTAACTCAACTCAAGATTGATACTGACTTGCTTGATATTAGGATCATTTAGAGCTATATCTTGCTTGCACGTACTTTATCTTGGACAAAACTTCGCTCACACCTGGAGCACCAGCTTCATTAACTCACATAGAGTTCCCCAACTGAATCCGCAGCTAGGATTTTGACACCCACATAGTTTGCGCCGCATCTAGGTTGCCCCCGCTCAGTATACATCCACGTTTACGCATCCCTTCCCTTCCAGGAAAGTTCGTGTACATACCTTGAGCCTCTGAACAGCCTTCAGAGAATCATAACAAAGTGTAGCAATACTTCGCTACACCACCAGGAAGCTATAGTCACTGCACGGAGGTGCAAGACTAGACTCGCTAGAACCTGCCTTCAGATTCTGTGTCTGGTTATGCCAGCCGTTACAGGTCTTGTGTTTTCTGCCCACAGGAGTCTATAGGTTCATCACCAGCACATCCGCAACTCGTCCATGTCACAGGTGGTTCACCAACATCCCCTACAAGGTATTTCCGACCAAATGGGGCACACAAGATCCCAAGTGAATGAACGAGCATGGTATGCCATTTGGGCCAGCTATGTTAGAACAGAGTTTTTTAAGTACGGTGTGATTGATATGGGTAGACAAATCTAACACATATCACCATTATCTGATAGTACATGTAGGGCCGGTGAGCAATATATGAGAGGGAGGCATTGTAGTATCAGGCAAGTGTCAAGTGAGAGTAAGTGTGCCAAGTGAACATGCCAAATCAGGCAGGAGAATAAGTGAAAAAGTTCAAATAAGTGACGAAAAGTTAGCCGAAAAAGTCACTTTATATGCTCTCCATGGGAATTGATGCAAACGCTAATGTCGACCATGACGTTCTGGCTCTGCCTTTCGAAGATTCCCTTCCAGTGCCTTGCCCAGCCATTGTCTTCCATTTGCCGCCCCAACCTAACGACAACAACGTGTATCTTCACATGGGAGCCTCAGCACTAGCCCTCAAGATTTTCCTCCTCTGAGGCCTAGGGAATATCCATGTCAAACAGGTCAAATATCGTAAACCTCTTCTACCCCATAAACAGTAACGAGTACCTCATGGTGACCGTGAAGAAATATTTGGGAGCCGGGCAGCGAGGGTACTTGTTGGTGGACAGGCAGCGAATGACAACCCATCGACAACACCAGATGTCATTTTGAAAGCTAGTTCTGAGTTCAATACTTCCTTTTCTGCATGTGCTCCTGACAATCAGGGAACCCCTTTTGCCAAACTAGCATATGGGACTCCCCGACGCTCTCGATGGAGTAGCATCGCCGAAGCCTACATCACCAAGGAATTGCGCTAGGTCCAAGGATGCATCATCTTCGAGCACTGTCTTCTCCTCATCCTGACCATCTCAAATAATACCTCGCACTATCACATCATATTTGCCTAGTGTTATTGGTTCGCATACAGCATTTGAACTGTGCTCCAGTTGGAGACAGCACGCTGTCTTCCGTTACTTGCCTGTGGGAGTAAATCATTTGAGGATGCCAGAGACGGTAAAGTTGCAGTGGGAAGAAGCAAGGACCAGGACTGGCGGCACGGCAGCAGGTTAGTTTTGGTTTTCTTTTTCAGACGAACAGATCTTTCTGAAATGTTGGTCAGGCGCTTCATGCTCGAGGAAGCCCCGTGTAAAGGTGGAGCGAGCTGCTGCCAGAGAAAAAGACAACATCCAATATGCGATTCAGGTCCTTGATGATTTTGTCAATGGCAGAGCAAGTCCTATGGTGAGCCCCTCAAATCCCAGTCCACTGCCAACGCTGATAGCTATGGCTTCTAAAAACCATTTTGATTCATGCCCAGGGCATCCAGGGAATATCGATAGTGTTTGTACTCTAGAAATGACATCCAGGAATTCAAGTTGACAAAAAGGAGAAGAGAGGGTAGTTGCCAGTTGGTGTCCATGGGAGCTGTGGCATACCATCATGTTGTTCAGTTAATAGCATATCCAATGTACCCAGCTTCCCACATGTGTATGTTCTGCTTATCTATTTTTGTTTCATTACTGATCGTGTTATTGTTGGCAGCATCTTGACCGACTTTTACGCCGGACAACATCTTAACGAGACAGTGAATGTGGAACAGATGAATGACTTAAGTTGTCTTTGAGGAGTATAGTAGAAGTACGTTCTTCATATCGTTGTGGATGACCTGTCCTTACTTGCATTCATAGATTCACCTGCATCTCGTCAAGCAGCCTCGTTTGACTTGTGCATGCCATGAGTTGGATTGTTCATTCCTTTTGAGTGCACCCACTACCTATGGTTGGTAAATTCAAGTGAGTGTTCTCTCTTCGTCTTCACACGTGAAAGAGATGATGTTGATATCAACTGATCAGTATCAGCTACTGCGGTGAGAGAAGTGCCATGTCATAATTGAATATCAATCTATCGTGGTGTCATTGCATTGAACATGAACTTTGTGCCATACCCATGCAGAGCAGCCCACTTTGGCCAAATTCAGGGTTCAGATATGCTTTGCCCTGCCAAGGCGCACCTGTTAAAGTAATAGAATCTCAGTCAGTCACATGTATGGTAGTGAATGGCTGTATTGATTATGCTACCTGTTAAAGTAATAGAATCTAGAATAAAGTAGTGTAAGAAATAAGAATGAGATGAAGATAATAAAGGTATACACACCTCAGTCAGTCACATGTATGGTAGTGAACGGCTGAGGTGTAAAAGAGGGGAACTACGATAGGTATATCCAACAGGATAGGAGATAATCTAATTATAGTAAGTAAGATCGAAGAAAGAAATAACGGTAAGTAATCGTAGTGTAGGGTGAATACTCAACACTCCCCCTGAAGCCTACGCGATGTATGGCTTCACATCCCAGTCATACCCATCCTCTTTAACAACACAACTGCCTGAGGTTTGGGGAGGATCTTCGTGAATAAATCCGCAAGATTGTCTTCAGATGCAATGTATTTGACGTCCAGATCTCCGAGTTGGACTGCGTCTCAAATCCAATGGTAGTCCATAGCAAAATGCTTGGATTTCCCATGACCCTTCGTGCTTTTTGTCAGGTTGATAGCAGAATTACTGTCGCAGTTGAGAGGGAATGGACAGTCCTTTGATAGTTCGAGTTCATCAAGGAATGATCCCATCCAGAATGATTGTTGGCCCCCATGGACTGAAGCAACGTATTCAGCTTCAGCAGTTGATAAAGCTACACATTTTTGCACCCTTGAACTCCACAATACAGGACCTCCTGCCATGGTAAACATGTATCCCATAGTAGACTTCCCAGTCATCCTATCATCACCATGTGATGAGTCGACATATCCTATAGGTGTCAGTCCATCATTGTCAGCCTTTCCCTTGTGATATGTGATCTTATACTCAGTAGTTCCTTTGAGTGCATGGCGCGACTCCAATGAATTGGATGAGGGTCTGATGCGTATCTCTGGAGATAATTCATGGCAAAAGCAATATCCGGTCTGGTTCCATTTACGATGTGATTCAACGATCCGAGCACCACATGGTAGTCCTTGTGTTCCATAAATAGCTTGTCTTCATTGGGTATCAGCCAAATCTGCGTCTCGAGATTCATCAAGCTTCCAGATGGTAATGGAGTGGCCTTAGGCTTGCAATCCGCCATCCCGAAAGCCTCCAGGGTCTTTAAGATCAGATTCTTCTGATGCAAGGAAATGGTACCACTTTCTTTATTAAACTCGACAGTCATCCCCAGCACACTGTTGTGCTCTCCCATGTCCTTAATCTTGTATACAGCTCCAATCTCTTTCCGGACTTGTTTTCCTTCTTCTATGGATGTTGAGGCACCTGATACATCGTCTGTGTACATGCACGTATATGTTCGTTCAGATCCATTTTTGAGGAGTCGCACGCATGGATCAGCTCGTGATTGTCAATGTCCTAGATCCATGAGTGTGTTATTCAATTCATGGAACCACACGTTCCCTGTGTCCATGGTGCCATACATTGCCCTTAGCATCTGCAACACATACTCTCCTTTTGGATAATCCCTTGTAACCACATCCTCGTATCCTTGGGGCAATGACACGTAGTTTTCCCCTTGAGGTTTGGCATTTAGGTATGCCCCAACAAAGTCTATCAGCCAGAAATTGAGACTGTGGGCAGCAACGATAGCGAAGAACATCCTTAAGGATTTGTAGCGAACAACGGCTGCGAAGGAGTCGTAGTAGTGTATTCCTTTGATCTGGGTGAAGCCCTTTACCACAAGTCATCCTCTGCATTTGATTAGATCCCCGGTATTACCATCCAATTTCTTGTCAAAAGTCCATCGCGTATCGATGACCTTCATCCATGGCTCCTTCGGGATTACTCTCCACACGTTCCGCTCCTCCATTCATCTGATCTCTGCATCCATTGCTGGTTTCCATATCTTGGCCTTGGTCATCGTCTGATAATAGTCCTCGGGTACCCACATATCATGCCTGTCAGGAATATTGCTGATTTCTGAGGCCTTGAGAGCGACTACATCTTCAACATCATCTTTGTCCTCAACCAGTGGAACATCGTTTTCATTGGCCCAATTTTGTCCTTGTTGGCAAGCATTTTCTTCACGGCGCAAGTATTCATTGGACTCAACAATGGCTTGACTTGGTTTCAGTATACATGTTGGTCTGTCAGGTCGATCGTGTATTGGGATTTGACATTGAATTTCACCAGGGGGTTCATTAGCATTAGTTTGTGGTGTCGTCATTGCTTGTGGGACTGGAATTCTTGATGGACGTGGTTTGGCTGCAGGTGGATGTTCAGGTGTGGTTTCTTCGAGTGGTTGGTTTATGTCATATGTGATCTCCCCCTGCTAGAAGAAACTGTACGAGTTGGAGCAAGTTCTTCAAAGATGATGTCACAAGACACAATGATCTGATTTCCACAGACGTCATCAAGGACGATCTGATATGATCTGTGCCCTGCCAATCCGATCAGTCGGCCCTTTTGACCTCGTGGAGACAATTTGCTGTGTCCTTTTGCTGCAGGAATCTTCGCATAGCATGTCGATCCCCACACATGAAGGTGTCTAACCGTCTGCCATTTACCAGTCCATCCCTCTTCAGGCACTTTCCCCAGATGCCGAGAGCTAGGAAGTAGGTTTCCGGCCTTAATCATGTAATCACAAGCTTCTGCCCACCAACCATGCGACATCTTTGCCTCAACCAGCATTATTCGGACCGCCCCAAAAATTATCCCCAATGCCCGCTCTGCCATCCCGTTGGCTGCAGACGAATATGGTGGGATTAACTCAATGATTACACCCCGTTCTGCTGCCCATTTTCTCCACAACTCGCAGTCAAACTCGTTATCACACCTGATTTTCTTTAGCTTCTTTCCTGTCTGGTGTTCTGCCATTATGCTGAATTCATCGAGTGCTTTCACCGTCATTTCAGACCTTCGATCAGCCAGGTAGTAAGGAGTGCGGCGTGATGTCACATCATCAGAGAATACCATTGCGTACCTGGAGCCTCCGATAGAGTGGACGCGAGCAGGGCCCCATATGTCAACCATTACTCGCGCTAACACCACGGTTTCAGGCTCCACATCAGCATCAAATGGACGACGTTTTTGGTTCCCCAAGATGCATGGCCCGCATCTACCTTCTGCATGATTGCTCGACTTCACGTTCAGTCCATCAACCAGTTTCCCAGAGATCAAGTTGTTGATTCAGTCAATGCCATGGTGAGTAAACCTCATATGCCAAGTTTCAAGTGGTACTGAAGCCTCCAAGGATCTCGTGGAGAGTGCTGTATATTCTTCACCATGTATGAGGGTCCCATTGATTGCGTACAGGTCATTTGACATTGTCGCTGTGAATTGTGGGTTGCTGTTTTGGTCAGCAAAGCTTGCTTTGCCTCCGCTGAATGTTACTGACCATCCTTCCTTGTCTAGCCAGCTGATGGACAGCAAATTTGCTGACACGTCTGGGCAGTGTAGCATTCTGCTGAAGGTAATTATACTCTCAGAGCCTATGGGTTTCATAGCCACTGTGCCCGTTCCCAGTACGTTTAACAAAGCGCCGACTTTTGATGAAGTTCCAGAGGTGTCACCCAACAGCACGTAGTTGAAAAAGAGATCTCTGTTTTGCACGAAGTGAGTCGAAGCTCCTGAGTCGCCATACATTCTTGACTTGTCTAAGCCAGGGCTACTATTATTCACCACTAATGCAGCCTTGCTCTCTCAGGTCTTCTCTTCAATCTCCTTCATCAGGTCTCCATCAACATATGCATTTAGGGCGATAACATTGGTGGTGATGGATCCTGCGGCCAATGATGACATGTCTGCAATGACGAGGTTTGTGGAAGGGAGAGGTGCGTCCCGTTTTCCCTTCCACCAAGCCGGATATTGGCCCTGTCTGCCTCCCCCTAATTTCCAGCATTCGTCGAGTGTATGCCCAATTCCTTTGCAGTTGTCATTTGCTGCATGGGATTTGTCTGGATGGGCATTAGTACTCTTCCTTGGTGATGAAAGGTTCTGAACTTGGAGGGTTAAAGCCTGGATAGAGGCTTGGAGTGCCTGTACGGATGTCTCCTGAGTCAACACGGGTCCATTGCAGCTGACAACTCATTCACCATGGGCAACAAGGTGGGAGATAACCTTCATTACGTTTGCCTCGCCATACAGTGTGCTGATGATGGGGTCCCAGGATCCGGGGAATGAATCCAAGAGTGCCGTGATGAACTTCTTATCATCGATTCCAGCTCCTGCATCGTTAGCCTCCTTTCATAGCTTCCTCATCTTTTCAATATATCCTCCATCACCGCTGACCTTCTCTCCCTCCTGGTATTCCATAGCTTTGAATGCTTTCTCCCTTCGATTTCGCACCAAGTCTGAGTAATCACCGTATTGGGACTTGAGGTGATCCCAGGCCTTGTGAGATGGCTCACGAGGGTTAAGTCCGAATCCAAATACATCCTTGACATTGCGTAAGATGCAAGCCAATGCCATGCTCTCACATTGGACGTATTCAAGTAAGTTCGGAGTGAGGCTGTTGATTGGGGTCGAGGGGAGTGGAGTGAGGGTTTGTCCCGGGATAGTAACTTTGTTTTCCCAGTAGTTGACGAGGCCACAAGTATTTCCTTCAGTAAGCATGGCCATTTCAAAGGACGCCCAATTATCACCATTGAATTTCTCGCTCTCGTCGAGTTTGAACGAGAGGATTTGGTGAGTAAAGGTCATGTTAGGGGTATTGTTTGCACAGTCTATGCGTTTATTGAGTCGTTCGGGGAATCTGCGTGTGTCTATT
Organism: Armillaria nabsnona; assembly: GCA_030407065.1. NCBI lineage: Eukaryota > Fungi > Basidiomycota > Agaricomycetes > Agaricales > Physalacriaceae > Armillaria > Armillaria nabsnona. Next base: position 129,152 of record JAUDQA010000038.1, on the reverse strand, counting down.
GACTAGCAGGAAGAGCACGGGAGCCCAGAACCTGTTAAAGTAATAGAATCTCAGTCAGTCACACGTATGGTAGTGAACAGCTGTATTGATTACGCTACCTGTTAAAGTAATAGAATCTAGAATAAAGTAGTGTAAGAAATAAGAATGAGACGAAGATAATAAAGGTATACACACCTCAGTCAGTCACATGTATGGTAGTGAACGGCTGAGGTGTAAAAGAGGGGAACTACGATAGGTATATCCAACAGGATAGGAGATAATCTAATTATAGTAAGTAAGATCGAAGAAAGAAATAACGGTAAGTAATCGTAGCGTAGGGTGAATACTCAACAGCACCGCTTCATTTTCGCTGTGGTGGTATATCAAGAAGTGAATGTCATTCGGGGGACTTGTAGGTACGAAGGAGAGATGAACGGTAACGTCGTCATTCCATCGCCTGCGCAATGATCAGAATGATGGTATTGGAGATGAAAAATACATATCATTGCCTACACGTGCGAACAACCTCGCGCCACCGTCACCGTCACTCGATGGAACCTCCCGGTTGGCCGACCTCCTGTCCTGTTACAAGTTCTCCAAGGACACGTCTCTCGAGCCTTCCGTCTGCACTACGTCCATCCCGAGTGCATGGCCCAAGGCGGGCTATACTAAGTTTAACTAAATGTCCAATAGGCTAGCGAGGCGTTGATCAGGAATGATGTGCATAGCTGCATGCCGTCCTTGCTGTCAAACAAGCGACCACGACTTCACACGCAAACATACATACATACAGCTGGAGCCCACAGCTTCTTTGTGCGCACTCAAAAATTTACGTCCCACTAGTAGGTGCGGCGGTATCAACAGCATAGCTGTTCACAGTGGCCTTTGCTATAGGCTAATCAGCACTTGACGTGATGCCTACAGCAGCAGGCTGTCCATGAGCTGTTAGATGAGATGAGTTCTCATATGCGTATATAGCAGGAGCGATCTTCCGTCTCCCCACATCCTCTCCTCATGGCGACACAACGAGCTCAGGACATCTACGTCCCATTGCTGCTGCCCCAGGGTCACGGATATCCACTGTGGCTTCCGGACCCGCTTTCGAATCTTCCTCCTGCTTATCTTCGTTACGGAACACAAGTCGGTGATCTTGGATATCTTGCCGATGACGGGGGATTTGTGTACCTATTCAATGTGTGCAAAGATGCTGAGGATCCCGTCAATCTGAACAGGGTTCCTCCAAACTTTGCACCACTGACATCAGAGCCCAGTATACTACAGCGGTTAGAAATGCACGATAAGAACTCGACGATCACTACCTCTGCTGTGGAACAAAAGTCAATTGGGTTTGATGTATCAGCTGAAGCACCGTGAGTTCCTTCTGCACTTTCGAGCTTTCTTTTTTTACTGATTGATATCATGTAGCACTGTCCCCGCTGGCTTGGGGATGTGTTGCGGTTTTGAATTTACGAGTTCGAGCGAGCAAGCCGCCGTCCTCGTCCTCCCAGATGGCAGCGAACGTTACGATTGCGCATCTCTTGACATGTTCGAAGAATATGCAACGGTCAATGCCCATAACTGGTACAAATACGTTAATGGCCCGGGACAGGGCAGACAGATCCGTAATGGTATGCTATACCTTGTAACCGGATGCGACAAATGCCACTCTTGGGGCAACGCCTGCTATTCAAATCCCACTCAGTCGCGCCGTGCATCGTTGAAATTTTTGGCTCCTGGTGGTGCGGAGCTCAGTGGAACATTACGTTACAGGTGGGAGGTACAATCTGGTGTCCATAAACGGAGTCACCATCGCGACGTGACACCTGGAGCTATTGCGAACCAGACCATCTTCTTGCGTGGATACTCAATCTCTGTTCGTGTTCGTTCACCGTTACGTGAGAAGCTCGGTATGAAAATAGTGGAAACAATTAGGAGTGACATGGCAACCTCTAAGCGGCCGCCCGTCGGGTCTTGGGTTCCCTATGCTGCAGAGCAAAGTAACACGATAACAACAGGAACCGCCCAGGTGATACTGCTAGCTCCCTTTTACAAACCATTTAGTAATGCTGAATCTAGGATCATGATGCGGGGATGAAGAGGTATATGACTGGAACATCTCTGCTAGATTTTGAGAACTCGGAGGTAGAAGAATCGTTGCATGACGAACTACTTGCATCTCCGGCGGACGAGGTACTGGAATCCAATTCGGAAGACGAGCGGGAAACCGGTATGTTGGCGATAGATATTCCCTACGGCCACACAACTATGCAGGCTGCCACGTCAGTTCAGCAGCTCCCTGGGCGGGGCAAGGTGAGTACCAATACTTCGCCATCGTGGGTATGCGATGACCTCACATGACTAGATTGCCAATCCATCGGCCTTGATAAATGATTATATATTAAACACTGTAAGCTAGCGCCTCCATACGGGCGTACCTCAACTGACCTTCCTCGTAACCGACATCCTAGTACCGCGATGCTACTATTGCGCTGACTCATGATGACCTGCAGTGGACAGCCATAGCAAACGATGTATGTTGCTGTGTCGTTGATAGGTCTTCTGGTTTCGTTAAGAGTTCGCTAGGTTCCAAAACAACGTGATGCCGCGTTGCTTGCAAACTATGCTATCGATAACGGCCTAGTCTTCATCACTAAAGGTAAGACATCCTTTATTATATTTGTGCGTGTGAGTCGTGACTATTGTTTTCAGGCTTGGGAACAGATAACGCATGGGTAGCAAAAGGAGACAGTGCACGCCGCAAGTGTGAGAGTCTCCACGAGATCATTACCCTCTCCTCTCCCACTGGAACGGACAAAGCGTCCATTCTGGTGCTGAAGCAACGGTCATACACAGGGAGGAAACCCGTCATACCATCTTCTCTTGCCGATACCCTCTGCGCCGACCTCACCATTGAGGGACTCTTGGAGAAGCTCAATGCCGCCCTCTGCACATCATACACTCTATTCACCCCGTGGGTTCACTCCATTCTTCAGGATTGCATCTTGAAAAACTATGACTTTGGAACAGCGTACGCACATCTCCGCCCGTTTTGGCACAACGACTTGACCACCATGGCAGATGATGTACCCAAACGTGAAGGGCAGATGCTGCAAGACGTACTTGTCAACGACAGAATCGTCGGCTCAGATCTGCCCCCTCGGCGTGTCTGGGATCTGTTTAGTAATCGGGTGGTGCCGTGGTGGGTCACCCAACGACGGCCTTGGGGGATATCACATGCATGGATGGATGAAGTAGATCGTGAGGATGTGTTGACACCCATCAATGGATATGAATGGCCTGTGCCCATCCCTAAAAACACGAACTTGGAAAACATCCGGATCGAAATGCTTAATCTGGGCGCAGAATATGCGTGGTTGGATGTTGTCTGTTTGAGACAGCAAGGGGGGATCAGAGAGGATCTGCGCAAGGAGGAGTGGAAGGTGGATGTGCCGACCATCGGATCTGTGTACCGCAGGGCAGCCCGAGTGGTGTGCTACTTGAGCGGGCTGGGGCTCCCATTGAGCTCCGATGCTGATAACTTGGAGAGCGACCGGTGTTGGTTCAGGCGTGCCTGGACATTACAGGAGATCAGCTGCAATCCGATTATTGGCGGGGACACTGGCGACGAATGTTTACTGCTGCGGTTTGAGAAGCAACTGTCATTGCTGCAGAGGACCTGGACACTTAAAAACCGGCATGTGTATGACGTGCTCTCAGAGATGCGGAAGCGGGTGTCAACAAATCCTGTGGATAAAGTTGCGGGACTGGTACACCTCTTCTCATCAGAGTCCATTCCAATATATGATGCCGAGCAATCTGAGGAGGATGCGTGGGCAGCACTGGTGGACACGATGCACTCCTTCTCATGGGATTGGGAGGATCTGCTCTTCGTGTATCCTGGACCTGGAAATGGACTCAAACGTTGGCGACCATCTTGGAGGCAGGTCATGACCGAGAAGCTTCCATCGACTCGGAGACACTTGGAGGCTCCGCGGATTGATTGGTGGCCCAATCAGGACCGCAGGATCGATGCCAACTCATACCACAATGGATACATTATTGAGTCGGCATTTGTGCAAGGATTGGCTGAGGGAAAATCGCAAATGCAGACGCGATGGGGAAGCCTCATTGTCAAAGACCGCACCGGGAGGGAGTGTGTATGCAACATCTTCGCGTGTCATCGGTACCCAATACCGGATGGCTTATACACATTACTAGGCACCATGTGCTCAGGGGGCGGAATCTTATGCTGGGTAGTCGGGCGGAGACTGCCAGACCAGAGGTTAGAGAAGTTGTCGGTATTCGAAATGTATGACGACTCCGAGTACATGGTGTCATTGGTATCACGGGGCATCGCTACAGAATCCGATACTACCTATCTTGCTTGACGTGAACGAATTTTCAAGGTACGTTTCAGACTTGATTACTACAACTGGCATCTACTTATGTATATTCATCGCTCATTAAAATACAAGATTTACTGCTCCTTGTATTTTGTTTAATGGTCAAGCTGCCATGATCTGCATTGATTGATCACCGCTCTAGCAGAAACCTCTTCACCGCCGTCATGAGATTCATACTGACAAGTTTAGCCTCTCTGCGCAAAATTCCTCTCCGTCCATCATTCGGAGATCGCGATAAATTTCCAACACTATCAGAGACATCGTACATGTCAAGAACTGATCAGCAACTTCGAGACAAGTACTACTGACCTCTCGGGATACGTACCGCGAACGAGTCGAGTCGTATGAGAAATCAACGTATCAGGATGTGCGCATCTAGTACCAATGTCTGGGGGCAACTCGACAATAAGAATATCAACTGCGGAGTGGCGAGAAGTTCATGTAAAAGTTTGAGCCGAGTTTTGAGTTCAGAGATTAGAGAACCTGAAGATACTCTCAGCGACGAGCGTTGATCGAGAAGAATGACATACCTAAGTAAAGGCGAGCAAGCAGTGTTGCAAATCTGACCGTCTTCATGCGCGGACTCTCGGTCCCTGTTCGGGGGAAGCGACGGAAAGACGGTAGTGGTTAGTAGTGGTATGCAATTAAATGGATTCGATATCTGCCAGCCTGATGTACCGTGGCGGTGGGCACTGGACAGGTTTTTTTGTAAGAACGGTTGAGTGTGCGGCAGAAGCGGTTTAGTGCCAAACTAAGCGATAAAGGAAACACTTCCATGGCCACTATGGGCTACCGAAGACATGGCTTCTAGTACATCATAGTGCCACGGTAAAACGTTGATAGTGTCAACCTGCAGCCGCGTCCACAATCGGAGTGAGGAGGGTGGCTATCTTCATTGCGAAGAGCTGGGGGTTCCTTCCAAAGTTTTGCCCGTGAGGGAAAAAGGAAGGACGATAGTCACGAGTTCTAAATAGAACAGTTGTCAGAAAGCGGAGTCGAGGAGTTTTGCTTATCAGATGCAGTGAAGGGGCAGGAACCAAGAGAATACAGGCCTTGTTCAGAGACGAGCAAAGAAACAGATGACACGTCGTTCAATTCAGAGCGGTGGCATTGTTGTACGAATCAAAGAATTACATGCTGTCGTCTCTTTCAATCTCGAGCGCAGAGCTATCTCCTGAATCTTGACTGACGGCAAAACTCAATCCTTGGGACAACGTGCCGATGCTCGCCTTCATGGAAAACGCCCAAGAGTCAAGACACGCCCAGAGTGGATTTCTGTAGAGGAGCGAACGGGACGGGGCCAGATAACATTTCATCGACATCGCTTGAGCAATGACGATCTATTGGTGGTGAAAAGCACGTACCATTGCCTACGAACAACTTAAAGGAGCAAGGACCATTATCCAGTAGAAGGTCGTCTGCAAGGCGTCACGGTCGACCTCTGTTTATTTACAAGTTCTCCAGGGACGTTGAACGGCTGCAACGTTGCTTCGGTGAAGCTTATCACCTTGAGTTTCCAGAAAAGTGGGGTCGAATAGCCAAGGTCGTGTCGAACGATGGGCCACCGTGGGAATTGTAGCAAACGCTAATGTCAACCACGGCATCCTTTTCGAAGATTCCCTTCCAGTGCTTCGCCCAGCCATTCTCTTCCATCTTTGCCGCCCCAATCTGACAACGACGACATGTGTCTTCACACAGGAGCCTCAGCGCTAGCTCTCAAGAATCGTAACGACTTCCTCCTCCGAGGCCTCGGGAATATCCATGTCGAACGGGTCGAATACCGTAAATCTCTCCACCCCGTAGTCCATTGGAGTTCGTGGTGACCGTGAAGGAGTCTTCGGGAACTGGGCGATGAGGGTGGATGGCACGCCCAATGACGTGAACGCCGGATGCAGTTTTGCAAGCTAGTTCAGTGTTGTCGGTTCGCCTACACCATTTGGACCGTGCTCCAGTCGAAGACCATGCTGCATGCTGTCTTCCGTTGTGCAGAACTTGCCTGTGGGGAGTGACGATGGAGTGAACGACTTGAGTATGCCAGCGACGATCAAGTCTCAGTGGGAGGGAGCAAATGTTTCTGAGGGCTAGAACTGGGCGACATGGCAACGTACTATCTATGCCAATCCATGCATGGTTCGTATATGCGGACTGTACGATGGCGTAGGCGACGCAGGAGGAAGGATTCAAGGGAGAATGTGGATCGACTCCTTACGTCGCGGGAAACACATACATCGCCAATTCTCTCCCAACGAGCCCGATGACGAGAAGAAAAGGAGAGGATGCTTTCTCATGGACAGGTTCCGAGGTGATCCACCCTCGATCGTCCTCCCTCGTGCGCTCATCCCATCGCATTTGGAATGGTAGCGAACGGTGATAACAATGGTGTGTTTACTTATTATTATCCTCGTCTATCACCCTCTGATCAGCAGTCAGGGAGAAGACCTTGCTCATATTTTCTGTCAGTGGATCAAGCGATCGCGACATGCAATGAGGCTTTTGCACAACCGGAACTTGCTAACATCAAACGACATACCATTCTGCTCCCTCCCCTCCATCAGATGTAGATCTCTTATTCGGGAGCACGCTCGCCTTGCTCAAAGATGAGTTGGCAGGGGAGGTTTTCGACGTCGACGATGGTTCTTTAAGTGTCGGGACTCGAGCGTGAATGCGTTTGAGAAGACGATGAATACCGTGTTTTGGTTCACAGCTGTGTGGTGGTGGTGGCGGAGGCACCGTGACGAGAGGAACGATTACCAAATCCATGATACTCATTCCAGCAGTTTGCTCATAATCGCCGAAACTCATAACCTTGTTTGCATTATTGCACACGACGCATCGCTATATCAATCCTATAGGCCAGCCGGCACCTAATGAATGCACGCAACTGCAGGGTGTCAAATTAGGCGCCCACATATATACTAGGGGCGTCCTTGTTCTTCCTGCAACCCCTTGCCATGTCATCACAACGAGCTCCAGACATCTATGTCCCAATGCTAACGCCTCTGGGTCACGGATATCCGCTGTGACTTCCGGACCCTCCTAGTAATCATCCTCTTGGCGGAACCCAAATCGGCGATCTTGGATATCTTGATAATGAGGGGGGGTTCGTGTACCTCTTCAACACGTGCAAGACTGCCGACGACCCCGTCAATCTGACCAGGACTCCTCCTGACTTTGTACCACTGACGGGCATTGACGACATCGCCGATACATTAACGCGGACACTGTTCGAGAATGACAAGGAGATTCATGCTGTCGCTGAAGAGACAAAGTCAATTGGCACTGATGTATCAGTCCAAGCATCGTGCGTCGTCTTGTATACCTTCAAGCCTTCCCTTTTTGACTTGATATCGTGCAGCCTTGTCCCCGCAGCCTTGGGCTCGCGTTTTCAGTTTACGAGTGCAAGCACACAGGCAGTGCTCCTTGTACTTCCGGACGGCGCTATATCTCACACTTGCGCAAAACCTGGCATGTTCGAAGATTATGCAATAATCTATGCCCATAGTTGGTACAAATATTTCAATGGGCCGGGACAGCGCAGGCGGATACCCAACGGTATGCTGTACCTCCTGACCGGATGCAGCAAATGTCGCTCCTGGGCCAACGCGTGCTACTCGCACACCGTTGAATCCAGAGCAGCGTCTTTGAATTTATCGATAGCTGGCGGTGGAGCAAATGTCAGCGGAACATTATACTGCAAATAGGAGGTTCAATCTGATTCTCCCGTTCATCATCGTAGTCACCCTGAGCCCCCCGCGTCGGTACCCTACGCGTTGATCCCCCACGCGCTCGTCGCCGTCGCATTGATCCCTCTCTCGCTTATCGCCCCATCATTGACCCCTGCGCTCGTCGTCGCCGCACTCATCGTCGTCGCGGTACTCCTCCGCCGCTACCCGAACCTCCCGAACCTACCAGAAGCGACTCAAAATCAGACAATTTTCTTGCATGGGTTCTCGATCTCTGTTTATGAGAAATCGGCCATGAAGTTCCGTCTTAAAGAAAAGGTGAAACTACGTGAGAAGCCACTACAGGATTCTTCCATTCCCTATAGTGCTGCACCACAGAGTAGCACGACACCGGCAGCTACGGAGACAGGAACCGCGCAGGTGAGCTCGCTGTTTTCTTTTTACAAGCCTTAATGTTGAAATCTGATCGCAGGGTCATGGTGCGGGGATGGAGAGGGGCACCGCGAGATCACTCAATTTCGACGACTCGGAGATAGAAGGATCTTCGTACGACGAGTATTCGGGAAGCGGGGGATCTGAATCGTTGGAAAACGAGACGGAAACTGATGTACCAGTGATGGATATTCCATATGACGACACTACTATGCAGTCCGACACGTTAGTTCGGCGGCTCCCTTGATGGGGCAAGGTGAGTATCAATGTTTCAGTGTGGTGGAAATGTATTGAATTTACATTACTAGATTGTTAATCCATCAGCGTTAATAAATAAACATATATTGGATACTGTATGCTAATGCCTCTGTACGGCCGTACTCTAGCTCATCGGACTTGTGCTGACTCTAGTACCCTGATGCTACCATCGCGCTCACTCATGATGACTTCGAGTGGACGGGCATGGAAAACAACGTACGTTGCTGTGTCGTTGACAGGTCTTCTGATTTGTTAACAATGTCACTAGGTTCGAAATCCACTTAATATTATGGAGCTCGCGAAGTATGCCATTGATAACAACCTCGTCTCTATCAATGAAAGTAAGATATTCCCATTACAGTCTTACTTGAGTCGTAACTCTTTGTTCAGGCGAGCCAACACCTAACGCATGGGTAGCAAAACGACGGGATACAGATATAGGCGTAGGCGCTTTGACTCGGTAAGGAAATTGAGCTTTAAAATGATGAAGACTGATTGAAGCCACTACCCGCATAGCCAAGCTAATATCTTCGCGCTCATCATCGGAATAGACAAATACCAGTGCAAGGAATACAAGGATTTACAGGGTGCCTGCAGCGACGCCGATAGTTTCGAAGCATATCTCGTCGAAGCCCTAGATACTCCAAAGGAAAATATCGTTAGCCTTCGCGATGAACAGGCGACAAGATCGGCCATCATTTATGAGCTCATCAAGATGAAGAACGCAACTATACGGCGAGATACGGCGGCAATCGTTATATATCTTGCAGGGTATGGGGCCGCAACTACTGCTCCAGTTGGACGGACAGATGGGAACACTTCTAACGAGAAAATCGAGATGCTTTGTCCGACAGATATTGGTGTTCTAGACAAGAGCGGGGATGTTGTCAATGGTATTCCAGCCAGGACAATCAACCAGCTTCTTCTGGAATTATCGCTTGACCGTGGCAATAATATTGTACGTTGCACGCTTTCAAATCACATACACACTGGTGAACACCCCTTCAGACGTTGATACTGGACTGTTCCTATGCTGCCCTTCCAAGTGATACACAGAAACCTGCCGATGTGCCAGCAGGTGCCGAACGACGTCAGATTTATGATCCACCGAAGCTTTCTCCGAGTTGTGATCAACAAATATACTCCGGACCCAGAAAGAAACCCGTCCCGGAATTCGGATCCTCGCTTTTGGATTCGCATGTTCTCTTGACAGCGTGCAGTCCTCTTCAGTTTGCCTATGAGTCACAAGGGGGCGGACTTTTCACTCGAGCATTGCTCAAGGTCATGAAGGAAAGGCCAATAGGCAACCTGACGTACAAATCATTGATTCATCGTCTTGATATGCCAGGATAGTAAGTAATGATCTTTTAATCTGCATACCTCGAAATTGAACCAACTTGTATGAATAGCCAGACACCACTCTCGGAAGGGAGGCATATTAATCGACGTTTATTTGACTCCCGCGACCGTACCGCTTAGGGCTGGGTGGGAATGCCTGATGTTAATAACATGCCCAGAAAATAATATGTATGTAACATTAGAAGAATCGTCCTCTCCGGGTAAATCCCACGAGTGCGGCACTTTGGACGAGCGTGCTCCCGACCGACAAAGCTAAGGGCAAAGATTCTACATGATTTCGAATGTAGCAACACGTTATGGATGCCGAAAAGCTTCGTTACCTGCTGAAACAGTTGTCTAGTTAATGTGCAATCAGAGATGAGTGAACAAAGTCGTTATCACGCTCCCTGGTGAATAATCAGAACAGTGAGTATATTCGGCGACGATAATGGTGGAGAAACGCACCTATGCCTGTGGTTGTTACCGCCAGCCCGACAATCCGACTTCGTCGCTGTAACCTCCCCGTCGCTCGCATAACCACTCTGCAGCCATTCATAACGCGACATCTGCACTCGACTCGCAGAACCTAAGTACACACAGCTGTCCTCCTACGCATTCCTCAGGGGCGCGTCTACTTCGCCCATCGTTCAACCCCAGCCGGGTCTCACTTCATTGATAAAGCCGCCTGAGCGATGGACCGACCCCAAACCTGAACTAGTCCGTCTTGTTGCGAGCCAAGCCTAAAAGAATTCTTCGACAGTGTCGCAAGGACACATCAGGGTTCGAATCTGGGCTACCGAGGACATTGCTCCTAAGTTATAATGCCACGGTAAATCACTAATGGTGTCAACCTGAAGCTGCCGGAGTGAAAAGGGTGGCCATCTTCACCGGGAAGAGCTGGCAATTCCTTCCAAAGTTTCGCTTGAAAGAGAGATGGTCGCGAGTTCTATAGGACACTCATCAGAAGTAGAGTCGAATACTTTTGCTTATGGTGGGACAGGAACCGAGGAAGTGTGCGTCTTGTTCAGAGAGACGAGCAAGGAAACAGGCGACACGTCGTTCCGTTCAGAGTGGTAGCGTTGTTGTACGAATCATTCAGCCCCCAGAGTTCTGACTGGTGCCAAGCGTGCCGGTGCTCGCCTTCGTGCAAGACGCTTAAGGGTGGAGTTTCTTTGTGGTGGTTTATCAAGGAGCGAATAACATTCACGCTGGACCTGACCAAGGCGAACTCGGGGAGGGCAAGCACCCTGTGGGTACGAGGGCGTAGAGATTGTTATTCCATCACCTGCGTAATGATCAGAATGATGATATTGGAAGTGAAAACCACATACCATTGCGTACACCAACCCATTCATCAACGTCACGACCCAACAAGGAGCAAGAGTACCCGCCACCGTCACCGTCGCTGAGTGCCCACATACAGCAATACGAGGTAGAATAACGACCTCTCTTTCTGTTACGAGTTCTCAAGTTCGAGCCTTTTGTTTGCGCTACGTTCCAAAACAGATTGACGACATGTTGAGATGAGCGTTCGTGCGGAGTAGCAGCTGATGGTTCCTCGGTCAGTATTGGTGGGGTAGATTCGTGTTTGACAGACGTCTCTGTGGGCCACGAGCGCAACAAGGGATTGCCTGAAGCATAGTTTAGATAAACTGCGAATGCAAAGCATCGAAAGACGGACCCATGTTGTCGAGGACTTGGCGGCTGTGATGAAGCGGAAGACGCCGAGCCAAACTCGGCTGCTGCCCTGCCCAACCATGACCAACCTTCCCGGTCTTTCCCCTGTCTATGATTATTTCTGCCTTCTCGCTACCATATATGCAGGGAATGGCACGAGGCGACTCGCTGGAACAGGGCTGAAGGAGTAATGGAATGTTTGAGATAGAATCCTCATCACATAGGTATCGTCTCTTACTACTTCTCGTATCGCGTGCTTGCTTGATATCCGTCTCGTTTATCACAGTATTTAATGAACTATGAATGGGTGTTTTCATCAATATTATGTTACATGCACCATCAACATCACGGAGTCGGGAACGCTCGAAAGAAGCAACAGCTGCCGTAGTCAGTCACTGGCAATACGTCGCTGTTCCTCCTCCCGAGACGAGCTCATTGTTTTCTCGTAGATAATGAAAGACTGGTGCGCTTCGAATCCCTATGATCGCGTGTGTCAAGCCAATGAGATTTTTGTTCAAAATAGCGCCTTCAACTACGCGTTGGTTCAAGCAGCAAATAACAAACGAGGTTTTCGACTTGATATCTGTCTGTCTGGAGGTGTACGTGCTGGGAAGTCGTGCCCTTTTCCTGGCATCGATTCATGGACTCTCTCGGTGCACTCGGCGGTGGGTATAGTCCCACACGCATCTTTGCATCAACCCAAACGCGTCTTTCCGGCCCGGTCTCCGGTCTCCACTGGTGGACCAAGAATCTCACCCTATCCCCAGAATGCGCATACATTACTTTCGTTTCCGTGTCTTCAAGGTCACAGAAACCGTCCACAGTTCCGCTTGTTGGGCTTAATATATGCAGACACTACGTGGAATCTGTTCTGGCGGTTAGCTTTAGGCTAAGTGGTACTTAAACTTAGCTCAAGTTAAACTGAGGTCAGTCCATTCATATATCTAAGTTTGATGGCCCGTACATTAATCTCTTTCAAGTGGCTAGCCAGGCCTTTGTCCTGATCAGGTGCTATCTTAGTAACGAGCACCAGTACTAGGCGCCTATCGATACCTCGAGGTCTTCCTTTCTCCATACCTTTCTGTCATGTTCAACCGACGGGGCAGAGAGCCTTGTAGATTTTTCAACAATCCTAGGGGGTGTCGTAATGGTCAGAACTGCAGGTTTCTCCACACAAGAGTCGCAAGTCCAACGCCTTCGGGGTGGCCAACTCCCTTCAACTCGCCTTCTCCTGGACCATCGAGCAGACCTACAGCCAGTCATGGGAACTGCAAGTTCTTCTGGACTTCGGGGGAGTGTCTACAAGGATTTGATTGCACATTCCGTCATGTTCGCCAGCCACAGACTCAGGATACAGCAGAGGCGCTTCGGGAATCCGAATCCGAGGTGACCTTGGACTTCCTGACGACCGAAGGGTTGGCTAGTATTAACAACATTTCCCTGGACGACTTGCATAAATTGGGCCCGGCAGAGGCACATAACATGCTCAAGCCATTCAATACCCCGACGTTCCAGTTCACAAGCCCGGATCAAGTCATTCGGTTCGTGCAGATTCTAGCTAGCGTTGATCGGCGGAATCCACAATGGGTACACTTATTGCATGATCCCAGCTCATCTTCTGACTAAATGTTCTCACAGGATACGGTTCGCGCCCAGTCATTTCTTGCAATGGTAGTCGATTCGAAGGTAGAATCTTTGTAATCTTTTATACGGTCGTGATCTTATCAAAATCAAGCAGCATCATGTCCTTGCCCGCATCCGCGAGGTCTTGCAATACTCCTCCGTTTCTTGTAGTGCCGGTGCAGGCTTCGCGGCTCTTTCATTCCAAACTGGATATTTTCCGCTTCTTCAGGTAACTGTTATCACTTCGTCTTCTCTATCGCATTTCTTATCAGATGCTCCAGTTCTTTGGCTCAGACCTCATCCTTAAAACCAATCTCCACTCTAATATCCAGTATGCAGTCTCGAATACGTGTATGCTCTCTATCAAACTGACATTCTTTAGCGCATTGTACAGCGCCCTGGATAGTGGCCTCGATCATATGCTCGGCGCTGTTTCGTCGTGCATGGAAGTAATGATGCGAAATCATTCTTGGAAAGATCCTATGCCAGCCATTCTTGCCTTGCAGCAAAGCAGTCTTTCGGGGGTGGTCGTTTTCGGGACGGTCACTACCCTGCTTACCCAGTAAGAGCTTCTGCTTATTTTCAGTCCTTACCATACTAAATCTTCCCAGATATCTTCAACGTTTCAAACATGCCATTAACAATCATCCAGACATCGCCGTATTCGTGGGTAACCTTGTTCGGTGGCACGATGAATGGGCGAGACTCGTCGTGTCATCGAGCTTTGAGGATACCATTGACCCTACCGTTCAGTCGTTGACGTTGGAACAAATAAAAGAGTCCCTCAGCCGACTCGATGCAATCGTAAAGCGAGAGCACGAAAATGCGGAGAGTAGACGAAGGCCGATGCAATCTCAGGGTATGAGTGAAGAGCATCGATCTGAAGCATTACAGGCCCGTCTCCTTCGGAATTATGATGCTCCCGGTGCCCTCCGCCCTCTTGGTCCTCGACATGACAATGATCACTGCGACATAGCCGACATACAGATCATCCCTACCCACGACGAGCTGGTCTCTACTACTCCTCCATACATTCCCGCCAACCTTCCGGAAGCTCCACACCATCTGGCTCCAAATTCAATGGAGCGGCACCTGGACATTCAGTTCCGTCTGCTGCGTGAGGAGCTCGTGTACGTCGTCTGATAGTATTCTCCTGACAAGTACTGACGTCTACATATTATAGCTCCCCCATCCGCGCGTCGATATCTGCTATCCAACGTGACTTTGAAGTTATGCAGACACCAGTATCAGGACGTGGCGCGCAGCCTGTCCAACTGCAAAATATACTCAAAGCAAAGGGGGGCGTGTACCGTGACTCTGGATACGACTCGTCCATGTTCCACATCTATACAAATGCCGAATATGCCCCTCTTCAAGCGGAGCGACGTGGCGTGACAGTCGGCCTCATTGTCGATGCACCCCCCTTGGAACGTGCCCGTCATTCCGATCCCAAAGTTAGACAAGAGTTCTGGGAAAATTCTGGTTCACGACGGCTCAGCGCTGGCAGTCTTGTCGTTTTAGTCATTGTACATTTTCGTTGTCTGAGGGTCTATGCTGGAAGTGTTATTTCATCGACGGAGGACATCATCGAGTCGTCCGAGGTCCATCAGAGCCGCATTGCAATTCGCGTCAGTTTCTTCGACCCCGATGTAGAGGTCGGTGCTCTTCGACGTGACAAAATCACTGTTGATGAGAACCGGTTTGCGTTTTTGGTGGACAATAATATCATGTTCGATTCCATCAGGCCTTTTTTGGAGAAGTTGCGTTCCGTGGAGCCTACTTCCATTCCGTTTTCCAACTACATCTGTGAAGACAATCGCGGAGGAGTTGCGGTTGCGCCTCCGAAGTATAGCCGAAATCCGCGTTTTCGGTATATCCTGGATTGTCTCCCAAAAAATCACAACAGGGAGTATATCTATCAGCTAGACGCGACTAACCCTCTGTCGATTCGGAGAGCGCAGTTGCAACTGGAGAGATCGAGCACTTTGGACCCTAGTCAGTGCGAGGCAGTAGTAGACGCGTTGACACAGGAAGTGGCTCTAATTCAAGGGTGTGTTTTATCATCTGCGTGTTGGATACAGCTAATGAATCGTTCGAATATCTAGACCTCCTGGTACTGGAAAGGTGCGTTGCGTGAATATCATCTGTTAATGTACCAAGTGTTAAGAACACATATAGAGTTATACCGGCAAGGAGTTGCTTCGGATCCTTATTGCCAGCGGAGTCGGGCCGATTGTGATGATTGCATTCACGAATCACGCGCTGGACCATATGCTGCTATCCCTGTTGGATGCAGGCATCACGAGGAATATCGTCAGGTTGGGTATCCGGACCTCAGATAAACGTATGGATGAATATACCTTGGAGCATTTGGAGCAGTTGGAGAGGGATAGGGAGAGGGAGAGGGATAGAGAGATGAAGTCATGGCGACATAGAAACGTGAGCATGGAGTATAAGTACATGGCTCAACTCGAAGACGAAATGCAAGAGACCCTATACAATATCCAAACACTTTCGGACACCTGGTCAACTGTCTCCAGCTATCTGCAGAAGGGCTTTCCCCATCATTTGGCTTCATTCGAGCACCCTCCCCCATGGATCGACAGACTGGTCAAAACGCTTCGCCAAGATATTGAAGTGGAAGGGGAGTGGATCGCTGTGAAGAAGAAACGATATATCAATGTCCCAGATACCATATATTCTTTTTGGAAAACAGGTCAAGATATCTCGTTTATACAGCCTCCGCAGCCACCACAGAACACCGCCCAGTCAGTTAGAAGGAAGGTGCCGAACCAGGAGGTCCTTGCAGCGGAGCTGCGGCAGGAATATTCAGAGCGCATGAAGAACTTCTTCATACCATTGGGATTTTCAGAGGGCGAGTTTCCGTCCGTTCCAACTACTTTCAGGTCGATCAAAGAGCTGATGTGGGGCGATTTCCTCTGGCGCATGTCTATAGCAGAGCGGCAGGCACTGTCAGCACACTGGGAAGACGAGATGAAGACCGAGGCATATTATGAACACAGATATTTATACGAATACCGACGGAAAGAATACGAAGCTGCTTGCAAGCGGTACAATGATGCAAAGGACGAGGTCAGTAGCAGCTATTGAGTCGAATGGAGCCTTTCAGCTTATACACTACAGATTCGACGGGCGCTACTATCTGGAGTCGACCTTATTGGGTGCACTACCAATGGTGCCGCTAAACTTACCTCACTTTTGACCGTAGGTACCATCTATCCTTTTCTTTTGTCATTTTCTTAGCATTTGGATCGGTATAAAGACCGTGCGGCCCACAGTGTTGATTGTAGAAGAGGCAGGACAAGTTCTTGAGGCGCATACATTGTCTTCCCTTGTGCCATCTGGTGAGTAACCGATGATAATCTATTCTTCCCGAATCGATTTTTAATCATTTTCAAGTGCAACATCTTATTTGTATCGGTGATCCACTACAACTTCGTCCTACCTTGGCCAATTTCTGTGAGTGGGATGTCTAGACCCGGTGGGGCTCCGAAACTCATTCATTCATTTCTGCAGCTCTCTCTATGGACAGTGAACGAGGACGCAAACTCTACAAATTTGACCGTTCTTTGATGGAACGACTGGCGGATGGTGGGTTCCCGATGTCCCAGATCAATGTCCAGCGGAGAATGCGTCCCAGCATTTCTCATAACATTCGGTTCGTCATATTTCTCCCTGTGGCCCGTTTAGTAACTTATATATTCATCAGAAAAATCTTGTATCCCAATTTGGAGGACAATGTCGTTGTCACGATGTACCCTCCCGTTCAAGGGATGCAAAAGGATATTTTCTTCTTCACTCACACAGAGCAGGAGAATGTTGCAGACAGTGAAGGCTCGGTTTCCAAAGTCAATATATTTGAAGTGAGTTGATTTCCGCACAAAGTATGTATGGAAGGAGGGCTTAAACAAATCCCAGGTTAAAATGATCGTTGATCTTGTCATGTACTTCTTGAAGCAAGAGGCTTACAGTTCACCTGGAGATATCGCCGTCCTTTGCGCGTATTTGGGCCAGTTACGAGAGGTGAAAGCCGCTCTGAAGGACCTCAAAGTTGCCGTTTCGGTCGATGATCGCGATCAGGATCAGCTAGCCTGGGCGGGAATGGACGATGAAGGGTATGTAGAACAGGTTATTGTGTCCAATCATGTACGAATTCCTTTGTTTTCCTTCGTAACTTTGGTCGATGACACCTTCTAGGTTCGTCTAGGCACTGTCGATATCTTCCAGGGCGAGGAAGCAAAAATCGTCATCGTTTCTCTCGTCCGAAATTCAGGTTCTTTCGATAGTGAGAATTCAATTGGGTTCCTTAAGGTAATCCGGACGTTTCTCGTGCATTCAGCCGGTGACAAATACCTTTAGTCTGCCAATCGAATCAATGTGGCACTGTCGCGTGCTCAGCACGGGCTGTACATCTTGGGAAACGCTTCCAACCTTCGTCAAAATCCAACCTGGAAGACTATCATAGATGAAATGGAGCAACGGGACCAGATTGGTTTCGGTTTTCCAGTAATATGCCCTCGTCACCCAGAGCAGAAGAATATAATCACGGTGCCGGGTCAACTTAACGTCGTGGCACCCGAAGGTGAACATACAGATCAACTGCTGCGATCGTCAGAATTAACAAAACTGCTTATAGGTGGCTGTTGCTTGCCTTGTGATTATCGTATGGACTGCGGCCACAATTGCCCCTCTATGGTATTTTCAGTTAACTCTTTTAAGTGCCGTCGAGACTCAAGTTTTCCGTTTTCGCAGTGCCATCTCGATCTCGACGAACATTGGAGTATGCAGTGCGATATGCCATGTCTCCGAACCCCATGTCCTCGTATGCATCCATGTCCTAAGAGATGCTCGGATGAATGTAGCCCGTGTGGATTCCCACTCGACAATGTCGAACTTCTTTGCGGCCATAAAGCATCAATTTTATGGTACGATGATCAATTCTCATGTTGACACCTCAATTCAATTTTCTCCCCCAGCTACCAAACGGAAGATCTATCTTCGGTTTTCTGTCGTGAAGAGGTCATAAAGCAGTTGCCGCTTTGCGGACATGAAGCAACGGTGTGCTGTTCGGATGATCTCCGAAACTACAAATGCCTGAAGGCTTGCGGAGGAACTATGTCATGCTGTGGAAGGTCGTGCCAGTCCTCTTGCTGGGACTGTACGACACTTAATCTGCCACCAGCAGCCCCGGGGGTTGAAGGAGTCCTCGCCGTAGCAGTTAAGCGCACCTTGCACAAGTCGCATAAATGCGAACGACTCTTATTCTGTCAACATAAATGTGGTCTCGACTGTTCTCAAGACCATGAGTGTAATACTTCATGTGCGCAGGCTTGTCGCCAACGTTGTTCTCACCACAAGTGTCCCAAACCATGTGCTGAGGACTGCGCACCTTGTGCCGAGCCATGTGACTGGATCTGTCCTCATCTGTGCTGTCCAGTTCTATGTGGATCGGTGAGTCGCGTCATTTTATTTCTGTTTCTTGGTTGCTCACTTTGACTCAAGATCTGTGCACGTCTGCCGTGTGATGAACCGTGTCGCACCGTTCTTCAGTGCGGCCATATCTGCCCTTCAGGTAAGTCGTTTTAGCAGTCATGTTCTGAATCGATCGAAACAAGGCTTTATTCCAGTATGCGGTGAACTTTGCCTTCAACAGAAGTGCACCGAATGTCTTTCTGACGAAGACAAATTGGACATCGTAGACTTTGTCATGCAACGGACACTCGCTGAAATAACTATTGGATCGGAGGATATCAGCAACAAGTTGATTACTCTAGATTGCGGACACGTCTTCACAGTGGAGACTTTAGACGACCATTGTCAGATGACTGACTATTACGAGGTCGACGAGATGGGGTCCTACACGGGAATGAAAGCTCCTCCTATCGAATTCCAGCGACCACCTAGCTGTCCGACTTGTCAGTCACCCATCACAGCTCGGCGCTATGGACGGATCTTGAAGCGAGCGAATCTCGACATTCTAGAGCAGAATGTCGCCAGCATGATGTCCCAACGTCTGGCAGATGTCATCCCGGCTATCGAGACCCTCAGCAATGACCTAGCAGAACTAGAGGCTCGGGCTAAAGAGCTGAAAGTGGCTCCAAGGTTCGAGTGCCTTTCGGCTGATGAGCTCGAGGACCTGGTCAAAAGGAGGAACGGTTTCATGACGGAGAAAGCAGATGAAGTCTTAAGCCATGAGATGTTCACTGCTACGTCTATGGTTACTCATCATGGTTTGTCGGACTCTGAGGCCAAATCATGGATGGGTATTATCGTGGATCTTCATAGAGCCTACAAAAAGGTAGCTAACATTGCGATGACGCGGTCTGCACATGTTCGCGCCTACACGTCGGCCCTTTCTACTCTCTACCACTTGGAGCTTGCACACCTTGCTGCCGAACCACCATCGGAAATACTCCGGACGCGCCCCGAACACATTGTAATGCGCAGCGTTGACCGGAAGATCGGACAACCGCCTTATAAAGCTGATTGTCGCTATCGTCTCGAAGCATTCATATTATCCGTTGAGTTGAGGCTCATGTTGGGAAGCATTGCTCGTTCTCGTTTTGAAGCACTTCCCATGACTTCTAACGAGCCTGAAGCTCTTCATTATCGTCATGTCTGGTACTCGTTCACCTTGTTCATCTATCAGTCATGTGTCGTCGATTGTCAAAAGGCTATCAGTATGTCTCACGCGACGTCTTCGGCGCGTCTGGCCGCCCGTTCTGCAAGCTTGATGTTCTGTTCAGACTTTGAACAGTTCCGGTTTTGGATGTTGGAGAAACGGAGGCACGCGTTCAAAAGCGGTACATTAGCAGAAGCTCGGGATGGCCTGGTAGCGGAAGTCCAAGCCAACAAGAAGAAGTTGAAGAGTCGCTTAAAAGAAC
This sequence comes from Armillaria nabsnona, assembly GCA_030407065.1. Classification (NCBI taxonomy): domain Eukaryota; kingdom Fungi; phylum Basidiomycota; class Agaricomycetes; order Agaricales; family Physalacriaceae; genus Armillaria; species Armillaria nabsnona. The sequence goes on along the minus strand of JAUDQA010000038.1, from coordinate 108,854 downwards.
TTGAACAGTCATACGTCACAAGCTGTCCGTCGAGTGATCCATCCCAGATCAATGAAGAACGTCAATGGTTCCGTTGGAATTGCAGCGCCAAAATTGAGCGCTGCTTCACAGAATATGGGAAATTAGAAGATCACATCATGAATGAGGTGGTCGTTTATCAGCAGATGTCCCTGCAGATGAAGCAAGACATTGTTAGCGCCTTGGGATTTTCGTACCGAGGTCGTTTCTACAACTGCATAAACGGCCACGCGTTTGTTATCACCGAGGCATGTACACCATCAAAACCTAGTGTCTGACAAACTGAAATATCTTTTCAGTGCGGGGGAGTGATGCGGGCTAGTCAATGGTCAGCTTATCCCGGATCGGAACAATTGTTGCCTTTGCTAACCTCAGTTCTGTTTTAGTCCTGAATGTAGGGTCTCGATAGGCGGCGGAGACCATACTTCTAATACCCGCGCTCGAGAATATGAAGACATCTCAAGGCAGCAAAGTGGAGAAGCAAGTCCATGGGCATGGGTAGCGCGCGCTTGAAGTAGACGACGGAAAGGAAAGATCATAGATAGTCATCGAGATATCAGGTTTCGAATTACTTGGTGTCGGCAATAGTAGAGACCAGCTGTTTTGATTGGCCTCTTATACTTATGACATTCTCGTATGAAAGGTTCGATCCCGCTCGCACACGGGATGGAAAAACGAAGTACCAGATTGGGATACTCAGCAGATGTTCGGGGAGAAGACCAGAAGCTAAGTTTACTTGAGATCATTTCCGTGACACATGGCATGCATACTAAGGGTATTCCACACCATCCGCCCTCAATAGCGTGCAGGCAAACACGAGTTCGTCATGTCTGAGGAAAGACATGCTTGGGGGGATCGTATTTACTGACCGGTTGGCATACGGAAGACATCCAACATTGCCTTCTATATGTTGGATACTTGATGAAAGCTGCTCCGGCAGTGTTTCATGTCTCCAGAAGCAAGAATATGGAGAATATCATTGGTGTATCGTAAGGTAGAAATCGCGATACACTCAGCTACAAGACAGACCACAGTAAGCATAAGACATATAAGGGACGAACTTGAAGACGCATGCGCAAACCGAGCATCACGTACCGCCTTTCTGGCTGTCAATCTTGAGGGATCTGAAGTCGCGTTGTTGCTTGCTGTAAATTTGGTGCATATGGCCTCGTAGGGGAATACCACCATGTCAAAGACTCGGCGTAGCCAGTGAATCCCGAAACTGATAAAGACAAAGAAGTTGGGTGCGTTGCAAGCCCTTATACTATATAAAATTGCGCATTCTGGGTAACCGGGGCCTGGGAATTTCAATGATGGCTGTGCCGCATTTGACCACCTATTCAAGTAGATAATTCTCACGATATATTTACGAGCTTCACTTCTACCATCCTCCTCTTCACCATCGGCACCACCATCACCTGCTGTACGCCGGCATTTTGCAGGACATTTCCCTTCTCCTTGAGCTGTGGAAACTCTGGATTCGGCGCAGTCACGATTCGAAGCTTTTGCTTTTAACCACTTAGCTAGCTAGCACTCAGCGAATGTTCTCATCCAGCATTTGATGAACATTTCGACAACGCTAGCGAAGTTGGGAGTCAGCACGCTCGTTCCGCAGGCGACTGTAAACCCTATCAGCCAGGTCAACGAGAGATGCCCCTTTCCGTGGGTCGCTACTACCACTGGGCTCTCTACCATTGCGCCTGCTTCTTCTTTGGCACATCCTTGATGGTGCTCGAATGCTTAGTGAACTGCTAGAAGACGTCGATGAATTTCTACCACGCTCTACCGACCGAGAACCTCGCTTGCACAAGAACTTACATCGACGAGTTGTTCCTGTCAAACTTTGACTTTGAAACCAATTCCAACGGGAATAGCCTTCTGTATTCGATGTTGTCTGCTACGGGAATCTTCGCTAGCTTGTCGTGCGCCCCCTTGTTTCTTGTCTCCTCTACTTGACTAACCCCCTTCTTCCCTGTTCCGTTCTCGTGCCCGGTTCCCATGCATTGTGTTTCCTGTGTTTGCGTGCATTGCGGCTACTGTGTTCGCGTCTCGTGTTCCCGTGCTTCGTTGTTCCGGTGTTTCCGTTCCTGTCTCGTTCTTGTTTCGGTGTATTGGTCCCGTTTCCGTGTATCGCGCTTGCCTTCCCGTCGTGTCCTTAGCACGGCGCCCTCCCTGGGTCATGTCTCATACTGCTGTATGGTCATATTTGGTTCCTGGCCTCGTTGCGGAACCAATGGCGTACCTGTCTCATACCTGCCTTCGCGTCGCCTTTGACGTCTTTGTTTTCTTTCTACACTGTACTCTATGCGTCATTATGTCTTACTTGGACAAATGTCATAGTTTTCGCGAGTCTCTCACCCTCGCCCGTGCCAAGAAATCATTTTGGATCTCCGACCTCGCCTGTGTCCTGCATCTCCTGCATCGCCCCGTATCGATGGATTTGTCGCGTCAGTGGCTGCCGATAATCTCATCACGGCCGTGGAACAATCGTGGATATCGATTCCTTCATCGCTGCATCATCTAAGGCCCTCCTTCTGCGCTACCGCTCCCTTCACCAAACAGATCCCTCCTCCGCCCGCGAGACCCCAGTGGCATCTTTCCGTTCCTACCTGAATGTACCTATTCCCGTGCACAGAAAAGCCTTAGTCCAACTGCTGACATCATCCCATACTCTCGCCATTGAGGTCCTACGATGGTCTGAACGCTGTCGTCCACCTGTCCCTCGTTCAGTGTTTATGCCGCTTCTGCCTATCGGAAGTTGAGGATGTAGCGCACGCGTTATGGTACTGCGATGGATCACAATCCTTGGAAGATTTGCGATCTGATTTCTTCAAATCGGTGTTCCTACTTGCCACCAGCCATTTTGCGGATCTGTTGAAACCGGCAGCGTCTGGTTTTGAAGTAACACACGTCCTACTGGGAGCAGATGATATGAAAATTGTGGGAGCTCTCGCTAGATATGTTTTCAATGTTTTCCGCATTTTTAGTACCGTACTGTTATATTATTCGTGAATGACTTTTTTTTCGGGGACCCCGCGAATAGTCTCTACTCCGCGCGACACACTCAAAAGCGTGATCACAACGGTATGAGCCTTCGTGGCCACAGCACATGGTTTGCCATGTCAGGGCTGTGGGCCCGGCCGTTCCTTATTGGGACCTTGTGCCGGTAACAACACACCATCACAGCCATCATCTCTTTGCCCTTTGCCTCTTGCCATTCTGACGGCATCGTTACTCTAGATGCCAGATCTTGGACTGCACGCAGGTAGAAATGACGAGCAGGAAGAAATGAAATAGCACACAATTTTACAGGCACAGGCACGTCTTTCGATACTTGCAAAGTTCGAAGCTCATCTAAACGTTTTCATAGGGTATCCTACAGTCTCTTACCGCGTTCGTAGCGATAGCATACCGACAGAGACGATTCACCTAATATGTTCTCGTCAAGAAGGAATCTACTCCACTAGTACTGACTGTCACCTCCGGGAACCGCTACTACCTTCCGCAACTAGCGCAAACTCTCATTTCGACATCCCAACGGCCCTTCGAGAACTCCTAACAGAATGAGAGACCGTCCTCGATCTTCTCTGAGGCGGGTACCTGCAGCTCTGCGGGATCATGGGAGGTCCGGAATTATGCAGGCGACGAAGAGGTTAGGGCTTTGAGCATCCAATGGTGTGTCCGCCGTTATCATCGTCCACCATTTTCTGACTATCTGTTAAGCTTTAATAATTTTAAAGGGTCGCCAACCAACATCCAGAACGTCTTGCTAACATCAAACGACGTACTCCTCGCTCATCCAAGGAACACTGCACGATACATCTCCCTCCCTCATAATCTACACTCGAGTCGCTTCGTCATCTCACGTACAAGACTGGAGCGCCTACCCAGCATCCCAATTTCGGTACCTCGCTTTTGCTTCCGGCCACGACTGGCCTTTTACTTCGTCCTTCTGGACCGTCTAGTATGAATAATAGGGAAACAGTGCGTATGCGCGTCCTCGTGCTCGCGTCAAACTTTAGCGATTCCCAACCAACGCAGACCCCAGTCTGTAACTGCCCTCTTTTAATATGGCTTCATCAAGCACGAATATATGTCACCAGTACTGGATCTCATCCTGAGGAACTATCGGTCGCTCCGACCTTCCGCATTGCGTGGTGTAGCGACTAGCACGACTTCTCAACGAATGGCCCTCGGAGAATGCCTAACAGAAAGGGAGACCGTCTTTGATTTTCTTTGGAATGGATATTGAGGACGGCGAACACGGTGACGGTAGTCGGTAGAACCGATGGTACGTTCCTCACCGCAATCGTCGTCCATATGTCTCTCTCATGGATAATGTGTGCTATCATCTAGAACGTTTCAAATGGCGTAGTATCGCGGCTCCTCGCTCACCCGAGGAACACTGCTCAATTCCCCATAATTCACACTCGAGTCGCTTCATCGGCACCTTGATCCTTTTGTACGAGACTTGACCGCCTGATTGGGGTGCTTTTATTTTGCTTCCCGCTATGATCGTTCGTTTGCTTCGTTTTCTCGCGCAGAGTAATAACTAGGTTGCAAGGTAGATGGCCCGATTATTCCCGCTACCCTGGTGTGGGTCTCTGCAGAACGCTAATGGCACCACCTTTTGCGATAGATTCTGTGAATCTAATTCAGTTCCACTGCTCCTAAGTCATCTGCTCATACTTGTTGGTGGTCATGCGTACGCAATTGGGCGCCGTCATGTCAGGGCTATGGACCTGATTGGCCAAAGGAGTTTACAATTGCTCCCTGCCATGTAATCATTATTCCCGCTGCCTTGGTAGTTGCTCGGCAGAGGATTCTTGAGTCTTGACACACACGATTGTAGGAACACGTAGTCGTCTTGGCGACGATGAATTTACCACTGCATTGCTGCGTTGATCAAATGTGTGCACATCGCCAAATGCTGAGCGACCCCAAACCTGCTTCTTACGGGCCAAGCCTCGCTACGCTAAAAGATACATTCGATGCAATAATAAGGACACTACAGGGATTCGAACCTGGGCTACGGAGGACATTGCTCCTATGTTATAGGCCACGGTAGATCACTAATAGTGTCATCCTGAAGCCGTGCACCCAACTGGAGTGAGGAGGGTGGGCCATCTTCACCGGGAAGAGCTGGCAACTTCTTCCAAAGTTTCGGTTGGAAGGAAGATGGTCGCGAGTTCTATAGGACGTAGAGTCGAAGACTTTGCTTATGGTGGGACAGCAACCGAGGGATTGTGCGTCCTGCTCAGAGCCGAGCAAGGAAATAGGCGACACGTCGTTCCATTCAGAGTGGTAGCGTTGGTGTCCGAATCACAAACGTTTGCGCGCTGTTCTCTTTCAATCCCCAAACGCAGCTAGAGTGCCAAACGTACCGGTGTTCGCCCTCGTGTAAGACGCTTAAGGGTGGATTTTCGCTATGGTGGTCTATCAAGGAGCGAATACCATTCGCACTGAACCTGACTAAGGCGAATTTGGGGGAGGTTAGGCAACAAAGGCAGGGAGAGATGAGTAAAGTCGGTGTTCCATCGCCTGCGTGATGATCAGAATGACGATATTAGAGGCGGAAACCACTACCACTGCCTACGCCAACAATATTCACGACCCGACAAGGAAAAAGAGCGCCCACCACCGTTGGTCGATGGAACGTCCCGCCTCTCTTACTGTTGCGAGTTCTCCAAGGACACAACGCTCGAGCCTTCCATCCCGAGTGTATGGGCAAACCCAAGGCAGGTCCATATTTCGATCTGCACACGACGTCCGTATAGCAGGAAAAGTTTGAAATAGTGTGCGACATCCACTCCAAGCGCACTAGACTAGAGCGCATGGATTGATGCGACTCCGAGAACATGCATGCACACTCTCCATACTAGGCGTCTCGGAAAGCAAAGCGATAAGGCGGGTCCGGCAATCGTGGTCGGAAGCAGAACTGTAAGTCTGTAACCAGGATCCTTAGGAAGGGCTGCGAAGCCTTGCCTTGCCGGACAAGTACGTCTATGTCTCCCCTGCCAACTACGTACTAAACGAGGAGCCAAGGATGATACATTACTATACTGGATCAGAAAATGGTGGACAATTATGACGGTCAGAATATACCATCGGCTATACGACCAGACCTGCCGACGCGCTCTGTCGCCTGCATAAGTCCTCCCAAACTATGATCCCACACAGCTGCAGGTACCCACTCTAAAGAAGATCGACGACATAAGAGTTCATGCGCCGGGAGTAGCAACCTATGGTTCCCCGGCCAGTATTGGTGGGGTAGATTCGGGTTTGACAGACGTCTCTGTGGGCCACGAGCGCAACAAGGGGTTGTCTGAAGTATAGTTCAGCCAAACTGCGAATGCAATACTTGGTGGCTGTGATAAGGGAAGACGCCGATCGCGAAACTCGGCTGCTGCCGCCCTGCCTCAAACTTAGACGTCCATGACCAACTTGATCAGAATAAAAATCACTACCACCACCACCATCTAAGACTGATTCTGCCTTCTCTCATATATACAGGCAATGGTACGACACGACTCGCTGGAACAGGGCTGAAGGAGTGATGGAATATTTGAGATAGAATCCTCGTCATTTCATAGGTATCGTCTCTCATAACTTCTCTTGTTGCATGCTTGCCTGACATCCGTCTCGTTTATCGCAGTATTTAATAAACTATGAATGGGCGTTTTCGTCAATATTATGTTACATGCACCATCGACTCACGGAGTCGGGAACGCTCGAAAGCCAAATCTGCCCTAGCTAATCAATATGCCGTGTTGTTCCAATGCTCATTAGTGTTCATTCCCCATTTTCAACACCGGGGAATTTATCAGTGCCATCCGTTTATCCTCGCAATCCATCCCTGACGCTCTCCCCTGCTCCTCTCTGCTCCCTACGGCTGCCCCCACCGCCACCTGCCTGTCATTCACCCTTGCGCAATTGTCCATGTCTTCTTCTTGATCTCTATACCATTCATTCATCTAACAACACTATGTTGGCTCTCTTCTCTTTTGCCAAAAGAAAACAACGGCTGTCGATCCCAACCTCGAGCCCAGGACGACGTATCACCATCCGGCGCGCTCTTCTCGAACAAGGGTGCACTCGATGACGACGGGAGGAAGGGCGTATGAATGCAGGAGCCGGCTCTAGGGTGATGTGGATTTAAGTACCTCGCTCTTCGCCCACACTCAAGGGTACTCACCTCCCCATAGATTGATCTTGGTCCCTCCCTCCTGATCAATTCGACGTCTATCCTGAAGGGTAGCGAGCCCACTGCCCGCCTGTATAGCCGGTGACGTCCATGCCCATGAGCGACGTTTCTGCACCCTCCAGACTGCGATTTTGCGCTGATATGATGTAACGACATCCGTCATCCGGCGAGCGAGGTCTGGAGTGTGATGGGCGAATGGCAGCAGGAACGAGATGATGTGGGGATAGTAAGTACCACTTCCATTCACCCACATTCACAGGAATTTTCCGCTTCGTAGCCTGAAGCAAAGCTTTTCCACCCGTATGAATCCCTCCCCTAAACGATGACCTGAAGTACGAATTCTTGAAGTGAAACGAATGTCTCTCATTCAAACACGAGGTTGGTGTTGTTGGTAAGAGTTTGGGACTCCTGCAATGTGACGCCCGTGTTAATGACTGCGGAACAAACTATTTTGTACTGCAAATATAAGGAGAATAAGTGGTATTTCATATTTTTTCAGCACAATCGGTTCATCCTCAACATCAATGTACAGTGCGCATCGATGAGTAAATAATAGTCTTTTCCAAAACAGAAGACCCCCCTTATTGTTTCACCCCGTAGGCTTGGAAAAACGGCCGTTCTTCGGACTCGTACTTGCCGTGGTTGCAGCGGCCCACTTAGAATAAGAAATTCTTAAACTCACTCGTTAAACAACGGTACGGTACACGATTTCAAGCAAACAAAAGGACTACGACACGAATCACCCCTAGCTATATGGAAGTCCATGGCTCATGCATGGTAGCAAGTGAATATAACAGTCTGGGCAACGGATGTGGAACTGGGTAGCGATTGAAAAGAAGTAGCGCAGAAGATGAAAGGCGTAGGTAAGGAGGGACCACAGTAGATTGAAACAAATGATAAGAACGAGGATGAAAAAGTATGCTGTCGGTGGATGTCAATGCTGATGGGGACTCAAACGACATCCAGGCCTTCCACAACTTGAAGATATGAAGATCAGCAATGTGAAAGCGTTACGGAATGCTACAATCAGACATACAATTTCTCTCAAGACACATTGATCTTGACTACGAAATCGGCCTTGCTCGTAGTCTTCTCGCCGTTGCGGACCACGACCGAGTCTGGTTTGAAGTCGACGTAGAACGCAGGTCCAGCAGGCAAATGGACAGTGTATGTTCCCAGGTCACTGAAAGGTTCGTTGAAACGATTGCTCTCTTGGCGTGACGACAATAGAATACTCTGTCCGCCGGGTGTATCGATACTGGCGTTAACAGAGCCTGTGTTTTGGATGGTGAAGTCGGCAGGGCTCAAGCCGGACATATTGATTATCTGCTAACAAATTTTTTCAGTATCAGGCTAGTATTGAGAATACTAGCTGCGTACCTTCAGAAATGAAGTTCGGTGCTGCAACAAGTTGCTCGCTGTCGACGATACATGTATTAGTGAAGACGAGTGCAGTAAGGAAGTCGGACATACAAGCTCGAGGATGTCGAGGAAGGTGCTTGTCACTATGAAAGAGTAGAAGTGGCAACCGTTTACTTATACCTTATTGATGACTGAAATTCTCATGGAACGGCCAAGTTTGAATGATAAAGCGGAGCCTGTATCAATGGGAAATTGAACATTTCTTGAAGACATGTGCTCTTAAAATACATAAATATTACATGAATTGACTTCTTGAAAGTCGCCTGTCTGCGAATCCAGATCAAGTGAGAACGGAGCACGAAGCTAGAAGTTCCAGAACGATTTAATAGTACTAGGTACCGCACTGTTTCCAGCTACTATTATTAGGGTGACTGTCAGATGTGCACAGTATTCAACGCAACAGACATCTATCGATTATCTTCGTGCACGTAGCAGGTGTTTCATTGGATCCTTGTTCGACAGCCGTGTCCTCATCCGATTCAGAGAATGACAGAGACGCCGATATTCTTCCCGATCACTGTGATATGTAGCATACAAATGTGCATGAGCTATTTCACATATCACGGTTCTTCAGTAGGCGATAAGTAAAGATCCCAAAAATTGCAGACAGGACATCTGATGCTCCGAATGTTTCTGCTTTTTGCCCTGACAGCGGGCATGTTCCAATCTAAAGACATCTCGAACTCTAAAATGAAAGGTACAACCTCAATGCAATACGCAAATTGGGTCACAAGTGGGGAGCTTTGATTACACCACAGGCTATTTTTGATCAGACAAAAATCGATATGATCGATTCGATGGAATTCGACTTCAACCCTAAACCTCGCCCTTAATTTAGGCTCTAGCGGATCTCGGATTTTCATCTTCGTGGTGGGCGGGTCGAAAATTAAATTTACGGCAGTACTTGCTACTGCTTTCCGATACCCATGATTAATGAATTAGTGACGGGTCGATGACGTGGGATACTTTCATTGATTCCAGATCGTGACTTAGCTTGGCTTTGCATGAGGACAGCCTGAGATAGGATGTGAACGAAAAACTTCAAGCCAACTCACAGCCCACATACATGAACTAAGTATACTTATGCCAATGCTCGTGAGGATGCGGCTTCAGGTAGAAGTGATAAGGCATGCGGCATCGCAGCCACCCAGTAACACGTACCCGGAGGTCACCGTCCATGTCCTCCTGAAAAATCCAAAACTTGGCACAATGCAGGCATTATATTTAAACTATCGTTTCTACCAAATATCCGAGGCCCGGATGTCTTCAAAATTTGAGGAAACGGGCCACTTCAGATATTTGGATTGACACTTCTGCCAGTCGATCGATAGTACCTCTCAGGAATGCGTTACGAAATATCGAGAGCTTCACTTCACGAGGTCTTGTGCGAATCAAACGTCGAAATGGTACAGCAGTGTCGCGGCAGCTTTTACAATTACGTGGGATGCCGCGATGGCTATCTTTTAGATGCCCAAACTTTATAGTAGACAGAACATCGATGCATTGAATTATAACCAGTGACTTCTGATTCTGAGGACGGCAAATTGGTAGGACCCAGGCGCCTGCATGTTCCGAGTCCTGTGTATACAGATAGATAGATAGATAACCGGCAAACCGCCAGTTGATGGCAATCAACCAAGCTGGGGAGGCTCAGGCGACGTAACTGGCCACACGTCCGAAGTACGAATGCCGGCTGAACGCAGACGTGAGATATTATTTCAGTGCGGTGGAACAGCGAGGGCTTACCGATGTCAATGGGGGGGCAACCCTTGCTTTCGCTAACCGGAAGTTCTGTTTTAGTAAAGCCGCGAGCGCCCGAAATCACACTTTCGACTCCTCCAATACTCATGCTCGAGAACACGGAGACATCTCACAGCAGCAAGTAAACGGACCACAGGTGCTTAAAGAAGACGATGAGGCTGGTGAAAGATCATATGGACAGATCATCGTGCAAAGAAGAAGTATCGGATTTCAACTTTTACTTTGCAAGAGCAGAGCTCAACTGCTTCAATCAGCCCTCTATGCCGCGAATATCTTTCATGATCAAAGCAGAGTCATCGAACGTCGTATCCCCGTATGAGAGACTCCACCCCATTCGCAAACGAGGTGTGCTGTCATCTTCACCACCTGGCTGAGGCGTCGCCGTCACCTTCACAGAGAAACCTGTACCCGTCCGCTACGAGGGCTCAACCGTGGAGTAATGGTGCTGCAGCATTAGACTTCACTCTGCGTATGAACACCCGGGGTATATGTCCACCGTCCGATTACTGCGCCGCCAGAGGCGAGTACGATGACGCGCATACACACTACTTCCCTCCCCTTTATACAAATTAGGCTGTGCGAGAAAACGAAGCAAACGAACAATCAAAGCGGGAAGCAAAATAAAAGCACCCCAATCAGGCGCTCAAGTCTCGTACAAAAGGATCAAGGTGCCGATGAAGCGACTCGAGTGTGAATTATGGGGAATTGAGCAGTGTTCCTCGGATGAGCGAGGAGCCGCGACACTACGCTATTTGAAACGTTCTAGATGCTTGCACACATTATCCATGAGAGAGACATATGGACGACGATTGCGGTGAGGAACGTACCATCGGTTCTACGACTACCGGCACCGTGTTCGCCGTCCTCAATATCCATTCCAAAGATCAAAGACGGTCTCCCTTTCTGTTAGGCATTCTCCGAGGGCCATTCGTTGAGAAGTCGTGCTAGTCGCTATACCACGCAATGTGGAAGGTCGGAGCGATCGATAGTTCCTCAGGAGTACTGGTGACATGTATTCGTGCTTGATGATGCCATATTAGAAGAGGGCAGTTACAGATTCGGGTCTGCGTTGGTTGAGAATCGTCTCTGTCGATTTTCTACACTACGAGCGCGATCACAGGAGACCATTACGCCAGGTTTCCTGTAAGCCGTTAGGGCGGAGCTGCTATGCGAGCAAGAGGAGGCGTACTGAGTTAACTGGGTCCATGTATAGCTGAAGATGTATCCACGTCGTAGTTCGTATATGGATCTGAGCGCAGCAGAAAACTCTCTACCAGCGATGGCTTCAATTAGTTACGATAAAATTTGTTACAGAGCCGGGGTCCTTCAAGGCCATTCATAACTTTGGGTGCTGCGCCTTCATCCACATCTCGTCGTTTTGTGAAACTGTTGGAAGAAATGTTGACCTCGACGTGACCTTCGTTGGTCGGGACCGTATGTGAATTCTGAGAAAACGACGCAAGGCTGCCGGTGACAAAGTTGATGGCAAGAGTAAAGCAAGGTAAGGAAAATGCCGAGCGAAATTACCTCTTACCGTGACCCAACTTTATCAGACTATTTCTGTCGGCCTTGCTGCTCTCGCTACCAAGCTACTACACACATGTATGCTTTACCACAACATGACTCTCCGGAATAGGGCTGAAGGAGTAACGGAATGCTTGAGATAGGACCCTTATTTCATTGGTATGTATTGTCTTTCGTTAATCTCTGTTACATGCTTGATATTTTTCTCATCAATTGTAGTCCACGTTTGCTAAAGCATGAATGGATGTCTTCAATAACAGCCATCACGGAACCATTACATGAATATTCTTTCTACTACGTCCCTCGAAGGAAGCCAAATCCACTGCAGTCAGAATGGTAGATCCACCATGTATCGACAATCTCACGTTTTCCCTCTAGATAGTGGAGGACAGGTGCGTCTTGACTACCCTTCGCGTGTGTTGACCTGATGGAATTTTAGTTCGAATAGTGCCTTCAACACTACGCGTCGGTTCTAGCGGAGTGTCATTTGTCTTCAAGCTTTCAGTCCATCCACGGCTTGATATCTGCTTCACTTTTCCATCTGGAGGTGTACACGGAAGCTCTGGTTTAATGCACTCCGAGTAGACGACCCAGAAAGCAAAGTTGAAGAGGTTCGCGTCACGGCGTTTCGCGCTCGCCCAAGCTTATGCCACTCGGTCGACGACATCACTTATCTCATGCGAGAAGGTTGACAGAGAGACTAATCATGCACCGTATGCCTGAGGAACCGTCTGTTTTCCATCCCTTTTCAAGCCTCGAAAACCATTCATCGATACTTCCCGCTCCTTTCACATCCGTCTAACCACCGCATTCCCACCTGATGGACCAGGAGCAAAGGAAGTTTCCAGTGCGAGTGGATGTTCAACGTGTTTCGTCCACCCATCCATGGCTCGTGCACGGGGACTGGACGTCTGTACGATGACTTGAAGAAGGGTCCGAGGGAGAACGTGGATCGAGCCTCCAGTCGCGGTGAAATACATCCACCAACGAGCTCTGGTCGCTTTGGCAGGGGAACCGTCTTCGACTGGCGATAACAACGGTGTATTTACCTCCTGTTATCCTCGGCTATCACCTTCTGATGATCTGCCAGGGAGAGGGGAGAAAGATCTCGCTCATCGTCCGTCCCCTTTGAAAATGTGGATATAGCACGTACCGAGGCGTTCGAACAAAGGGAACATCAAATGACTGAGGCTTGTATCTATTCCACTCCATCTCTCAGCCCGAAGCATACTCGTCCAAGGAACCCTTCGCTCAAACAGGAGTTGGCGGGGGGAAGATATCGATATTAGCGTGCTGGTCCGTTAAGTGAGACACTCCCCGACAGCATCCTAGCGACTCGCGTGAATATGCGATTGGGGAGACGATATCACATGCCGTGTTTGATTATAGTCGCGGTGGTGGTGGTCTTTATTGAATATACACCATTGATGCGGGATGAGGGTATTCCGTTGTAAGTACTAATTTCAGCACTTTGCTCATCTAACCTGATATCTTTGTATAGTGCATACACATCAATTACTCGCAGGCGTTGCTGGTTCTATCGCTTCTCTCCATCGCTGAAACCATTGTGCAGCCGCCTGCCCTTGCCACGAGGTTTTCGTACCAGTTATGAGCCCTCTCTGAGGGATTTTCAAAAATTTTTACAAGCGTAGCGATCGGTACCGTCAGGAAGTACAAAGGCGTACATTACCCCTTGCTCTCCTTTCTCACTGTCAGGTAAGCAAGCTTTTCAGCATCTGGAACGTCTTGCTGACATCAAATAACATAGTATCATACCTATTCCGATCTCTCCGCCCCTCGCTCATCTAAGGAAGACTAAGCGATGCTCAATCGGTAGTTGGCACGGTAACATGTGAAGGCAAAGCACTGCGATTCTCTTGCGGGGGCACAAATACCCACCAATTCTTTCCCTATAAGTCAGCCTGGGAGAGACTGTGTGCACGCGGGACCTCGTACTCGCATCAATCCATGATCTCTATATCCGTGGATGTGCACGTCAAGATAGGCTGGCCTTGGATCTTTGCGTGCACTCTTGATGGTCGATAACGTCTCGTGGTGCAGACGGAAGACTCGAGCTTCGACGTGTCCTTGGAGATCTCGGGAAGAAAAGAAGGTCGCTCCGGTGCTATTCCACCTGTCATTGTGTGTGTGTTCTCGGAGAGTCATTTGGAGGGTGATCATGCCACCGACTAGGAGTTCCATTGGGGTGACGATGCCGGGGTGTGCTTTGTTGACGCCGTATTGATGAGTGGGCTGCTCATTGGCTCGGTGATAATAGTATGCACCGGCAATGGTATGTGGTCTTCGTCTTCAATATCGTTCTTCTAATCATTTGAATTGGTCAGGTGACCGGACAAGGACTCTGTCGATTATACATAGCGAACATTTCGGATCCTGGTATGCGAGAGGATTCGAAAGTGTACCATGAGGACACAGCCACCTCAGCTCTGGAACAAAAGGTGATTGGCGCTGATGTCTCCGCTGTACGAACGTTCATCCTCTTCTACATCTGCAAGCCTTCGAGTTTCACTGATGCCATGCAGCATTGTCCCCGCCGGCAGTTATGGACTCGAGTTTACGGTTTCAATCACAGAAGCCGCCATTCTTATCCTCCAGATGGTGAACACTACGAGCTCGAACATCCTGATGAGGTACAGTGTACTGTTGCGAATGTTTGTGCAATGTGCAAAGCCCTTGGAATATATGAACCAAGTTCGCAGTCCTCAACTTCGATCAAACTTCGATGCACCGGTTGCAATAAGTGCTATTCTTACGCCGAACCTTGCTACTCAAGTTCGCATCCCAATACTCCCACGGTGCAACCTTAAAAAGTTTCCAGCGGGACATTTCGCGGCTACACATTAATAGGTTTGCCATCGTCAGGTGCTACCGCAAACCCGGATCTCGTTTGCACGGATATTGGATCTCCGTTCGTGATTATCATTGATGTTAGCTTCAGCGGCGGTGACAGTACTCGAGGAGCTGCCGATCGCGCCTAGGACCCTGAGTCAAAGGACCAATAGGCCAGCTACCATGAGGGTACACCACCATTCCGGCATGACATGAATTTAATGTCCTTGTAGCTCTCAAAACTTGGCGAGCTGATCGAGGTCAGCTTCAAGGTATGTTAACGTGAATCTGGGCGTGTGACGCCTATTAAAATAACAAGACTTTATGCGCCTGAGGTCATTTTAAGGTCAGATTCTCTGATGTTATTTTGTTAGATCTTTCATGATAAATTAACCATGTTTCTGCCAAAATCATGTCCTGACTCTTGTTGTTATCTGCCCTCTGATATGCTCGTAATTGTGAGCAATTAATACTGCGACTCGGAATTAAAGAAAAAACAAGGTGGCATTGCTACTACTACAACTGAAGTCGAAGTTCTAACAAAAACGGCACGACATGTAAGGATAGTTACGCCTCAGGCCCCAAGGCCCCAGTCCCTGCCCAGGCCCGCACGGCACACCATCCAGTCTATACAATTACACTTACCGGTCTCGACGTGCACGCTGCCTCAAAACCTCAGTGATATCAACATTGTGATACGCCTGCCGGGCATACACCCTTTAAAAACACGTGTAATTTAACATTTCCTGGCGCTACAACAGGATTACATTGTACCAATCAGTAAGACACAGAAAGAAAGTAGCACATTGTAAAGAAAGATGTCCACCTGGTAACTTCGAAACAGGCTGATCCAACGCTTGAATAGAAGATCAGTATTCTACCCGGTAGACCGAGGTTCCAGGTTTGTGACTCGTATAAGTGTAATCACCCGGCATTCCGGCGGAAGTTATCCGATCACCTGGTGATGATCTAGTACGATCAATCGACCTGGTAGCCGTGGATGAGATAATATCTGCCAGGTAGAGCGTTTATCCTCACCAGGCTGGGTCAGCAAGCATATTAGTCAGTAGTAAAAAGGATTGGTAATAGTGTACCAGTAGGATAGTATAAATACAGGTCATGTATCTAGTGGGGGAGCAGGTTTTCTGACCCCCCGGAATGCTACCAGGCGAATAGTATGGGTTTTATTGGTTAAGAGCCTCGAGTCATAGACTCACCTGGAATAGAAAGATTGTGACCTGGTCACTTCATGTGTGCAAGAACCGACAAGCAAGCAAACAGTATTAAGCTAGAAACAGAAAGTCAGACCCAAGAAACAGTTCAGAACCAGTCAGTGTGTTTTAAGTCGCAACCAGGCGCAACGTATCAGTATTGAAACTGCACCAGGCAGCCAGCATGAGTTCAAAACCTGCACCAGGCAGTTATTCTATATCAGTTTGAGTTTGTGTTCAGTAACACGTCAAACTTAGAGTGGACATCGCAATATATTCTTTATACAAAACATATTCATTGCACCCGGAACTAGTAAACTACAGTACAAAGTGTTGTAACCTGGTATAACATACCTCCCTTCAAACTGCAATTACTGAGTGTTAGTGTAGTGTTTAGTGTGTAGCACTCTGCATCTATATAGGCGCTCAGCACCTTTCATCATATGGCAGCTTAACTTTATTCACCACTTGGCCTGCTCCCAGAATGACATTTGAAAGTTTACACCAGAATCTGAGATGCTTGCATCGGTGCAAGTTTGATGGCCACTCAATGGCAGGTGTACTGGATTTTAAGCTTCGAGAGGCATTAGTATGTCTGTTGAGGAGCAAAAATAAGAACTTGAACGACTCACTAGCATACAAACATGCACCCTCATACACACTTCCATAAGTACTCAGCTACCAGCTCCAGGAGTAGTGTTGTGAAAGGCCGGGCTGGGCCGGGCTTTTGAGGCTCAGGCCAGGCTTGAGCAGGCTCAGGCTCAGTACATTCGTGAGCCTGAGCCTTGAGCCCAAGCCTTACAAGGCTCAGGCTGGGCTCAGGCTCAAGCCCGGGCTTCTGACTCAAAATATATATCGGCTCATTGGAGTCATTATATGTTAGTATCCATTCAGATATCACTTTGCGAGTCTAATATACTATGTATTGAATCACACTGAGCATCTACAAAGCCATTTTCATTTAATTGGACTTGTCACTGTGAAGAAAACATGTTGCGATGACATCATAACCACTCTCAATCAACAACATCTTGCATTTAGATAAGTTCTATTGTGAAAGCATGGTAAATGAAACTATCAGATAATATTGAGGTGTGTTACATTCATGAGAATTGACTTTAAGAATGAATATTAACCACCTCTCAAGCCCAAGGTTTCGGCCTAGGGCTTAAGGCTTTCCTTAAGCAAAGCCTCAGCCCGAGCCTTGAGCAAGCCTTACTAGCAGGCCGGGCTTTTCAGGGCTGGGTCAGGCTGGGCTGGGCCGGGCTTAAGGCTTGAAGCCCGGCCTTTCACAACACTATCCAGGAGCTTGAGTCACACCTGTTTAAGACCATTAGACTCTCACGAGAACAACACGAGAAACAGATGACAGGTCTACCTTGAAGAATGCGATGAGAGAGGAGAGGGTCAGGGCACTTGAAGTCGAAGGTGTTGGTGTTGGTGTTGGTAAGGGGACAAGATACAATGATTGTGTTTGTTGTTTTGCGACCATCTTTTATTGCGGAGAATTGATCATGTGATTTACCATTGCTCTACGTGACGGACGAAGGACCTCGAAAAAAGCTGAAGTTGAAAATCTTGACGTTAAAGTAGTGTTGTATATTGGGAGCGTAAATTCAGGTGAGATTGGAGGCTAAGCTACGCTCACACGTGCATGTCATTCTCACGTTATGCTATTGTGCATCATTTCAATATCAGTTTTCTTTGCAATTAACATTACCGACTATCCTCATTCTGCCGAAAACTGTACTGCAATAATCTGACCTCACGCCCGGATTGGTGGTGTATCGATGGTGGGCTGTCATTTTCTTTCGTACAAGCCGTAGATACTGAAGTACAACCGCATTAGGTTCAAAATTGACTTAATGTCGTCGAGCTTGTGCGCTATGTCATTGATGTCAACGTCTTTATCGATGAGAGTAAAAAAGAATTCATACTCACGGACATCATAGATACTCCCGACCCATTTACTCTTTTCTCCGGTCACCGTGTTATACTTACCAAGAAGGAGAGGATACGACAGAGTAAGGATGCGTGTGCTACTCACGGCCATGCGTCCGTAGCTCGTGTACACAGTCTGGACAATGGCGTAGGGATGCAGGAGGGGCGCTCTCGAGGGAGAACGCGTCACCGTCGACGCGGAATGATGAAAATCAGGGCAAATACATGTGTTGTAAGTAATGATTCCAGCAAATTTGCTTATATTAATCTCCCAAGCTCATAGCATTGTTTGCATAGTGACTATGACTGGCCGCTACATCAATCACCCGCAGGCGTTGCTGGTCCTATCTATCAGCGGAGTCACCAACGCGACCCTACACTGGGGGCTGCTGCAAACCAGACCGTCTTATGCGCGGATTCTCGATCTCTGTTCGGATTTGCAAGCCGATGTCAGTGGTCTTCAGCGACAAGACGCTGCCGCCGTTCGGGACTGAAGTTCTGTATTCTAAGAGCCAGCTTGGCATAGGACCAGCGGTTAAGAGGGCATTAGAATTCCACTTGGTACCTAGAATAGCGATTTGATCCCTTGTCCTCGGGTATGGAATATCAACAGGGGGGAAAAGCGATGGAAAGACGGTAGTTGTTAATAGTGGTGTGCAATCAAAATGGATTCAACATCCGCGGTGGGCACTGGATAGGGTTTTTTTTGTAAGAACTGGTTTAGTGCGCGGCAGAAGCGGTTTAGTGTCAAAACTAAGCGACGAAGGATATCCTATAGCTATCAGGGTTCGAACCTGGGCTGCCAAAGACATGGCTCCTAGAACATCATAGTGTCATGGTAAAACGTTAATAGTGTCAACCTGCATCCGCAATCGGGCTATCTTCAATGGGAAGAGCTGGGGATTCCCTTCCAAAGTTTCGCTTGTGAGAGAAAAATGAAGGGACATGGCCGCGAGTTCTATATAGAGCGGAGTCGAGGAATTTTGCTTATCAGATACGGTGAAGGGGCAGGGTACAGGTCTTGTTCAGAGACGAGCAAAGCAAAGAAACAGGTGACCCGTCGTTCATTTCATAGCGGTGGATCAAAGAGTAACATGCTGTCGTCTCTTTCAATCCCAAGTATCTCCCGAATATTGACTGGAGCCGAAACTCAACCCTTGGGTCAACGTGCCGGTGCTCGCCTTCATCCAAGAGTCACGACACGCCCAGAGTGGATTCCTGTAGAGGAGCGAGCGAGACGGGGCCAGATAACAGGCGGTTAACAATTTCACTTTTTGTGCAAAATAATCACTGAAGTTAAGTTCACTTTTGGCAGGTCAAGTGAATTTGTGGAAGCCAAACTTCGTTCGGCATTTGCCGCATGTAGTCAATGCCAGTGAGCCACTCTTAGTCTTCTCTCTCCTCCCTCTTGTCTTTTTCTGGCAGTACGACCCGGCGGAGATGACGCCTGAATGAGATGCAGACCTATCTTTCTCTGTCTTTCCTGCTTCGCGTTCTTCTTACCGAGCCATTCTAGAGCATCCAGACCGACTCCTCTGTCGTTTACAACTTCCTGTTCAGCTCATGCTCGCCTTCCCTTATGCACAAACCGGGACCACATTCTACTTTTGAACTTCTCGTCCTCGTTACAATAAGCTCCGGATTAGTCTTGTCTCAAACACCCCAAGGTTCGAACCTGAGAGGACGTTGCTTCTGCGCCATGGTACAGTTCAGTCCGGGACCGCGTTCCCCAATGATAAAATGTCGTCTCGACGACGATGAAATTAGAATTGTTGTACTAATCAAATGAGTACACATCCCCAAGGTAACGATGAAAGGCTCGAGCACTGATATACGCGGAAGACACGGTTTAGTGCAAAAAGCGAGGGATAGCGTGGACCCAGGACACTACACCTGAACCGGCCTCTTCGTACGAGCCAAGCCTCGCTAAAAAAAGAAGACTGGCTCTCATAGAACATGGTCACTATCAGGGTTCGAACCTAAGCACACAAAAATATTGCTCCTATGCCATAGTGGCATCGTAAAACAATAACAGTGTCAGCTTGAACCCAAGCAATCGGAGTGAGGAGGGTGGACAACTTCACGGGGATAAGCTGGTGGTTCCGTCCAAAGTTTGGCCTGCGAGATGCGAGAGACAAAGGAAGGGAAATGAGTACGAGTTCTATAGGTCACTGATTCCGCCCGTTTCTAGCACGGAGAGCGGAGTCAAGGAGTTAGGCTTATCGGATGGATGGTGGCCGGAGATGTTCTCCTTTAATTCCACGTAGAGCTATCTCCAGAGCCTTAAAAGCGAGTGCTCAATCTTTGGATCAACGTGCCAGTACTCGCCCTTGTAGAAGACGCTTAAGGATGGATTTTCGCAGTGGTGGTTTATCAGGGTGCGAATAGGAGAGTGCCAGGCGATGAGCTGTACCCAAACAAAGCGAACTCGGGGAAGAGTAACTTGCAAGCCCGCCTGTGAGTCGAGGCCACCCCGCAGAACTTTCGTGACAAGAGAGATCAATACAGACTTTGTTCTATATCGCCTGAGTAAAGATCAGAACAGGGATATTGGCGATGAAAACCGCATACCATTGTCTGCGTGCGCACGATACAAGGAGTAAGGGTACCCACTACCGAACCTCCCGAGTCCCGGTCGCCAGCACAATCGCTTCCCATCCGACTCATCAAGCGGCAAAGACAGCTAGAATAACGACTTCTTTCTCCAGGGACGGGTCCGCTTGAACTACTTCCATCCTGAGTGCACGCGCCAACCTAAGGCGGGTCCATAGTTCGTCGGCCATTATCTCGAACTCTTCCTGGCATTCGGGTCTTGAGCAAAAATGTATAATCATACGGTGATGAAGCGACTCGGGCGTGGATTATGGGAAATTCCACAGTGTTCTTCGAATGAGAGTCAAGGGAGAGGGATTTGTTGTTTGATTTGGTTATCTAGTAAGGCGCGACCTCAACGGTCACCCTTGACAGATGATCAGAAGACGGTGGACGACGATAACGGCGTGGAACTTACCATCGGCTATACGATCACGCCTACCAACACCCTGTTCGCCGTCCCCATAACTTGATCACTCCCGGACCACAGATGCAAAGTATATCGAAAGACGGACTTGTAAAATGAGCACATAATAGCTGCGTATCGTCGTTATCTGTGTGCAGCCTAGGATCTTGTATCGAGAGAGAAATGGGTTGAGTGCTGAGTGCTGCGCTGAATGTTCGAACCACTGAGGCCCTATGTGAGTTTTTGCTAAGAAGATGATGACGTAAATCGAGACTGGCTGCCGGTGACAGATGATGGTGGCGGCAAAGTCCGAGCGAAACTACCTCTTACCGTGACCAGCCTTCCTCCAGTTTCTATTGGCCTTGTCACCAGACTGCTACGCGCATGTATGCGGCAGTAGCACGACGCATGACTGTCCGAAAAATGATGGAACATTTGGAATAGTAGGATCCTGATTTCGGGGTATGTATCGTCTTTCGTTGCTACTATCTGTTAAACCAGGCTTGATATCTATCCCATTAATTGTAGTCCATTTTTACTAGATGAATTTGCGCCTGGGCCAATATGCTACATGCAATCACGGAGCCATGATATGAGTATTGTCTCTGCTGTGTCGCGCACGCTCGAAGGAGCAAATCTGACTGTCAATCAATACACCGTAATGTCGCGTATCTTTCTAAAGACGAGCTCTGCGTGCTACAGAAAATGGAAGACAGGTATGCTTTCAATATTCATCGCGTGTCGAGCTAACGGGATTCTTGTTCAAATAGCACCTTCCAGGGGGAAATTACTACGGGTCGGTTCAAGTGGAAAATACCAACTTTCTGAAGGTGTACGCGGAAGAAAGTCGCGCGCTCTTCCTGGCGATTCATGGACTGTGGCTTAGGGTGCCCCAAGCGGATGGCCTAGAAACGCATAACAATGTTCACAGCTAAGGAAACAATTATATTTCCTCCTTACGCGCTCGACCAGATTCCAGAAGTTTCTGGCCACTCCTTGCCGTTGAGACACTGTCAACAAAACTCGTTATACGGTGAGATGGATTGAGATCCATCGCGCATCTCTGTGGCGGATCCGTCCATCTTGATTCATCGATTCATCGTTGGTACTCTCCACTCCTTTCTCTTCCAACGTTCTCCCACTTGCTAGACTCAAGAGGAAGAGTTGTCGTAGCGCAGACGGAGATCTCTCTAGGTAGAGACGTCTTTCGAGAACGCGTAACAGACCGATTTTCCCTGCGTCACGGCAAAATACTTCTACCGTCGACCACCACCACGACTTGTGGTGGGGGAGAAAGCGAGGAGATCTGTCGTCGGCCGTCTTCCCTCAAGTGCTCATCCTATCATATATGGAGTAGCGGCGATCATGGGCTGGGAATTAACAATAGTGTGTTTTCCTATTATTATCCTCTTCTATCACCTTCTGACGAGCTGCTAGGGGGCGGGAAAAGGATTTCGCCTATATTTCCTGCCACAAACGTGGATTGCTACAGCAGTAACTAGGTTTCTGAACAACCGGAACGTCTTGCTAACATCTGTCGGATGTAGGTCTTCACACTCGTCCAAGGTCAGGGGGAGAATCTTCAAAAGACGCCCGGTTGTTAGTCTGTGGCACTGCTCGTCTGAAAGTATTGCGACATAGCCTGGCAAGCCAGTGTTAGAGGTACTCCCGGTGCTTGTAACTGTGGATAATCGCGACAGATCGTGACCCTCCATGTGGTGTCGCAATGTGTTTGAGAAGACGATGCATGCCGTATTTTGGTTCGTAGTTGTAGCGGCGGCGATATTGAGCACCGTTGACTTGAAATGAAAGATAGTTACAGAAGGAATGATGGGTTACATCCATGAATAGATAATATATTCTTTGCCGTAAGTGTCGATTCCAACAGTTTGCTCATAAACGCTGAACCTCATATCGCTGCTTTGCGTAGTGTACACGACTCATCACTATCAAATCCTGCAGTCTATCGCTTGTTTTCCATCACCGAGGCTTTTTCAGAAGGGCTCTTTGCTATATAGCTAATCAGTTCTGGAAGTGATGCATAGCTTCCGGCTGTCCTTGTGCTGTTAAATAGAAGCCCTTGGATTCTTACACATACATATATAGCAGGGGCATCCTTGTTTCTTCCCACAATCCCTTCTCATGGCGACAGACAGAGCTCCAGACATCTACGTCCCTTTGCTGATGACCAAGGGTCATGGATATCCGCTGTGGCTTCCGGACCCGTTTTCAACTCTTCCTCCCGCTTATCTTCGCTGCGGAACACAAGTTGGTGATCTTGGATATCTTACCGATGATGGCGGATTTGCGTATCTGTTCAATGTGTGCAAGGATGCCAGTGATCCTATCAATCTGAACAGAGTTCCTCCCGACTTTGAACCGGTGACGGGCATTCCGGGTCCCGGTATACAAGGGCGGGCAGAAATGCATGATAAGCACTCGGTGATTACTACCTCTGCTGTGGAAAAAAAGTCAATTGGGTTTTCTGTATCAGGCGGAGTACCGTGAGTACTCATCTACACTTTGGGAGTCTCCTTTTATTGATATCATTCAGCATTCCCCCTGTTGTCTTCGGAGCGGGTTGTGGTTTCGAATTTACGAGCCCAAGCTCACGAGCCGCCGTCCTTGTCCTTCCAGATGGCGGCGCACGTTACGACTCCGAACATCCTCTCTTGCTCGAGGAATATGCGACGTCCAATGCCCACAGCTGGTACAAATACCTTAATGGCCCGAGACAGGGCAGACGGATCCGTAATGGCATGCTATACCTTGTAACCGGATACGACAAGTGCCACTCTTGGGGTAACGCGTGCTACTCGCATGCCATTGAGTCCAGCAGCGCATCATTGAAGTTTATGGCTACCGATGTCATAGAACTCACGGGAACAGTACACTACAGTTGGGAGGTACAACCTGGTGTTCATAAACGGAATCACGATCGCGATATGACACCAGGAGCGACTGCAAATCAGACGATTTTCTTGCGCGGATACTCGATCTCTATTGTTGAGAAATCATACAGGAAGTTCCATTTTAGAGGAAAGGTGAAACTGCGCGACTCGGAGAAGCCACCGCAGGATTCGTCCATCCCCTATAGTGCTGCACCGCAAAGTAGCACAACAGTGGCAACTGTGGGGACAACATCCGGAACCGCCCGGGTGAGCTCTCTATTTTCTTTTCACAAGTCTTAATGTTGAAATCTGGTCCCAGGGTCACGGTGCGGGGATGAAGAGGCGTACGGCCAGACCACTCAATTTCGACGGCTCGGAGATAGAAGGATCTTCATACGACAAGTATTCGAGAAGCGGGGTAGCGAAGTCTTTGAAAGACGAGTCAGAAACTGATACATCGGTAATGGATATTCCCTATGGCCGTACTACCATGGGGGCCGGCACATTAGTTCAGCAGCTCCCTGGACAGGGCAAGGCAAGTATAAGTGCTTCAGTGCGGTGGAAATGTACTGAATGCGTATTACTAGATTTCTAATCCATCAGCCTTAATAAATAAACACATATTGGATACTGTAAGCTAGTGCCTCTATACGGCTGTATTCTAGCTCATCTTCCTTGTACTGACCCTAGTACCCTAATGCTACCATCGTGCTCACTCATGATGACTTTGAGTGGAGGGGCATGGAAAACAATGTATGTTGCTGTGTCGTTGATAGGTCTTCTGGTTTGTTAACAAAATCACTAGGTTCGAAATCCACTTAATGTTATGGAGCTTGCGAAGTATGCTATTGGTAACAACCTTATCTCTATCAATAAAAGTAAGATATTCCCATTACAGTCTTGCTTGAGTTGTAACTCTTTTTTCAGGCGAGACAACACCTAACGCATGGGTAGCAAAACGACAGGATACAGATATAGGCATAGGAACTTTTACTCGGTAAGGAATTGAAGTTTAAAATGATGAAGACTGATTGAAGCCACAACCCCCACAGCCAAGCTGATATCTTTCTCCAGGACACTCTCCCCAAAGTCGCCCTTTCCGCGTTCACCCTCCCCAAAGTCATCCTCCCCAAAATCACTCTCCCCACAGTCACCCTTTCCGCGTTCACCGAGACCGGCCAGGCGGAATCGTCTATCGAGGTTCCAATGCAGCGGTCGTACAGTGGTCGAAGTCCTGTCATATCATCCCGCCTCGCGGACACTCCCTGCGCTACACTTGGCGTTCAGGGGGTCTTGGGTCGACTGAACGCCACCCTCGGAACCTCGCACACTCTTTACGCAGCCCACTCTTCCTCCAAGTTCACCGCCTCTCCCGCCCCTTCCTCCGCTGCCTCCATCCGAGACCAACTATCGCTCTTGTCCATTCTCAAAGACTTCATTGGAAGGAACGACGACTTTGGCACAGCTTATGCCCTCCTTCGCACAGTATGGAATACACATAACCCTAGCAACGAACTACGCAGACGTGAAAAGGAAGACAGGGAGCGCCGACGAAAAGCACTAGTAGGAAACCGGATTGTCAACCCGGATTTGACACCTCGACGTGTATGGGACCTGTGCAGCAACCGTGTGGTGCCATCATGGATCACTGACTCAGACAAAAGCCCGACACCGATTTCGCACGCGTGGGTTGATGAGAAGGATCGTGTGGATGTGCGGACCCCTATCAACGGGAAGGAGTGGCCTGTGCCTATACCAAAGGATGCGGATCTCAACCTCATCCGGATCGAGATGCTGAATCTGGGAGCAGAGTATGTGTGGCTGGATGTGCTCTGTTTAAGACAGAAAGATGAAGGGGGGCTGAGGGAGGATCTGCGCATGGAGGAGTGGAAGCTGGATGTGCCTACAATTGGAGGCATGTATAATGGGAAGGTGGTGATCTACCTGAGTGGGCTGGGGCGACCGTTGAGGTTGAAGGACAGCGACTTGGACAGCAATCGGAACTGGTTTCGACGTGCATGGACACTACAGGAGGTTGGATGGGAGCGCATCATTGTCGGTGATACGCCAGATGGACCGATGCACGCACAGCAGATAGACGGTGGGAACTACGAGACTGCACTCCTGACCAGGTTTCATGAGGAGCTGCATTCAGTGAAGAGGGATTCAAGTCAGATATTTGCTATACTAGCGGACATGCAGAAGCGTGTGTCGACCAATCCGGTCGACAAAGTGGTCGGACTCACATTCCCTCTGCGGCCTGATACAATACCTGCTTACCATGAGAGCGAGACTCTCGAGGATGCATGGACATCACTGCTGAATGCAATGGACCCTAGGATGCGCTCGGGCTTCCTCTTTGTGTATCCTGGAGTTGGACTTGGAGGCAAGAAATGGAGACCAACATGGGACCAGGTCATGAAACAGCCTCTGCCAAAGGATGTCAACTTTCTTTTCACACATGTTCAGCATGATGACGAGACGGATGAGGACTGGTTTGATGGGCTTTGTATTGAAAAGGGGCTTGTGCGGGTATTTGATGCGGGATCAGCAGAAGGGCATGATCGACGGGGGGAGTTGGTTGTCAAAGCCACAGACAGGATCCTGCACATATTCAAAATCCATGTCACCCACCAATTTCCGATACCTGAAGATATCTACACACTGCTTGGTGATGCATCCTTCTCCTATCACTGGGCCATAGGGAGACGACTGCCAGATCAGAAATTCGAGAAGGTGTCGGTGATCGTGATGGACAACAAAGAAAGGCAGAAGCTGAAGGACCTCATACCAGCAGCAGAATCTCGCATCGTACTTATCTGATTTGACTACCAGGGGGAGAAGTCATCACAGTCTTGATTTCCTGGTGTCAACAACCAGGTCTGGAAATCAGGCAAGAGGAAGGACCATTGTCATTGCTGTACTAAGAGTCATAGAATTCTGTGATAGTGGGGGCAATTAATCTAATATAACATGTTCTGCAAATGCCCGCGTCAATAGTCAGAATGGAGTGCATGCTCCAGGGTCTATGTGATGATATATTAGCTTGAGCTTCGGTCAGTGTTTGCTGAATGGTATTTTCGTTTCCTCCACTTTCAAATTCACAACAGATCTGCGTCCTTTCAGCAAATGTCAGCTTTCCAGGCTAGGTTAGCATAGCCCTCTTCTCAGCGACTACTGTTATAGTATGGACCTTCGATAGGTGACAGACGGGGCCCCCCAACACCCGCGCTCGGAATAGCAAGGGTATCTCAGAGCTGCAAACCCACAGCAGGGGCTCAGTAAAACAGGCAAGGATCATAATGATAGCCACCGTACGTAGCGATCTACTTTGCGATAGCAGACACCAACTGCTTTAATCGGCTCTCTATGCTGT
The DNA here is from genome assembly GCA_030407065.1 of Armillaria nabsnona. Classification (NCBI taxonomy): domain Eukaryota; kingdom Fungi; phylum Basidiomycota; class Agaricomycetes; order Agaricales; family Physalacriaceae; genus Armillaria; species Armillaria nabsnona. The sequence continues at coordinate 81,658 of JAUDQA010000038.1, read as the reverse complement.
GGATATCTCCCACAACCAAATTATGCTTGTATTCCAAGCCATCAAGCATTGTATTCTCATACTTATGAGAGACTCGACCCCACTCGCAAACGAGGTGTACTGTCATCTTCACCACCTCGCTGGGGAGTCTCCGTTACCTTCATGGACAAATCTGTACCCGTCCGCTGCGAAAAGTCGCTCGACCGCTGAGTAAGTGTTACTGTAGCATTAGGCGGGTATCTTCCGTGGATCCCCCTGGGGGTGGAAGCGAAGTTCTTTCAGCGATGCTAACCGACTGCGTCTGCCAATGGAAGTCAAGATATGTGGTTTCTGACTGCTCTCTAGCACTTTCTTATGTGTGCTCATGCCAACACAGTCGATCAGCTGCTTCGTGCCCTCGCGTTCTGAGACGGGACGTCTGGTGACTGTTGTACGACGAGCAGTGCTGTTTCGTGAAAGCGTCTGGTATGGAGTCCGAGGTCCAGATCGGATAGGCGTGCTGAAAGGATGTGAATTGGGGGGGGGGGTTAGAAGGTGGGGCACCGTCGTAGAACCGATGGTGGCGTGAGATAGTCCATGTAGTTTAAGTGCATTGAGCAATGGGTTCACGAGGTGCTAGGTCCAGGAATGCAGTCGTCGTGGGTCCCCATGTAAACCCGATAAAGGCTGAGCTATTATCTCCAGATGTCGGTCGAGGTGTCGCTATAGACTTCAGAATAGAGAGACCCTGAGAAGACCCGGTAGATGACTGGAAAATGTGGGAGAAAGCGTAGGGTTTCGACTCATCGCCGTCTAATCCGTCGTCCTCCATTTCAAGCTCGGCGTTGGGTTCCGCGTAGATAAATTGGGGAACATGAACGTCCATGGAGACGGTCTCTAATGACCAAAACTCAACATTAAAACAGTGTAGGTATAACACAATAACCCACCGTCGGGGAGATTGGACCAACGAACATCGACAAAAAACTTGTGAGAGGTGAGCTCGGCCACGGTATGTCTTCCCAGATGGAATTCGGCATCGGTGAGCAACCTTTGAGAATGGCCATCAACAGGACCAACAAATGGTAATGATAGCGCACTCACTTGCGTAAAAAGTCCCGGAGTTCGGGTGAAATTATAATATTATTATTGAAGGGAATGTATCTCTGAACATAAATCAGCGTCTGTTGGGCAAGATACAGAAGAAAACAAACGTTGTCAGACATAATCTTGGCGTATGTCCTTCGAATATCCTCTGCAAAGAAGGGCGCTTGACCGTAAGCCATTTCATACAACATCGCACCCATGCTCCACCAGTTCGTCTCTCGTCCATAAACGTCATCTTCATGCTCGAAATCGGAGCTGCGGTCATCATCTTCCATTTCCAAGGCAACCAGCGCCCGCTCATGGGCCTTGAGTATCTCCGGCGAGATGTAATCACAAGTTCCACATGGGGCGAGACAATGTTGCTGACTGCCATCCGGCATGCGGGGAAGAAGCGGGGCCGCCGTACCAAAATCGACCAAGAGAATGTGAGTGTTCGGTTTGAGGACAATTGTGAGGCTTGATATCTCTGTTCCAGTGTCAGAGAGATTTCATACATGCAAATCTTGGACCTACCTGTGGACAAAACCTTGTGAGTGACACCAATGAATCGCACTAACGATTTGTGGTGCCTACCATCTGATATCGTGTTCGTAAACCCTGCCGTCCAGCGCGCTGGACTCTAACACGTCCCATAGAGTTCCCCCCTCGGCATAGTCCATGACGAGTTTTAAATGCATCGGGGTTTGGAATGCACACAGTAAATGTGGCACCCACTGTAAATCGGTGGTTGTTGCAAGGTGTAGAATGTCACGTTCAAGCTGCGGCGAACATTGCTTTATGACCTTCATCAGCTGCATACTAACCGACTAGGTTATCGACGACGTACCTCACGCGCCCTGAGAACAAATTTCTTCTCGATAGTTTTGCGTACATAGACTTGCCCGTCCAGTCTGCATTTGACAACATCGATCTGTAAACAACAATGAGGCTTGAGTTTTCTAAGGCAAAAGGAACGTACGACGCCAAACTGGCCGTAGTCAAGCTTCCCGACCACCTGAAAATCTTTATCCTGAAGCTTTATGGAATCAATTTCGATAGTCCTCGCTGTTATGATCAGCTATACAAAACAGAAAAGTGACTAGGCGCATACACGTCTTGTCAATAACGCTCTGGCCATGCAGCAACCGATCCAGTACCAGCCCATCCTCCTCCTTGTTGCCATGACTTTGCAGAAGTTCTTGAAGTCTCGATTTCCGTTTTATCCAAGAGAGAGACATGCATTAGGTTGTTCAAATCTTCGAATGAATAAAAATACAGCTGTACAGGTAGATGAACAAGAAATAGAGGGAACGATTGACGATTTCTCTTTGACAAGATATTGATATTGACGTCCTCTCCAGTTGAATTTCAGGGGCACCTTGGACGAGCATGCAGAATCTTGATACACGGGAGACGGAGTTTAGTACAAAAACAGAGGGACAACATGGACACTACGCCTGAACCGGTCTCTCGTCGTACGAGCCAAGCCTCGCCAGAAAAACTTGGCCAGACAAAGTGGCTTTGAATATCACTAACAGGGTTCGAACCTGTGCTACACGAGGACTGCTCCTATATTATAGTGCCATGATAGTGTCAAGTTGAACCCAAGCAATCAGAGTGAGGACGACATCTTCACAGGGATGAGTCACAGGGATGAGCTGGTGTGATTTCGTCCAAAGTTTCGTCTGCGAGAGACAAGGGAAGGGAAATGAGCGTGAGTTCTGTAGGACACTCGTTCTGCCCGTTTCTAGAATCCGAGAGCAGAGTCGAGAAGTTTTGGTGCATAGTGACCGGTGACCTTCTCCTTCAATTTCAAGCGTAGAGCTATCTCCAGAGCTGTCAAAGCTATCAGTACTCAAGTACTCAATCCTTGGATCAACGTGCCAGTACCCGCCCTTGCGGAAGACACTTTCAGGGAGCGAATAGGAGGGGGCCAGGGGACAACACCATCCACGCTGGACATAAACAAAGCGAATTCGGGGAAGAGCAACTTGTAAGCACGCTTGTGAGTCGAGGGAATTCCACGATAACTTTCGCGACAAGAGATATCAATACTGTCTTTGTTTCATCGCATGAGCAATGATCAGATCAACGACATTGGCGATGAAAACCGCATACCATTGCCTGCGTGCGCACGATACAAGAGTAAGGGTACCCACTACCGGACCTCCCGAGTCCCAGTCGCCTGCACAATCGCCCCCAACATACTCGTCAAGCAGCAACGAAAGTTAGGATAACGGCGTCTTCCTTCAAGGGCGTGTCTGCTTGAACTACGTCCATCCCGAGTGCACGCGCCAAGGCGGATCCATAATTCGTCGACCACTATCAGAACGGATGCATGTGCACCATCCGATTAAGACGTCTGCTCAAAGCGCTATGGCTTGACGCGCATATACACCATTTCCCTCTGCGAGGAAGAACGAAGCAAAGGGACGGTCGGGTGGAGTATGAATACGGGGATTGCGCAGTGCTGTGGATGGGTAGATGCTGCGTTGTTTGATGTTAGCGAGATGTTCTGAAAAGGTATGACACGACGTCACCCTTAAGTTAAGAGATGCTCAGAAAACGGTGGACGACGGTAACGGGGAGGAACACACCAAGGCCTACCAATACCCTGCTTGCCATCCCACTGCCTGTATAATTCCTCCCTAACCAAACGTCCTATAGTCCCACGCAGCCACAGCTATTTCCTCCAAAGAAGATCAAAGACGGCCTCCCTTTCTGTTAGGCATTCTCCCAAGGACCACACCAGTCCTGTACCGCGATAGTTTTTCCGGGGTTAGATCCAGGCTTGATGTGGTCGGTAATCATCTCTGTCGGAAACATAAACTTCAAATGTAAAATACAGTTAAGGCAGAGAAAACATACCATCCGCTGTCATCCAATAAAACCTCTCCGTCGTTGCATAATCACCCCGCAGCCATCGACGTCCCCACTCGACTCGCCGGACTCATACACAGCAACACGTCTACCTTCCATCGTCCACCCCAAGCCTTTCTCATTGATAAGCCCACAGACGGCGTATACTTTCTGGGTGTATAGATGGAAGGAAGGAAAGGAAAACAGCGGTCATGGTTGTAAGCCAAATTGCGTTCGGCATTTGCCGCAAGCCGAGCCTTAAATTTAGCCCCTTCGGTCCTTCGGCCTCGCGCTTCTGGCCTCTCTCAATTATTCAATGAAGCGATTTGACTTGGTCCCCAGTATAACCTGGATTGGAGTTTGTCGACACGGCGTCATGGTAGTATGATGAGATGGACGGTCCTTTGTTCCGAATGTGTTTTCATTATCTATCTTTTCCTTCGTGTCAAATCGTCTTCTTGCCGCGCCATTTTAGAGAGACTATCGTGCCGTTCAAACTCTTGCACGTCGCAGAAGACCACCTTCGACTTTCCGAACTTCTCGTCCTCTTTCAAAGCGTTGTCATAAGGATTTCAGTAAATATTGTTCCATGATCCTTCTACATATAACATATTGAACCAGACTGAACTGGTGTCCCAGAGTCTAATTTATACTTCATCATGTGGATTCTGGCGTAGCCAGTTATTGCTGCTGCTTTGTTCTTTCCCACTTCATACGAGGTAGGCTTCGCTCGAAAAAGCATGTATGACAATGGAATGGACACTATCAGGGTTCGAACCCGGACTACCGAGGTCATAGCTCCTATGTTATAGCGTCCATGGTAAAACGCTAGTGTCAACGCACCCAATCGGAGCGAGGAGGGCGGCCATCTTCTCTATGCACACAGTGGGAAGAAGGAGGATGGTGCAAGGGCGCTTCCATCCATGGCGCCGCGAGAGAAAAAGGAAAGAAGGTGGTCGCGACACTCATCTCGCCCGTTTCTAGGATCTGTGTGTTCCGATGCTTGCTCTCGTGAAGACGCTCAAGGATGGACTTTTAGCAGGATAGGGCCAGAGACCGATGTCATCCACCAAGGAAAATTTGGCGAGGGTATTCCACAGAGCTTTTAGAGATGCAGGAAGTCGTTATTCCATTGCCTGCGCGATGATGAGCACAACGATATTGGTAATGGAAATCACATACCATTGCTTGCGTGCGCACGATACAAGGAGCTCGTCACCAGATAGGATCTCCAGAGTCCCAGCTGCCTGTATAGTTGCTCTTCAACCAACTCGCCAAGCGCCCGCACACAACAACGGCCTCTCTTTCTGTTGCGAGTTCTCCAAGGACGCGTCTACCCCAAAATCTCGAGCTTTCCGTCCATCCCGAGTGCACGCGCCAACGAAAGGCGAGTCCATATTTCGACGTGCACTCAGTGTGGCCTACTATTTTGAGCTCTTCCTCTGGACACTACAACTCATGAGAGCTGTGTGAGAACGGATGTATGTGCACTGTCCGATGAGGGTGCTCGCACAGAACGCTATAGTTTGATGCGCATATACACCATTTTCCTCGGGGCGGAGGAACGAGACAGAAGGGCCGAAAGCTAAACAAAGTATCGAAATCGGGATACTGGGTCGTACAAGAATGCACAATCAGATGGTGATGAGTGTAGATTATGGGGAATTGCGCAGTGTTTCTCAGATGAGCGATCTTTAGGGAGAGGAATAGGTGGATACTACGTCGTTTGATGTTGATGGGACGTTCTGGATGTAGCTTGGTCACTTGTATGGCACGCGTTGGACGTCCTTAACAGATGATCAGAGAACGGCGGACGACAATCATGGCGAGGAACACACCATTTGCTATACAGTCGCTTCCTGCCCCCATAACCTCACTGCTGCCTGCATAACCCTCCCGAACCAGACTGCTCATGTACCCAGTATTGATATTAGGTGTCCTTTGAGGACCACTCGTTGGGGTGCTTATGAGAGTCTGCGTTAGTCGCTGTAGGGAGGAAAAGCTGATGGTTCCCCGGGGCGATATTCACTGCCTACTGGCGAGGTAGATTCGTGCTTGCCCAGGCAATATCGGATGAAGGCAGCTACGGACTCGGGATAGCCTCTGTTGGCTTGCTGCTGCCACGGGCGCAATAAGGGACTGCCTGTAGGACACGCGTTCAGATAAACTTCAAATGCAAAGGATCGAGAGACGGACCTGGAAAACGAGCGTACTGCTTCCCAAGAGATCTTCGGTCCATTGTACGAGCGTTAGTCGCGCGCTAGCTAGAGCTACCACCCTGGGTTATCTGCATGCTGTTAGCGTCGAGCCGGTATGCAAGGAAGACACGTACCGAATGGTCACTGCATTGATTCTAGGTGAAGGTGAAGGTCCATCCACATCGTATTTCATGACGATCACTGGTCAAGGATATAGGAAAAGAGCGAGGAGGCGCAGAAAAACTCTGTCAGCGAAGACTTCAGTCCAGTTGACAGCGTCGGGTTCCCTCGAGGTAATAGTGGAACACGCTAGTAGACATGCTGCGCCTTCATCCACATTTTGTCGACTTTGGCAAGTGTTGGAGGAAATGTTGACCTTAACGGACCTAAGAAAACGACACCAGGGGAGACAGTTGACGTTGATGGTCGGAATAAAGCAAGTCAAGGAAAATGCCGAGCGGAATTGCCTCTTCCCGTGACCAACCTTCCTCTGAGACTAAGTATTCTATCGGCCTTGTTGCCCTCTCGCTACCAGGCTACCATGCGCGCGTATGCACATGCTTGATATCTATCTCATTAATTGCAGTCCAATTTGACTAAAGGATGAATGGGCTCATTCGTCAATCGACCTCACAGAACCGTTACAGGATCATGAATATCGTTTCTGCCATGCCGCTAACGCTCGAAGGAAGCAAGATCCGCCGCACATCGCAATGTCGTGAATCGTTCGCTAGACAAGCTCGTTTTTTTACCTGCGGATAACAGAAGATAGTTGAATGCACATCAATGCTCTTCAACTGTGTCAAGCTAATGGGATTTTTGTTCAAATAGCGCCTCCGTACGCGTCACTTAAAGCGGGTACTAAACATGGTTTGCCTTCAAGTTCCACCAGAGGGTGTGCGCGGAGGGCAAATCGCGTTCTCCTCTTGGCTCTGGCTTGTGAACGACCTGGAAAACATGGAGTTGAAGAGGCTCGTGTAACGGCACTCATAGCCAAGGAGGAACAACTATCTTTCCCCCTTACATGCTCGACCAGATACAAGACATGCTGTCCACCGCTTGCGATGGTGACGATATTTCTTAATACGTGACCAGCGCCTTACAGGAACCGTCCCTCTTGATTACCTTTTCCTCCCTTCTCGGGCGGCCGTTTTGATTCCCGCAAGATATTCATGGACACTCCCCACTCCTTAACTCTTCCAGAGAGGAAGTCGCTGCAGAGTAAGAGGAAAGTCCGATGTGTCTTCTATGCATGGCTTGTGCACGCGGATTGGAAGACGTCGTAAAGGTGTAGACGTGACTTTTTGGGACTTTTTGAAGGAGAACGCGTAACAGATCGAGACCCTACGTCGCGGTGAGGCACATCCATCGCCATATCTCTACCAACGGGCTCTAGACAGAGAAAAGTTCCGTCCTCGACCGGTTGGATAACAATGGTATGGTTTCATATTATCCCGTCTATCACCTTCTGATGATCTGCCAGGGGGTGGGAGAAACATTTCCAGCGCAAATGTGAATCAGGCGAGGGTTACAGGAGATAACGAGACCTTTGACAAATGGAACGTTCCCGCTAACATCAAACCGCACAGTACCTGGTATTTGACGAAGAGATTACAGGGTCAGAAGTGTTTCGCATACATGAATATAGAGAACAAGTGTATGGCCTGGGCTTGGCACGCCAAAATTTTCTTTGGCGACTACGAATGAATGACGCCGAAGCTGTGTATAACGGAAATGAGACTGAGAACGGGAATCCGCCGGTGATAAGGAACATGCAGTCTTTGTCTGCCTAGCGCTCAGTAGCAAAATGGAAGTACCTCAATGCGCTGCCAACCCCCTGCTCTGCAACCGTTCGCCACGTCGTACCGATAGACACGCACAGACCTCGATGCTCAGGTACAATCTTTGAGTAGACCAGGATGTGCTGTTTAGGCTTAGCATAAGTTAATTGAGGAGTTAAAGCGGATAAATAAACATCCAATGGAGGATAATAAATAGATTTTAATTTTCTTTTTGCTTTCTAGTTTAATCAACTGCCGGCGGCAGCCAGTCTTGGTTCAAATTAATGAGCTAATAGTAATAAACACCAACACCAACACGATCACGCGTTTTGCACACGCGTCTTCTGATTTTGCATTTGAAGTTCATCTGAGCGTGTATCTGGTAGCACGCCAATGGATATAATTTCCGACCAGAGTCCGCGAATCCACCAGTACTAGTCGGAGATCTATCTATCTTTCATGGGGTACAGGACTGACCCGAATTTTCATCCCAACATCCCAACGAGTGGCTGTCGGAGAATGCCTAACAGAAATGGAGACCTCTGTTATCTTCTTTGGAGAAGTTGGCGAGACGTTTGGTTCGGGAGGAAGCACGCAGGCACCGGGAAAGTTATGGTGGGGACTCCGAACAGGATGTCGGTAGGACTGGCCGTATAGCTGATGGTGTGTTCCTTGCCATTATCATCGTCCACCGTTTTCTGACCCTCTGTTAAGGGTGATGTCGCGCTATGTTAACAAGCTTCTCACCATCCGGAACGTCTCAAACGATGTAGTTCCGATCTCCTCGTTCTTCGTTCATCCAAGGAGGATCAAGCGACGTTCAGTCCATCGTTATAGATCTGAACCTCCTCACGAATGGCCAGCGTAAGGGATATACGCGACCTCATACTTGCATCGATCCACGGTCTCTAGCTCAGCGTGCATCGAGTGGATGTTCACGTCAAGATAGACCAGCCTTAGGTTGGTGCGTGCACTCTGGATGTTAGATGACGTGTTATGGTGCCGACGGACGGCTCGAGCTTTGAAGCCGACGCGTCTCTGGAGAACAGAAGGTCGCGCGGGTGCTATTCCGCCTATCGATGTATTCTCGCCGAGTCATTCGGAGGGTGATTATCCAACCGACTAGGAGTTCCATTGGGGTGAGATGCCGGGTGGAAAGTTGTTGACACCGTATTGACGAGTGGGTTGCTCGCCGGCTCGGTGATAATAGCATGCACCGGCAATGGTATGTGGTCTTCATCTTCAATATCGTTCTTCTAACCATTTGAATTGGTCAGGCGACCGGACAAAGACTCTGTCAATTAATATACACATTTCGAATCTTAGTGTACGAGAGGATTTAGAAGCGTACAACGAACACCCGGCTACCTCTGTTTTGGAACAAAAGGTGATTGATGTTGATGTTTCCGACGAACCAATGTGCGTCCTCTGCACCTGCAAGCCTTCGAATTTCACTGATGCCATGCAGGATTGTCCCCGCCGGCTTATGGACTTGAGTTTACGGTTTCAATTACAGAAGCCGCCGTTCTCATCCTTCCAAATGGTGGACACTACGAGCCAGAACATCCTGGCAAGCTACAGTGTACTTTGTGCAAAGCCCTTGCTATCAGTATACGTACCAAGTCTGCATAGTCCTCAAGGATGCCCCAGATACAACAAGTGCTATCCTTGGGCCGAGGCTTGTTACTCGCATCCTCAGCACTCCCACGGCACAACCCTAAAATTTTCCAGCGGAATATCGCGCAGCTACAGGCACTACCACAAAACCGACTCTCGTTTGTGCAGATACTGTATATCCGTTCCTGATCATCATCTTCACCGGCGGTGATAGTACTCGAAGAGCTGCCGGTCAAGCCTAGGGCTATGAGCCAAGGAACTAGTAGGCCAGCCACCAGGAGGAAAAATGTGTGCGCAAAACGAGTATCACCCTAATGGCCTCAGACTTCTTTCCGCCGCTTCTTCAGCCTCCAGGAGGATATCAATGATGGGCTGTCATTTTCTTTCGTACGAGCCGTAGATGCTGAAGTACAACTGCAGAACCATGATGCGGGATCCAACTGCAAAATGATTGCTCGACTATGAAAAGTCGGAAACCGGTCCATCGACGATGGATGCCTTCTGCGGTTGGCAGGCTGACATATCAGTTTGGCAACTCCCCTGGCAGGGTAAGATGGGTATCAACGTTTCCGTGTCGGACACATGTAATGAATTCGTATTGCTAGACGCCCATCCATCGGCTACAATAAATTAATATATAGTGCTATTGGCTTCGTAGGGCTACTCTAGTTCACCTTCCTTTCCCCAACTTCCTAGTGCCACGATCCTCTTAAGCGCTCTGAGTACTGACACCCTGACGCTCGCCAAGTCATGGCCGTGCCAATATCGTCCAGCGTGGAATCGCAACCCCCTGCCGGTTCTTCGTCTAGTAGGCCCCACGCCCAAAGTATCGAGACAGCACCAACCCCTCATCCACCTCCATCGACTAAGAATACTAAGTGCAAGTGCCAATGCAATCCAGAATGCGATTGTGACTGTCCTTGTCTCGATCACTGTGTCTGTATTCGGGGACAAACCCACCAGTGCGAACAAACACTGGTGTGCGAGCACGTGTGCAAAAATCAATGTGGTTCACTCTTGAAAAGTTGCCGAAATTTGGTCGTCTGTATCGATGGAACAATGAATCAATTTGGACATTGGGTGTGCGGTTTTTCTTTACCTGTTTAGTAAATCTGATGCTGTTTCGCAGAACACCAATGTCGTTGAATTGCACAATCGAATATTGAAGGGAAGCAAGGACGCGAACCAACTCACATTCTATAGTAGCGGTATCGGGACGTATGTTCCTCCAACCACACATCGTCTGTCCACTTGGTTCTACAACATGATCGACTCGGCGATCGCAAGGTGATCCTTTAGGTGTCTCTCTTCTTGCGTCACACTGACCATGCTGACAATGTCAGGAATTTCATGAAGATTATCGGAAAAGCTTATCGGTGGTTAGCGGATCATTATCAAGATGGGGACAGGATATTTTTATTTGGTATTGTTTTTTCGCATAGCATGAGGTGCTCGGCCGTACTGATTCAGATCTAACTTGCAGGGTTTTCTCGTGGAGCGTATCAGGTTCGAGCACTGGCGGGGATGATCCAAAAGGTCTGTTTCTTTGACTTTAACATCGCGTTCTGGCCCCACTAGCCCCGCCCAGCTTGGCCTAGTATTCTCTGGAAACACAGGCCTGATTCCCTTGTGAGACCTTTTGCACAGCTGGTAGTGTGACATGTTCGAATCCCTAAACCGACATGTATCTTTCTAGCGCCTATGAACTGTATGCCAAGAGACATAGAGGCGAAGGCAAGAGAGTTCAAGCAACTCTGTTCTTGTCGATATTGAGCTCACGTATACCAGATATCAAAGACGAAGCAGATGCAAGAGCTTTAGCAGAAAATTTCAAGCGAACATTCTCAAGAGAGGTCAAGGCTCATTTCGTTGGTGTATGGTGTGTTACGCACTTGGCTCAACATATCAAGGCTCACTCTTACTGTAGGGATACCGTCGCTTCCATAGGTTTTATAAAGGGGAGTCCCTTGCCGCTGACCACTACCGCCTACCACATTTGCACTTTTCGCCATGGACTTGCTCTTGATGAACACCGTGTCAAATTTCTTCCCACTTACTTGGCTGGCGGATGGAATCCAAATCTGGAATTGGATGAATATTACAATCCCGATGACAAGCGGACAAATATTAAAGAGGTTTGGTTTGTGGGCAGTCATTCAGATGTGTACATCAGCACTATGTTTAATTTTGGACATTCTAACCCCTTGCTTCACAGTGGTGGAAGCAATGACCCACGTACTCTGAACCTTGGCCTTGTTCCTCTTCTTTGGATGGAAACTGAAGCAATTGACGCTGGTCTTCGCTTTGGACCACGAACCAAGTTATTTGGTGATTGGACATGGGATCACATCCATAAAAGTAGGCCTACGATATCACTGAGCTACTTCTGGCTATTACTCGAGATACTACCTATCAAACGGTACCGATACACTGATCGGAATGCTACTACTCGGTACTATCTTTCGTTGTTGCAGTGTTGTAGTGACGCTGATCTGGTTACAGAATGCCACATCTTGGCAAGGGTCGCTCAATTGTCCCTCGTCAGTATATCCACGTGTCTGTGGCCTTCAGCCGTGAAAAGTACAAGTCCAAAGCCACCTTTTTCGGTGACAAGACAACGAATATGGAATCTATCATAAGTATACATATAAACTCGGATAAGTTCGGCGACTTGTCCTGGGCTGACGAGTGGAAACATACCCTTGAAATGAATTTGTTTGATGATGCCTTTGCTCAGGGAATGATTACGCGGCTTAATTCCTTGGCCTCCGGGGAGCCTGGGACTCGAAATGATTCGGAAATAGCTATTAAGGAGGGGGTATGCCTGCTATGGCGTCTATCTATTATGGCTTTGTCCTGTGAGTCAGGTACATTGCATGTTGATTCATTCTCTCTCATCGGCATTCAGATCGAAGCGCAAAGCAAATATCGAGTGAAATTGGCAGTCTTGTGAAGATGCTCGACAAAGGCCATAATATTCGCATCCAAGCTGCAAGTGCATTTTGTCTCTTCCAACTCACAAAGCATGGTATGTTTTTGTCCCGTATTATTTTATATCTGAGACGAGAATACATATCAGGGTTTAGTGGACAGATTGCATCCGAAGAAAACGCATTACGAGAGCTTGAAAGGATGCTCAAAAGTAACGACCCGAACCTGCGAATTGCTAGCCTTCAGTGCCTCTCACAATTGGTCTTGGACTCCGAGTCTTGCAATGGAAATCCGCAACAGGGTACTAATTTGGGGAGGGCTACAGAGATACTCAATGAGCAAGCCATCTGGCCAGAATATCTTTATGATTACCTAGTCGACTCAGATGACCACTCGATTCAGCACGCCAGCTTGTCATGTCTATTGCGCCTGGCTAAATCTGGTTTGCGAATTTTTTCATGTTTGGTGCCTATGCGGAGTGACAATTTCCATCAGTTGATATGCGACGAAAGTTTATGGAATGTATTGACAAGTCGGAACATGCCAGTATGCCTTTTCTTTCTGATGAAGTGTCTACTATAATCGCTGACATCAATGGAAGAACGGTCTATTTTGGTTACAAAACTCTTGGAATATCTGAAGCAACCCCAGTCTGGGTTTCACGCTGCTTTAGCCCTCGGAAGTATGTCTACTTCACTGATTAACCAGAGGTCGGTTCGGGGTAGGGATAAGTATTACTGAAAGTATCGCTGTTGTCTAATACCACCAATTCATCAGCTCTTTCACTTCCTCAGACAAACGACCTATTTGATGGCCTGATTTCGGGCATCCGGAATGGAAATCCTATGGCAAAAGGGGCATATATGCAATGCCTCAGCGAATACTTTCAAGAAGGTAGAGTTCCTTATAAGAAAGGCCGTACTTCGCTGACAGCTAATTACAAGACGACAAGTTTCGCCGAATAGCTCTGCAAACAAACAACTTCATAGGAACATTGATTGCCGAGCTCTTCGGCACCAAAAGGCACTGTTCAATGACTCAAAAAAAGTTTGCAATGCAAGCATTATTGATCATTGTAGGCACCAAACTTAAAGGTACGTAGTATGTGCTACACGCTACCAAAATAGTCAAAGAAGTTGGTCTTAGCCCTTCCTTATGTCACCCCTGAATCTAGGGAGATAATACAAATGGTCCTTCAGGCTATATGTGTTGAATTTTGGCTCAGCGAGCGTGACGGTTCCATGCTTCTTCTCGGAATTCTATCCAACGGTAGGTCCTCCCGTGGCTCTCTAAACATTCAGGCCTGAACGCATACTTGACAGATTCTTTATTGCCTCTCAGGCTAGATAGGACGGAAGGTTCTTTTAAGGCTGAGGAATTTCCGGAATTTCGCATAGCTCACCCGGGTATGAAACTCGTGGCGGAGCTGATAATTTCTGAGATGGTTCAGTTAACTCAGTCGACGCGACCCCGGCGTCCAAACGACTTGGGTCACACTTTGTATCGGGTTCAAGCTTATCTTAATGTCCTTCATGACTATGGTGAGTAAGGGTTAAGTATGTGAGCTCGAGGGCGAGGATGACCTATCCTTAGATGTCTTGCGTCCGCTTATCTATGAACATGGTGCCATCGATACGATTATCACAGGTATGATGCACCGCATATCTCGAGAAAAGGCGGTCGAATTTCTCGAGTCGCTTGCTGGGCGCACCGGTGAGATGATCGTTTATATCGTTATGGTTTTAGCTGGCTTATAAAGTATGATAGATGGTGTTTATGCCACAGAACATGGCCGGCATTTTATGCCTCTGTTAATCGATATCACAGAGCTCGGCAGAAAGATAACAAGGAACGACAAGGACAAATTGGCTGCCATTTTCAAAAGGGACGGTATTAGGAACAACGGAGAGGGTGCACGACCACTGGCAAATGTCCGAGACGCTTTGAGGGCACTTGTACCTTATAGTGAGTGCGCTAGACCCTCCTTCAACGACGCTCACTCATTATTGATCAGACAATCTCCGGAAATACATTTTGGAGCCGAGCAACTTTGAGATAATCAAGAAGACCATCGATCTTCAAGATACCATACAAACTCACCGAGGTGATCGGGTCGAGGCTGAGATAGCTAGGGTCAAGTGCTTGCAGGCGCTCATGGTTTATCGTAGGTGATGTATTGTCAAGTTCCCTCACTTTCTCATTCCAGGATACCGCCAGCTGATGCTCGCAAAATGATGAATTCTGATCTGCTACGTCCGCTATTGCATGTGCATCAGGCTTTCAACGAGGAGCTAGGGTCCAGCCAGTGGCTAAATATGTGGCCAGAATACGACAAGCTACTGGAAGAGACATCGAAGAAATTTATGGAAAACGGTTTGTCCAATGCTCTCCGCCTTTTCACGTCGTCTCATGATCGAATCCAGTTGATGCAGATCATTTTGGTACTCTTGCTGAGGATGTCCAGGAAAGGCTGGGGCGGTTCGGTCAGCGTCCACAGCACCAGCCGATTGTAACTGCTTCTGGCGAGCAAAGTGTGACTGAGCACAACAGGACAAGCGACAAGTCACGGGTTCGCTGGGTGCAGTGGTTGAAACAAAATGCTTCCCCACATGATCAAGAGAGTGATGAAGTAGTGCTCCATCGCACAAGGCGGAATAGTGTCCGAGACCTGCGAGCCGGCCTCGGGGAAAGTATCGTCTTTTCTTTTTGATCACCTGAGAAAGATAGATAGATAAAAATACGAGTCTTCTGAATATATGGTTTATCGATTATTTTGGAAAAGAATATATCTGGGGAATCAATTCATCATGGCACTTGTCTACCTGCAAGAGCCCACCGTGTGAGCTACTTCTATTCAAACGCGCTTCCTTCGGATTACTTTCACAGATTGACTTGATGATTACTCAGTTCTGAGTTTACACCCGTCTGATTTCGATCGCTTCATCGACTGTCTCCCCGTATCATACTTGGGCTTAACTGCCCCCGATCGGCGATAATGTTGAAACCATACTGTTTCTTCCGGGCGGTGACACCAACACAATCAATGAGCTGCTTCATGGCCTCGCGAGCTGAAACGGGCCGTCTTGGGTTCTCTATTGCCATCTAATCGTTACGCGTTACCCTCCAAGTCTAATTCAGCATTAGGATGAACTTGGGGAACGTGAATCTCTGCAACATCCATTGCCTCGTTGCGGTACTAATCAAATATGTACACATCCTCAAGGCAGGTTCGAGCATTGATACGCAGGAAACGTGGTTTGGTACGGTAACTGAGGGACCACATGGACACTACACCAGAACTGATCTCTCGTGCAAGCCAAGCATCGCCAGAAAAACATTGCTAGAAAACCTAATATGGTCACTGTCGGGGTTCGAACCTGAGCTACACGAAGACTTTGCTCCTATGTCATAGTGCCACGGTAGGTGTCAACCTGAAGCCACGCAATCGGAGTGAGGAGGGTGGACATCTTCACGGGACGAGCTGGCGGTTCCGTCGAAAGTTTCACCTGCGAGAGAAAAAGGAAGAGAGATGATCGTGAGTTCTATAGGACACTCGTTTCGCCCGTGTGACGCCTGTGGGTACGCCGTTTTGACAGGAGACAGTGAAGTTGTTATTCCGTCGCCTGCGTAATAATCAGAATGACGATATTGGATGTTAAAACTACATACCATGCCTGCGCCAACTGTGCATTCATCACACCGTGACCCGATGGAGCCTCCCTATTACCTGTATTATCGCTCCCCAGCCGACTCGCTGAGCACACCACGCACAGCAACGACAGGGAGAGTAGCGACGTTGCTTTCTGTTACGAGTTCTCCAAGGGAACCCGTCTGCACCACGACACGTCATCGTCCGTCCCGCGCCGTTCGCTGAACGTCTCCTACTATTTTGAGCTCTTCCTCCAGACACCATCCCCTCTGTCAAGTTACGAGAATTGTGAGTGAACGGACGTATGTGCACTGTCCAGGGCGCTCACTCAAAGAGTGCGATATGATTTGACGCGAGTACAATGACCCACATGTACACCATTTCCATCCGCATTATCCATACTAGGCGGCGCATAAGAGCGAAGGAAAAGGACAATCGTGTCCGAGAGCAAAAAAAAAAAGACGAAATCGGGATAATAGGTAGGTGGTCGAAACTTATACACAATCACGAGATGATGAAGCGACTCGAGTGTGGATTATAGGGGAGGAAGACGCATCGTGCAGTGTTCTTTGGCCGAGCCCTGGGCCAAGGGAGTGGTATAGGTACGATACTACGTCGTTTGATGTTAGCAAAATGCTTCGGATGTTGAAAAGTTTGGCTACCTGGTGTGGCACGCATTGACGATGACAGAGGGAGAGACGAGCGATGTCACCTTCAACAGATGATTAGAAGCGGTGGACAACGATAACGGTGGGGAGCACCCCATTCGCTTACTGCCCCGCCGCCTGCATAATCCATACCGAACCAGACACTGCACGATCTCACATAGCCGTCGGTACCGCCCGTTGCGGTGTCGATGAGAGTAACCAGCTGCTGTAGTTCCCCAGGTGATATTCAGTGCATACTGGTGGGTAGATTCGTGCTTGATGAGGCCATATCAGATGAAGGCAGTTATAGTCTCGGGTTAGCATTGGTTGGGAAGCGTCTCTGTCGGCGTGCTACTGTCACGAGCAAAATAAGAGACTGCATGTAGGATACACGTTGAGATAAATTTCAAATGCAAAGTATCGAAAGACCGACCTGAAAAAAGAGTGCCTGATAGCGCACAGCCAATCCCAGTCGCATCTTGATTCTTTATTGTGCGAGAACAGCTCGTCACGCGCTGGCTGGCTAGAATTACCAACTTGGATCACATGTATGCCGTTAGCATCGAGCTGATATGTAAAGAAGAGGCATACCGAATGGTCACTGCACTGGATCTAGGTTTAGCTGAAGGACCATCCACGGATTCTCTCCTGAAGCTTAAAGCTTAAAGCCTAAAGGACGCGTCGTCCATCCCAAGCCAGATTCCGCTTCCTCATTGATCAGCCTGCCTGCTTTCCAGATTCCTCTGTTGGCGTATGATTTCCACGCGTATGACCTTGATGACATGGCCCAGAGGCAAAAGGAACTTGAAAGGGAAACAGTAGTCATGGTTGGAAGCTAAACCTCGTTCGGCATTTGCCTAGTTTTAAGCGGGCCTTCTCTCTCTCCTCCTCAGCCTTTTTTTTGGGGCACTACCTACCCAGCGGACATGACGTGTGAACGGGATGAAAACTCGTCTTTCCTGCTCTGTCTCGTAGTCTTCGATTGCTTGCATTGATCATTTATGACAGAAACCTTTGTACCAAAGTTCTAAATCTCGCGCTCGTTACAAAAACGCTCTAATTTAGCCTTAGCTCTGTCAAGCACCACTAAGGTTCGAACTTTGGATACAGAGGACGTTATTTCTGTGTCATAGCGGTACAGTTCAATAGACCGCATTCCTCGGTGATAAAATGTCGTCTCGGCGACAATGAAATTAGCATTGTTCAA
Source organism: Armillaria nabsnona (assembly GCA_030407065.1). Classification (NCBI taxonomy): domain Eukaryota; kingdom Fungi; phylum Basidiomycota; class Agaricomycetes; order Agaricales; family Physalacriaceae; genus Armillaria; species Armillaria nabsnona. The sequence goes on along the minus strand of JAUDQA010000038.1, from coordinate 63,725 downwards.
TCAAATGTGTACACATCCCGATGGTAACGATGAAAGGTTCGAGCATTGATTATGATACACGGTAGACGCAGTTTAGTGCAAAAACAGAAGGACGACATGGACGCTACACCTGAACCGGTCTCTCTTCGTACGAGCCCAAGCCTCGCTAGAAAAACTTAGTTAGACGAGGTAGCGTCAAATATAGTCACTAGCAGGGTTCGAACCTGAGCTACACGAAGACTGCTTTATAGTGCCATGGTAAAACAATAATAGCGTCAACTTGAACCCAAGCAAGCAGAGCGAGGAGGACATCATCACGGGAATGAGCTGGTGGTTCCGTCCAAAGTTTCGCCTGCGAGAGACAAAGGAAGGGAAATGAGCGCGAGTTCTATAGGACACTCGTTCTGCCCGTTTCTAGAACCCGAGAGCCGAGTCGAGGAGTTCTGGTGGATTCTAACCGGCGACCTTCTCCTTCAATTCCGAGCGTAGATCTATCACCAGAGCCCTGTCTCGTATCAAAGCTAGCGCTCGATCCGTGGGTCAACGTGCCAGTGCTCGCGCTTGTGGAAGTTTAACAGGAAAGAATAGAAGGGTGCCATGCGACAGCACTATCCGCGCGGGACCTAAACAAAGCGAATTCGGGAAGAGAAACTTGCAAGCACGCCTGTGAGTCAAGGACGTTCCACCAGAAACTTGAATATTGATCAGAACGACGTCATTGGCGATGAAAACCACATACGATTGCCTGCGTGCGGACGATATAAGGAGTAAGGGTACCTACTACCGAACCTCCTGAGTCGCGGTCGCCTGCACAATCGCTCCCCAACCGACCCGTCAAGCAGCAGCGACAGCTAGAAGAACGGCTTCTTTCTCCAAGGACGCGTCTGCTTGAACTACGTCCATCCCGAATGCACGCGCCAACCCAAGGCAAGTTTATATTTCGCCGGCCATTATCTCAAACTCTTCCTTCAAACAATGCATCCCTCCCCGTCAAGACATAAGAGTTGTGTGTGAACGGGCATATGACGAGGGTGTCCTGTTCAAAGCGCTATGATTTGACGCGAGTACGATGATGTGCATATACACCACTTCCCTCCCCATATCCAGGCGCAGAAGAACGAAGTACAAGACCGGTCGTGGCCGGGAGCAAAAATGGAGCACCGAAATCGGGATGCTGGGTAGGCATTCGAGTTTCGAGCAAGAATGTATATGATGAAGCAACTCGGGTGTGGATTATGGGGAATCCCAGTGTTATTCGAATGAGAGCCAAGGGAGAGGGATTTCTTGTTTGATTTGGTTACTAGTATGGCGCGACGTCACCCTTAACAGATGGTCAGAAAGAGGTGTCCGACGATAACGTCGTGGAACTTACTATCGGCTATACGACCAGGCCTACCAACATCCTGTTCACTGTCCCCATAGCTTGATCCCCCCGGACCGCAGATGCAAATTATATCGGAAGACGGACTTGTAAAACGAGCACATGATGCCTGCGCATCGTTATTATCCGTGTGCAGCCTAGGATCTGGTATCGAGAGAGAAATGGGGTTGTTGGAGTAGCAAAAGGTAAATACTTCAAGGTGACTGATGACGTTCGTGCTCAGGCTGCGCCCAGCGCCGCCTTCATGCACATCTCGTCGACTTTGGCAAGTGCTGAAGGAAGTGTTGACCTCAAGGGACCTTCGCTCCTTGAGCTGGAGTTGAGTGCTGAGTGCAGCGCTGAACGTTCGAACCGCTGAGAGGTCGAGGCCCTATCTGAGTTTTTGCTAAGAAGACGACGACGTAAATCGAGAGGCTGCCGGTGGCGGCAAAGTCAAGGAAAATGCCGAGCGAAACTATCTCTTTGACCAACCTTCCTCCATTTGAGACCGTCTCTATTGGCCTTGTTACCAGGCTGCTACGCGCATACTTATATGCAGGCAGTAGCACGATGCGCGACTGTCCGAAGGAGTGATGGAACATTTAGAACAGTAGGATCTTAATTTCGAGATATGTATCGTCTCTCCCTACTATCTGTTAACTTACCATGCTTGATATCTATCCCATTAATTGTAGTCCATGATTTTTACTAGATGAATCAGCGCTTAGGTCGATATTTTACATGCAATCATGGAGCCGTTACACGTCTCTGCTGTGTCGCGCACGCTCGAAGGAACAAAATCTGCCTGTCAATCAATACACCGCAATCCCACGTATCTTTCTAAAGATGAGCTCGTGCTTTCCTGCGGGCTGCAGATAATAGAAGACAGGTACGCTTTGAATATTCATCGCGTGTGGAGCTCGAGATTTTTGTTCAAATAGCGCCTTCAAACCTGCCTCTCACAACCATGACCAACCATCCCGGTATCTTCAAGTTCCCCAGCCTAAATTGTTTCCATTTGCCTTGCTGCCTCTCACTACCAGGCTACTGCACGCATATAGCCAACAGTACAGCACGACCCTCCGGAAGGAACGTTTGAGATGGGATCCTCATTGCTCTCTAGCTTGATATCCCTGTCTCATTAATCGCAGTCCACGTTTACTAAAGGGTGGATGGGTGTTTGATTTGATATGCTACATGCGCCATCGATGTCACAGAACCGTTGCATGAATACCATTCCTGCCATGTCACGACCGCTCGAAGGGAGCAATCGCAGCCAATCAACATTCCGTAAATTCGTGCGTTGGTCGTTCTTCAGAGATGAGCGCGTTGTTCTCCTGCAGATAATTGAAGACAGGTGTGCTTTGAACACCCTTCGCGCGCCAAGCTAATGAGATTTTTGTTCAAATAGTACCTTCAACTACGCGTCGGTTCAAGCATGTACCGAACGTGGTTTGTCTTCATGCTTCTATTTCAACCATGACTTGATATCTGCTTCGCTTTTCCGTCTGGAGGTGTACGCGGAGGGCCCTCGCTTAGTGCACTCTGAGTGGACGACCCGGAAAACATGGGGTTGAAGAGTTCCCCGTCACGAGGTTCACAGCCAAGAAATTGCCATCTATCCGAGCGCTCGAGATGCTGATCACTCCTTGCGATGACACCGTCTGGTCGACGACATTGCTTATACGTGGAACCTGACGGAGAGGGATTTGGACGAATCGCCCACCTTTCATGACGGATCCATATTAGAGAGGAACCGTCCGTCTCGACTGCCTTTCCATCCCTTCTTTCCCCGCAAGCCATTCGTCGATTCACCTCCATCACCATCATCCGTACCAGTTCCCACTCCTTCCAATATTCATCCAGCTATCGCATTCTCCCACTTGATGAACCAAAGCAAGCCAATGCAGAGTAATGTGAAAATCCGACGTGGGTACTACTCAAGTCCATCTATACATGGCTCGTACACGCGGACTGGACGTTGGCGTAGCTGTGCAAGAGGAACAGGTTTGAGGGACTCGGAGAACGCGTGGCGGATCGACTCCCTACGTCGGGATGAAACACATCCAGATTGCCAAATCTCTACCAGTGAGCCATAACTAGTCATGGAGGGGAAGGGATATCCGCTCTCGGCCATCGTTCCTCGTGCGCTCATCCCATCGTATTTGGAATGGCAGCGAACATAGAGGTGATAACAATGGTATGTTCTCCTATTATTATCCTCGTCTATCACCTTCTGATGAGCTGCTAGGGGTGGAAGATTGTCTGCCACAAATGTGGATCATGCTGATTGCTACAGCAGGTAACGAGGCTTCTGAACAACCTGGAACATCTTGCTAACATCGAGTCACACAGTACCTTATCTATCCCGCTCCCTCGCTCCTGTCGGGTGTAGGTCTCTTGGCTGGGAGCACGTCCAAGCGCAGGGGAAGAATCTTCGGAAGCTGACCAGATGCCTAGCGAGCCGGCTTTATAGATACTTCCGGTATTTGTAACTGTGGATGAAAGGCCCAGGCCCGTGGATGATCGTGACAGATCGCGATCCTTATGCTTGAGGAGACGCTGCACGCAGCCATGGTTGTGGCAGTGGCGACATTGAGCATCGTACTACATAGTGGTGACGGGAAGAATGATGAATTACGTCCATCGTAAGTGTTGATTTCGAAAGTTTGCTCATAAACGCCGAACCTCATGTGTTGTTTGCGTAGTGTACACGACTCTTTACCATATTAATCGCCCGGAGATGCTGCATTCTATGACTTGTTTTCCATCACCGAAGAAGACTGCGGCTTTTTTACAGGCGCTCTTTGCTATAGGCCAATCAATTCTGGAAGTGATGCACAGCTGTGGGTGCTGTTAAATAGACGCCCTTAGTTTCTTACACATACATATATAGCAGGAGCATCCTTTTTCTTCCCACAACTTCTTGTCATGCCAGCACAACAAGTACGAGCTCAAGACACCTACGTCTCAATGTTAATGCCTGAGGGTCACGGTTATCCGCTGTGGCTTCCAGACCTGCCTAACAATCTTCCTCGTGAATATACTGCCCGTGGAATACGAGTCGGCGATCTTGGATATTTTGACCGCGCTGGGGAATTCGTGTACCTCTTTAATGTGTCCAAGGGTGCTGACCATCCTATCAATCGGAACAGAACTCCTCCCGACTTTGTACAACTGAGAGGCATTCCTGAAGATAATGTACGAGGACGGCCGGACAGGTACATGGGAAATACAAAGATATATTGTATTTCTCAAGAACAAAAGTCGACTGGTGCTGATCTGTCGGTCGAGATACCGTGTGTTTTCTTCTCCACCTTCAAGTCTTCCCTTTTGGACTGATATCATATAGCATCGGCCCCGCTACTTTGGGTGCGAATGTTGAATTTGAATTCAGCAGTTCGAGCACGCGGGCCGCCTTCCTTGTACTTCCAAAGGGCGGAACATCTTACCAATCCGAATATCCCGTCAGGTTCCAAAATCATGCACTCAGCTATGGCGCTAGCTGGTATAACTATGCCTGCAATCAGGGCAGGGACATCCCCAACAACATGCTATACCTCGTGACTGGATGCGTCAAGTGTTCCTGCTGGGGCAACGCATCCTACTCGCATTGGACCGAGTCCAGAAAAACATCGTTGAGACTCTCGGCTGCTGAATTCAGCAGCGGAGGACTACACTATAACTGGGAGGTAGACACTGAGCATCCCGTTTATTCCCGCAGTCACCCTGGGCCTCCTAGTAACGACCGCCACAACGAGGGACCACCAAGCACTCATGAGAATCAGACAGTTTTTCTGAGCGGATACGCGATCACTGTCCAATCTCAATTTTCGCTCACTGGGAAGAAACAGGTGGCAAAGATAGACCTGATCGACGCGAGCAGTTCTGACCTGCCACAGGCCTGGCCTTCAAAGCCAAGCCGCACGGGCACAACCTCAGGGACCGCCCAGGTGAGCCCACTGTTTTCTTTTTGCAGGTCAAATTGTTAAATTATGATCGCAGGATCATAATGCGGGGGTGAAGAAGGGTACGACCAGAAGACCACTCAATCATGACGATCCGGAGTTAGATGAATCCTCATATGATGAGCTACCTGCATATTCAGGAGGCGGGGTACCCGAATCTTCAAAAGACGAGTCAGACACTGATTTGTTGGCAGTGGATCCTCCCTACGGCCAGGCTGACACGTCGGTCCAGGTTCAACCCTTCCCGGAGCGGGGCGAGGTGAGTATAAATACTTCAGTGCGGTGGAAATGTACTGAAGTCACATTTCTAGGTTGTCCATCCAGCAGCGTTGATAAATAACTATATACTGGCAACCGTAAGTAGTCCCTTCGTACGAACATATTCCGGCTCACCTTCCTTGTACCGACTCTAGTACCGCGACGCAACTATCGCGATCACTCATGATGACTTCGAGTGGACGGGTATGGAGAACAAGGTGTGTTACTTGTCCCTTTGACAGGACTCCAGGTTTTGTCAACAGGACTCCTAGATTCACAATCCACTTGATGTTGTGGAGCTTGCGAACTATGTCATTGATAATGATCTTGTCTTTATCAATGAAAGTAAGATATTTCCATTATAGTTTTACTCGAGCCGTAATTCCTTTTTCAGGTGAGACAACACCTAACGGATGGGTAGCAAAACGACGGGATAAAACTTTTGCTCGGTAAGACGTCAAGGACATAAGCTTTTTAAATGACAAAAACTGATTGGAACCATTCTCCGCGTAGCCAAAATGATATCTTTGCACTCGTCATTGGAATAGACAAATACCAGCACAAGGAATACAAGGATTTACAGAGTGCCTGCGGCGATGCTGATAAATTCGAAGCATATCTCCTCGAGGACCTGCAAACTCCGAAGGCAAATATCGTTAGTCTTCGCGATGGAAAGGCGACAAGATCGGCCATCATTGATGAGCTCATCAAGATGCCGGACATACGACAACATGTAATCATTATATATTTTGCGGGGTATGGCGCCGCAACTACCAAGCCAAAAGAATGGACAAATTGGGAGACTCCTAACAATGAAATCGGGATGCTTTGTCCGACCGATATTGGTATCGTTGACGAAAACGGTCATGTTGTTGGCGGTATTCCAGACAGGACAATCAGTCAACTTTTGAATATGTCGTATTCCCCAGGCGGTAATAACATTGTACGTCACACACTTTCAAATTCCATACTCCGTAGTGAACTCCCTTTCAGACATTGATACTCGACTGTTCTTATGCTGGCTTTCCAAGTGATACGCAGAAACCTGACGATGTGCCAGCAGGTGCCGAACGACGTCAGATTTTTAATCCACCAAAGCTTTCTCCGAGTTGTGATCAACAAATCTACTCCGGACCTGGATCGGGAGATGTCCCGAAATTTGGATCCTCGCTTCTGGATTCGTATGTTCTCTTGACGGCGTGCAGTCCTCTTCAGTTTGCCTATGAGTCACAAGGGGAAGGACTTTTCACTCGAGCATTGCTCAAGGTCACGAAGGGACAGCCAATAGGCAACCTGACGTACAAATCATTGATTCATAGCCTTGATATGCCAGGATAGTGAGTAATGATCTTTTAACCTGCACATTTCGATATTGAGCAACTTGTTTGAATAGCCAGACACCACTCTTGGGGGGGAGAAATCGATGGTTATTTGATTCCCGACGCTATACTGCTGATAGTTCTCGGATCCCTTGCCATCATGAAAAGGACCGGCCCTATTTTACTCTATATGCCGGATCTGATCACGGTATTACGGCTGGTTCTGTTTTTGAGATATACAGAACGGATCTTACTGACAAACAGTCTCCGTTAACTACTGCGACTGTGGAGAGAGTGGAGGCCTGTGTCTCCTTCCTCAAGCCAGTGGACCAAACTATCTTCATCATACATAAGAGTCGTCGTATCTGGTACGCGCGATCCGTGGACAGTCTTGGCCTTGGATTTACCATCTATTGCAACAACCGGAACTTCCTGGCCCATATTCTCGACGAGGGAGTCGGATTGGGGCTCGTGGATCCCCCTAGCTATGTTAGCGATCCGCGACTGGCGGATCTCTGCTTGACGGTAGATGGCAGGGTCGTTTTCTATGACCTAGGTGACAGTGTAGGTGTCTTCAGCCATAGCGTGGACTTTTCTCCGAGGTTCTCTCATGCCTCAAATGTTGATGCTATCGCTGAAATTCGAAACATCATTGCCTACTATGCACATTTCATCTCCGGAATCCTGATGCCAAGTCTGCTTCCCGTAACCAAGCTCGTCTCCATTGGAATGAAAAAAATCGGGCCCAGTGGAGAGGGTAATCTACCTGTCGGTGAAGATCCGCCGCCTAATGTTGCAAGAAGATTCGCCGGACTCAGCCCATCTCCTGAAATTCAAGAACGGAGATATGGGTTCACCATCCATAATACATCTGATGTCCCTCTATATGTCTCTTCATTGGTGTTCGATACAAATAACTTGAGCATAAGTGCGCCTGCATTGTACCCTTTGATGTTGCTTGACCTTTACTTTCTCTAGCAACACTCTATTACCCCGCCACTCGCCTTGAGCCCCACAGTACCGTTACGTTTGACAGAAGCAGAATGGAGTGGCAACCACTCACTTTCTCCCAGATAGGCCAAAACGCAGGCGTCACCTCCCTCAAACTCTTCGTGACTGAGGAGCCAATCGACCTGGATATCCTCTCACAGCCATCACCTCTTGCTGAAGGGAGCGAACGACATATCAAACGTAGGGCCTGGCGCCCATCTACTTATGGAAAACGTTGGGCCTCGATGACCATTCCTGTCATACTGAGAAGGTATGATCTCATTGTTTTAGCAAGTCAGTAAGTTTTAATAGTGATTTATGTTGGAACTTGGGAAGGGAGACACCTTGAAACCCTGACGCACGGGAAACATGGGGACATTGATTAAGCATCAGGGATATTTTACATGGGGCATCGGGTGTGCGGGGTTTAGTATACCTCTCTTTTTGTCATTGTGAATGTTATTTATGCACCAAATTGGAGTCGGTGATGAGTGAGTGCTCCATAATCGATTCCGACCGAAAACCTAAGAGTCGAGAGCCGGATTCAAGTTTGCCCTAGACGAGTACGGTTGTGTGTTGCCACTCAAGTACACTAGTGTACTTGAGTGGCAACACACAACCGCCTTCCCAATTTGCACGGGTGGAGGGAAGCGAGTGGAGCAACGGCATACTACCACTCGATACTCAATGGTCATATCATCACGAGGAGAATCGAATCGAATAGCAAATCCTTAGGACTAATTCAGCGCTTTGTATCTCTACACTTGTTTGCGGCGTGAGATTTTTTCTCTTTCAGTACATATGTGACACCCACGTATCGTCTAAGTTTCCGTTTCGATACATCGACAAGAGGTACTCGGGTGGTGGCCAATGCCCGGTCGAGGAAACACGTCTACAAAAAAGTCTACACGAATCTCATCTCGTAAGAACAGCAGATAAACCCTAATAATCTCTCGTAAAGACATTTGCTCGCGCCGTATCTGAAGGTGACCGTTAGTCATACTAGGAACTTGGCCAGGAACGATGCATCAGTGGTTCACTCATCCATGCAATCGGCGCGCGTTGCAGGGTTTGACTAGGTGAAAGGAGAAGCCTTCGTTCCCCGAGCGAAATCCATTGTGTGCATGGACCTAAGCGAATATGGTTACTGGGGAATCACCATCAGGTTTCGAACCTGGACGACCAAGTATGCTGCTCTGCCATGGTAAAAGTGTAGTACAGATACCCTGGGCCATGGTTGTTGGTGTTCCTCAATGGGCAGAAGGCGTAATTTTGGGGATGATAAGGGGATCGGGTTGTTCAGGTTTTACTTCGGAGACCTCGTTCCCAACGCAGAGTCGAACGCTTGCATCGACACAAAATAATTCGTGTCTCCGAAACTGAAGACGGACGCTACCAGAGTTCGAACCTCGAGGATAACGGCTCCTGTAATATAGCACCAGGCTATTAGCCGGAAGAGGGAAATGGAGAGAGCGTTGATTCGGGCTTCGGAGGGGCAAGTAGAAGATAGATACAGTGTTCGCGGCACGCGACAGTTGCGAGACATAACTTTGTGTTCAACGCTGCACAATGACCATGGCCGCGCTCGCGTCTACCTTCCATCCTCTGGTGTAGACGTCAACCTTAAATGCTTTGTTCCTGAGATGATCTCATGGCGATACTGCCGAGGGAGTCTTGCTGGAAAACCAATTCAGTATCCTCTCCAGCCAAGGTACTGCACTTTCTCGGATGAGAGAACTACGACAGAGCCGAGGGCAAAGATACTACATGGAAGCTGGGGTTTAGCAATACGTTTTGGATGTTGAACACTGCTCGCTACCTGCTGAATTCGCCATCCCCTGGTTGAGTTCCCAAACTTTTGAGACAGACGAGTAAGTCGCTGTCGAGCTCCCTGGTTGATACTTAGAACAGTAACAATCACGGCAGAGAAAACATACCATCACCGCAAGCTCACTTCCATAACCCGACATAACTTCCCTGTCGCTTGCATAATCGCCCTGCAGCCATCCACACTCGACGAGCCGGACCCAAATACAGCAACACCAAGGAACCATCAACGTATTCTCCGAGGACGCGTCGTCCATCCCAAGCCGGGTCCCACTTCCTCACTGATTAGCCTGCCTGCTCTTCAGATTCTTCCGTCGGCCCATGATTTCTGCGTGTATGGCCTCAACGAGATGGAAGGGCGAAAGGAAAGGAAAGGAAAGGAAAGCAGTAGTCAATGTCATAGTTGAAAGCCAAGCCTCGTTCGGCATTTGCCGTGGCCTGCTCAAAACCTTTCTTGCACGCCGGCGCACGACACGATCGCCTAGCTTCTTAATTACTCAAGGAAGCGACTATACAATTCCCTAGAACTAGGCCATTGCGCTTTATCGGGGTTCTTACTATCAGTACGAGCCAGCAGAGATGACGCGTGAATAGATCTGCTTCGTATTCTTCGAGTGTACGAGTCATTTATCAAAATTCGTCTTCTTGCCGTGCCCTCTCCACCAAGACCGACTCGACTCGTTGCCGGTCCAGGCGCGCGCCTTCCCTCGTGCACAACTAAAATATCGCCCTCATTACAAAAAGCTCTGGTCTAGTCTCACTACTGAGGTTCGAACCTCGGACACAGAGGACGCCATAGCCATTCGGGGTCGTGTTTCTACTACGGAGATGAATATCGGCAAGGATGAACCTGTATTGAGACGCAGTTTAGTGCAGAAACTGAGCTATGGAGTATACACCAGATATCACTAAAAAGACTATGGAAAACCGTCACATGGTCGACACTATCAGGGTTTGAACCTGGGGTTCCGAGGGCATTGCTCCTACATTATAGTGCCGTGGTAAGTAAAAGACCCATAAGTAGTATCAACCTGAAGCCGTGCGCGCAATCGGAGCGAGGAGGGTGGTCATCTTCTCTTTGCACACTAAGGAGTATTGAGCAGGCGTTTCCGTCCAGGATCTCGTGCATGGTGCCTGCGAGAGAAAAAAGAAAGGAGGCGGTCGCGAGTTCTCGTTCCGTCCGTTCCTATGTCCTCTATTCACGGAAGGCAGAGTTTTGCTTAAGGTGATTTGTGAAGGAGCAGGAACCGAGAGACGAGTAAGGGGACAGGTGAAATTCGTGTTGCTGTACTAATCAAAGACCTGCATGCTCTCTTCTCAAGCGCAGAGCTATCTCCCGAATCCTGACTGGCGCCAAAACTCAATCCATGGGTCGACGTGCCACTGGAAGACACTCTAGGATGATGGGATGGGGATGGACAACGATACCATCCGAGCTGGGCTTACCAAGGCGAATCCGGGGGAAACGCCTGTGGGTACGAGAGTAGTTTGAAGAGTGAAGTGGTTATTCCATCGCCTGCGTAATGATCAGAATGACAATATTGGTAGTCAAAACCATATACCATTGCCTGCGCGTGCGCTCATCAACATCACCTCAGAGTATCTGCCACCGTTGCTCGAGGGAACCTCCCGGTCGACTGCAACCAACTCGCCGAGCAGCACCTCTCTTTCTGTTGCGAGTTCTCCAAGGACCAAAAGCTCGAGCCATCCGTCCATCCCGAGTGCGCGCGCCAAGTCCATAATTCGTCGACCACTATCTCAAAATGGCACCGTCCAATTAGGAAAAACGCTATGGTGCATATACACCATTTCCCTCCGCGCGGAAGAACGAAGCAAATGGTCGGGCGGATTGCGAATGGGAGCCAAGCGAGAGGGTACTATGTCGTTCAAGCCGTTGAAAAGGTATAGCGCGACGTCACCCTGGAAAGATGGTCAGAGAACAGCAGACGACAATAACGGCGAGGGACACACCATTGGCTCAACCTACAGACACCCATTTCGCCGTCTCACTGCCTGCATCCTTATCAAACGTCGCATGATCCCGCGCTTCCCTCAAAGAAGATCAAATACGGCCTCCCTTTCTATCAGGCGTTCTCCCCGGACCAGTTGAGACGCGCCAGTCCTGTACCTAGTTTTCGTTCTTGATGTGGTCGGGAATCATCTCTGTCCGCAACAGAAACGTCAAATGCAAAGGCAGAGAAAACATACAATCTCCCCGTCGTTGCACAATCACCCCGCAGCCGAACCCATACACAGAAATGAGGACGCGTCTGCCGTCCTCATTGATCAGCCTGCCTGCCTTTCAGACGGCGTATGATCGAATCTCTGTGTAAGGGAGGAAAGGAAAACAGCGATCATGGTTGTAAGCCAAATTTCGTTCGGCATTTGCCGCAGTCCGAACCTCCCTCCTCCCTTCCATCGCAACTCTTAGGCCTCGCGCTTCATGATCTGGTCTCTCCCAGTCAATCAAGACACTGCACGATTCAACTTGAGCTTGATCCCCAGAAGAACCTAGTTTGTCGATGATGAGATGAACGGTCCTCTGTTCCGAACGTGTTTTCATCATCTATCTTCTCCTTCGTGCCAAATCATCTTCTGGCCTCGTCATTTTAGAGACCGTCGTGCCTTTCAACGTGCTGGTCCATTCCAGTCTGCATCCACAAACCGAAGACCACCAACTTCTCGCCCTTGTTTATTCCATGAACCCTCCCCGATACACGGCGAGACACATCTCACACAAAAAGCATTCGAAATCGATTCCACTGTAAGCACTACCGAGGTTCGAACCTCGAATACAGAGGACATTGCTTCAAAGTCATAGCGCCGTAGTACTCGGTGATGAAATGAATATGTAATCGTCTCGAAAGATACGCGAGAGACACAGTTTAGTGCAAAAACTGAGCTATGTCGATGCTGAACATGAACCGGTCTCTTCGTAGCCAAGCAAAACCGTAGATGACCATCGAAAAGACATTATCAGGGTTCGAACCCAGGCTACCGAGGCCATTGCTGCTACATTATAGTGCCGTGGTAGCATGAACCTGAAGCCACGCAGCGAGGAGGGGGGCCATCTTCTCTTTGCACACTGGGAAGGAGCATGGAGCGGGGCGCTTGCAAGTGTTTCCATCCAGGATTTCATGCATGGCGATGGTTGCGAGTTCTATAGGATAGTCGTCTCGCCTATTTCAAGGAATCTGTATTCACGGAGAGGAAGTCGAACAGTTGTGCTTATCGTGATTTGGGAAGGCGCAGGGACCGAGAGAGTACGCTCAGGCGACACGCCGTTCGAATTGGACGCAGCGTTGTTGTACTCTTCTCTTTTCAGAGCTATCTCCAGAACTCAATCCATGGATGCTTGCTCTCCTCAAGGATGGATTTCCGCAGCAAGGAGCCAACCGGATAGGGCCAAGGCAGATTCGGCGAGGGTGTTCCGCAGAGCTTTCGTGACGAGAGAGATGTACGAATTGTAGCCTGCGTGATGATGAGGGCAACGATATTGGTAATGAAAAACCACATACCACAGTCCTGGTCGCCAGCGAGAATAACGGCCTCTCTTTCGTTGCGTCTACCCAAAATGCTCGAGCCTTCCGTCCATCCGCTGCAACCCTGGATTATCTGCACGCACAATAAACTCTACGGTGGTAGCAGGTGAAGTCGTGTGCTGCGCCTTCATACCGAAGGTTGGAGGACATGTCGACCTTTGGTCGGGGTAGTATGTGAATTTTTGTTGACAAAAAAACGAGATACATGGTGGTCGAAGATCAAGGAAAATGCCGATGACCAATTCTTTCCGGTACCGCGACTCTCCAGAACAACGCTGTGGAATTTTCGAGATAGGATCCTCATTCCAGAGATATGTCGTGCATGCTTGGTCTTTTACTAAAGGAAGGATGCGCCCACGGACTCTCTGCATGGCACGTCGCAAACGCTCGAAGTCTGCCGTAGTCAGTCAATACACCGCAATGTAGAGACGAGGCTAGTAAAAATGAAATCATTCCTCCGAGTCATCGTGACGCTTGGGCAGATTCCAGAACTTGCCGCTAGCCGACTCGCTCCCCGTAAGGCATTCATCCACTCTCTTCGCTCTTCCACCCTAGATGATGGAAGGCAGTGGAGAAATCGTAACGGACTCCTCCTTCCTCATCCCATCTCACGTTGATCGAATCATTTGTTGTTGAGTCATTTTAGAGCCTCTCCACCAAGACCGACGCAAATTCCCCGTCGCACGTCCGCATGCATAAACTAGACAATTTTCTACTTTTGAAAGTCTTGCCCTTGTTACAAAAAGCTCTAGTTCACCCTCACCTCTATTCTAAGCACTACCAAGGTTCGAACGTTGGTTCCAGAGGATGTTGTCTCTGCGTCATAGCGCCACGGTACGGTACCGGTGACATGATGAATTTCTCAGCGACGGTGAATTTGACATTGTTGTACTGGTCAAACATGTACAAATCCTCGAGGCAAGTTCGAGCACTACTACGCGGGAGACGCGGTTTAGTACAAAAACAGAAGGACGAATGGACACTGCACCTGAACCAGTCTCTCTTCGTATGAGCCAAGAAAAAAAGAAGCCTTACGACAGCGGGAACATGGTCACTAGCAGGGTTCGAACCTGTGCTACACGAGGACTTTGCTCCTATGACATAGTACCATGGTCAAACAATAATAGCGTCAATTCGAACCCATGCAATCGGCCAAGCTAAGACCGCGTATGTACGTGTCTGATATCTAGAATCAATGGAGAGGTGATCGTGAAACTGGAAAGATGAGCTGAATCTGAGAAAAACCAAGATACGAAGTATCTTGGGGGTTTGGGGGGTGAGTATCCCGCTTGTGAAGGAGACAACTTCCGAAAGAGAGGGAAGTTGGGAAGGGTGATCAAGCGTCACCAACTGAGAAAGCGGGAGACCCAGGTGTTCGGGAGGTTCTCGACTGGCCAACCGCGAGATGCGTGATGCGGCAGACAAACAAACCCATACGGAGCGAAGCTCACCACGTGTAGGTCGACGCACGCCGTTGAGTACTGAACACCCCAAACCCGAGCTGAAGCTCCGGGAGTCTGGATCAAGTATGTGAATTGTGAGTACTATATATCAAAGCTAAGTATCAGGTTACAGTACAATCTTGTCTGGAAGATTATGAGCAATACGGAATGATTCGAAAGCAGCTTGTAGATCAACTAAGCGAGAGGGACTATATGACCTGGAAATCATGGTTGGAATGAGCTCTTCAAGCTTCCTCCAATAAATGAGAAAGGCAAGTGACTTCCATCTGCCGAGTTTTGCCACTGTCTCTGGAGGAACACCGGCAAGTAGGAGTTCAGTAGCGCCTCCAGGTCTGAAGCTATGACCGTGAACATGGTCACAGTTCAGTGGTATCCAGATCTCCCGACATCTGTCTAGGAACCATTGCTTGACCATGGGTGCCCAGGAGCCATTGGCAGTACAGAACGCGAACAGCGGGGCATCATCTGGAGTGTTTTTGTTCGATGTAAGGTGTGTGTGGAGTGCTTTAACAGGACATAGGGCCTCACGAGCTGTGAAGATCAAGTCGGCGCCTTCTTGCCTCTCCATTTTTCCCCATGGGATATGGAAATGAGCTGAAGATGCCCCACCAGGGTGATTCCTGAATGAGATGGGTGTTGACTTGGCAACATGATGGCGAGGGTCAAAGGAGTTACGAGATGGGATAGTGAGTTCGCCGAGTTAGCAGCAGCCCCAGAAAGCGCAGAGCGCAACTGCGAATACTGCCACATCGAAGGAATCCTTGAAGTTGAGGTGTGATTGCAGGGCTATCAGGTGCTCGATGGTGACTGGACGACGCCTTGGCCAGGGAGAACCAGTTGCTTTTTTGGATGCCGAAGATTTTATTAGTGAGACAAAATCATCACCACCATACCAGGGTGCACCATGCAAGGTGTGCCAGCCATGGACACCTGTGAGCCATGCTCCAATGGTTTTTGCCACGATGTTCTTGGTAGATGCCCAAGCGACAAAGGCGGAGAGCAAGAAAATGGAAGCAGGCATACGAGATGACTCGGGTATATCACGTTCATCACAGAATTGGTGGAAACAAAGTAAGCCAGCACCGTAATTTTCAAGAGTTGATTTTTCAAGAGCAGATTGAGCCAGTTTGAGAATGAGAGCAGCATCTTGGGGAACTTCATTAAAGAGAGAGTCGTCAAATGAGTGGGAGAAAGGAGAGGTCCAGCAGAATAAGCGATCTTCTGCAGTAACATGGGGTCTAAGTGCATTATAAGCTATCTCGCAGCCCTCCTTTGGCTTGTGTGGTTTTGATTTGCTGATTGGTAGGTGTGGTGGAGCTTCTGAAGGTGCCGAGGGGGTAGATGGGACCGACAACGAACAGGGTAGATCCCTACTATCAGGCATGACAGGACATACTGCCGTTGTTTTTGAAGATGCAAATCTGAGGAGAGGGGAACTGTGAGAACAAGTATCATGAGCTGTTGGTGATCATACCTAAACATGAGCAATGAATGGTATCAGCTCCTTCGGGAGCACAAAATCAGATTGAAGCCTAGATGATTTCAGCCCCAGATCTCCACACGAGATTGGGTCTGCTGGGTTTATGGCTGATGCCACGTAAACGAGAGAGAGGTGGATGTTTTTAGCAGCGAGAATGGTAGAGCAGCACTGTATGGCAAGATTCATGGAGACACTGCAGCTACGACCCTTGTCAAAGGAGCCTATAACTCCTTGGTTATCGGAATGAACTATGATTGAAGCGTCGTGGACACCTCTCTCCTCCGCCGCATATATCACCAACTCTATGGCCAGAGCTTCGAGCCAGCCTATGTTTCGGCCTTGATCCTTCCAGCCAGGGATGAGATGCCATGCGTCCCAGAGACTGTCAATAACCATCCCGATTCCCCAGTCAGTGGAGGCATCTACGAAGATTTCAAGAGGGAGGGTTGGCCCATGAGGCTTGAGTGTGCAGATCATGCTTGGGGATGAGAGAACATCTTCCCATCAGTGGAGATCTCGAATGAGCGGTTTGGATGGGTAATGACGAGCTGTTGAGCTTCCATTGAATCCTGAAGAAAAGAAGAAGAGAGAAGGGAGATGCGATCTGCCCAATTGATAAACAAAGGTGATGTGGACAAGGGAGCCTTGGAGCGTGAGCGTGTTGGAGAGTGGTGCTCGGGAATTTTGGTACAGATTGATGAATCTCTGGACACGAAGCAAGTATTTCAATCGCTTATGATCTGGAAGGGAAACGGTCTTCGCCTCGATGTCCCATCGAAAGCCAATGTAAACAAAGACCGAGGCAAAATCAGACCACTTCTCTTTGTGTCATGGAACCTTGATCGGGTCGATGATGGCTTTTGCTGATTGCATATCATATCTGTAGTGAAAGGAACCGTCATCGATGCAGGAGGATGGCATGCAGAATATGTTCAGGTCATCTACCCATTTGACGGATGGTGAGACTCCCTTCGCAGTCCATATGTCCATCACTGCATTAGCGATCGATCCAGCGTTGCTCTCTGAGGAGGAGCATCCAAAGGGGCAGGCATGCTCAATAAAGAAGCCCTTCAACCCTTGGACAACGAAGTATGCCTTGTGGTCAGGGAGTATCGGACAGGTTCTGTGGAATTTGGCAATGTCAAGCGTCATTGCTTGTGTTCCAGGAGGAGCTGTGGAAATCTAGCAGCCAAAGATCATATCAGTATCAGTGTAATCACTGGGATATCAAAAATAGAGGGGGCGAATGTGACATGATCAGTCGGGATCGTAATCAGACTCAGATCAATGCTTATGAACAAGCACACAATCTGCATGAATATCTATCCTGTACGATCTGTACGATGGGAAGCAAGATAGGAGCCCAGATCGGTAGGCTCCCTCTTAGGATCGTGATCACAGACAAGCTGTCTGAGGAGATGAGAGATCTGGTACTCACAATCTTGGCGACCTTTGCCGCAGAGCCAAATCTAGTGGGGAACTTTGATGAATCAATATAGTTGTTTGTTGATGGATGGAGCTTGTTGCCCTTGGAGAGATTGGGAACAACTCGTAGCTTGGGAGGAAGATCTGGACCTTGGTCCTGGGAGTTCACAGAGCAGGGAGAGCATTGGAAGGGACCAAGGATAGCCTCAACCTCCTCAAGAGAGAGAGGCCCACTCATCCTTGCAGCCACAACCTCCTCATCAAGATAATCATCGATAAATGCAGTGTGGGCCGGGTCAGAGACATAGTTGGGAAAGATGACCGTATGCTGAAGCGGGGGAAATTCGCCCATTGGGAAGCCAAAACATAGTTTGTGGACAAGATCTGGATGTTCGTCATGCAGGTTAAGTTGATCAAGAAAAGATTCGATAGCGTTGGCACTGTATGAGGTGACAATGTGCTTGCAGATGTCTGAAGGGTCTCTACTGAGTGTCCTTTCAGCAGTGCCAGACAAAGGCATGGTGATCTCCTGCAAGGCACCATGAGCATTTGTGAATGGTTGCAGTCACTGCGTTGGAAGGGAAGTGGCGGCATCTGCCCAGGGGATCTGCTGTGATGTTGTAGGGGATGCAGAGACACTCTCCCATGGCCTTGATGATGACAACTGGATCCCCTTTGTCGTCGCATGGTTTGCATTTGGTTGGCTCACTGGAATCAAAGTTGTGGAAGGTGCAGTCCGCAATTTTGTGTCCCCTCCTGGCACAGATGAGGCATATGTCAGCGAGGGACTTAGCTGGGTAGCCTCCTCGAAGAAAACGGCCTCCTTTCCTAAGCAACGTGGAACCTATCAAGCTCTGCAATGTCTCCACGGGAGCAGAAGAGGAAGCCTTGGTGACAGACACTGCTGATGGACCGGGGCCTAGGAGCTTTGAGGCCCAGCTTGCCTCTCATTCCTTGTCCCTGGCCTCTCTCTCCCTCTCTCTCTCATCATGGATGTCCCCCTTGGTTTTCTCGAGAGCCGCCATGTAGTATTCTTCCGTGAATGCAAAGCCAGATCCCGATGCCAAGAGCTGCATGTGGTAGTCTTTTCTAAGGTCAGTGCATGCTCTCAGGACTGCCTGAAAGACCAGCAAGAGATTGACTATATCATAGAAGAATCCGAAGTGGGACTCCCAGTGCTCCGCCCAGATATCACTGCCAAGCTTGCGCATGAATTCGATGTAATGCGGGAATGCATCCTGCCACTGTACCTCTGTCATATCTGATTCCATGCCAAAGATGGAGTTGTCGACATTGAGGATTCTGACCGAGGACCCACTGGGGAGGTAGATCTTCTTGTCAGGCAGTGAGAAGCCGCGCGACTGGATGATCTTGAGATTGTTCGAGGTGAACAAGTGTAGGGGGAGGTAGCTGTTGCCTGTATCTGTGGCCTTGACCAGGACCAGATGGAACTTGTTCAAGTGATGCGAGTCGCCTGGTTGACGTGTCAGTTCACCTTGTCGTGAGTATTTCTTTTTTCTTCGAGCTTCTGCCTCCTCATGCATCTCCGAATCAGGGTTAGGGCATTTGCGATTCAAGATCAGGTCCTTTAATGAATTTGGGCTGAGTTTTGCGAGGATAGAGGCCATATGAGAGGGAGGAGTGGGTGGAGCAGCTGGTGCATGGCCATTCTCTGTGGTGATGAGGGATTCCAGAGAGGATATGGGAGAGTTACTCGGTGAGAGAGCTGCCTTGTGGGCCTTGAACCTCAGCACCTTTTCCTCGTTCTTCGCTGCTATCTTTTTATTCTTTACCCTTTTTATTGCAATCAACATCTTTTGGATCGCACCCAATTTGCTTCCGTCATGAGTCTTTTTGGGACAAAAGGTAGGGGCTGTGAGCTGGCCTTGAGGACGATTGTTGGACATGGTAAAGAGTCTTTGCAAAATTACAAGGCCTGCGATATGAGGAAGAGGACGAGAATGGAGCATAGCTACTGCTTGATCCTGCAGAGCATGGCGAGCAAATTGTACAATTAAATCAAAACAAAGGGAGCCACAATACTCGGCTTATAGCTTGGCCCGGCACAAGCTCGAGCCGCTCGTTCCTCGCATCGAGCTTGTGATCCAAGTAAGGAGGGTAGTATTCGTCCACGGTCACTGAACCTCTATACTTCCCTTCAACGCCCTTGCCAACTCAAGGTGTAAGCAACCAGTGAAGCTCAAACATAATATGTTATCCGAATGCATATCCCATATCTACTAGGCACACTCCATACAAGGACACAGCACCACTGCTGACCTCTCACGTTCTACCAAGGGAGGCCGTAATATAAATGGCCTCAGTCTTTCGCATAGAGGGCTTCCCAATGGCGCTCTCTTAACGAAAAGATCATCTATACAGATACTAGGTCAGCATCTGGAAAGAAAATGTAGCGTAAATACATACGATCATCCACTAAATCTTCCAAAGTCTTCTTGAGTAACCTCTCATAGTCTGGCCATAAATGTAACCATTGACAAGATTTGGGCTCCTCTTGGAGAGCTTTGTATAAGTCCAACAGGTGATTCACTAGGCCCTTTTCGTATATTTCGATGTGGACCTGACCTAAAACCATAGCCATATATTGTTACAGAGGAAATAGCAGTGCGCTCCACTCACTATATTTCATAAGCTCCCGCCAGCATTGAACGCCAGAGATCTGTGCATGGATGCCATGACCATAGTGCATATTTGCAGTCTTGAGATTGATATCTTTGCTTATCACCGATAAGACAGTGGGATCCAGCAGCCGATCCTTGAATTCATCTGTAAAGGAAGCAGTGTTACTGTGTTAGGATGACTAGTGTTGCCGTCACTCAGCTCAGCTCAGCTCAGCTCCGGTCAGCTTTTTCCAGTTTATTCTCTTATATAGCTTTTAGCTGTGCCAAGCTGTGCATAAATTTGTCTGCTCAGCTCGGCTTCTGCTCAGCTTCCACTAAGCGCTGCGCTCGATTCCAAAATAGGTAACTACAGTATAAAATTCAATCTACAGTGTGTAGCTGCTCAATAAAAGCTGTTATGTCCTCTGGTACTCTATCCTGCTCTGCAAGTAAAGTTTCTAAAGCTACAACTTCAGCCTCCTTAGATGTTCCTTCTGTAAAGTTAAGAAATTGACCCCATTTGAAAGCAAACTTCAACATCTGAAGAGCTTCCATCAACTTGGGTGATAGCCGGTTCCGTCGTGCTGTAGCCATTTCCTTTCCCAAGGAAAAGACATGCTCGCAAGGTACTGATGTTCCCTGAATTGGGAGGATATCCATAACCATCATGAATATTGTCGGATACATAAGTTGATTATCCTGGAACTGATGAGCAATGAGATGCTGAAGGACTTCAACAAACAAGCTTACCTGCCAATATTTCACAATATCGTGACTAGTTTTGACATCAGACAGGTAGGCATCAACTTCAGCTTCAAGGCTTTGTGGATGCATCATGGTATCAAAGAGATTGTCACCAAGTAGATCATCTGCCCAGCAATTGCCACGGGGATCTGGTATTTGCGACTGGGCAGGTGTTGGTGGGAATGAGGTCAAAGACCGGTACTCTCGAAGCTACACAGTACATGTCAGAAAAAGGAACACAGGATGCTCAAGACAAACCTTGTGCAAGAATAACCACCGGGCCTCATCCTCCTCTGCTGGCATGTAACAGCTGAACCACCATAGTTTTGCATTAGGGTTAAGAACTGAGACAATATAATTAGTATATCACCAAGGAGCTTGCTGTTTTAACCTACTTGTTGCTAATGTATATGCTGGAACAACATCCGTTTGCTCACGGTAAGTCTCAAGTTTGGCAAGACCTTCATCATGTGCTGATGCTGCCTGAGGGAACGTCACCTTCATATTCTGCCAGATTTGTATCATGTGTTGGAAACTTGGAATTGCCAATGAGAGAGTTGGAGTCTTGTCAGCCGATAACTTCTGTTGAAATGCATGTGGTATCTAGCAAGGAAATTAAGCGGACTCATGAGTTACCTGAGAAGAAAATATGTACATACAGCCAAAATCTGATGGATAATGTTCAATGCTTTCCATTCCTCATCTGAGAGCTGATGTCTGCAAAGGTCAGCAAAATCCCTTTTGCCCAAGAATACTTCAATTCCCTAGCAACAAATAAGCAATGAACACAATAAGAATATACCCTCCTATCTCCCAGAGTTGGATTGCACACTTGATCATTATATCAGTTGATGACCACCAAATATCAACGTCAAGAATTAATTGGAGGACTTTTTTATCAAGTGTCTTGAGAACAGATGAAAAACTGTGCTGGCGGAGCGATGAGCCTCGAATCTACTCCAATAAGTCTATTTTCATTTCAGATAAATCAATGCTTGATCTCACCGCACATACAAGAGCCCTAACAGTGGCTACAGGATCCCGAGTGATGTCCATGCTCTCTGAAATGCAGGTAAAGATCATACTTAAATGTGCTGAATGTGTACATACCCTCAAGAAGAACAGCATTTAACGCTGTGACAGCAGATATAACCGCTTTCGCAGCAAGGTTCATGATATGAGCGAAACATCTAGAGCCAAGTCAATACATGATATCACAAGATTTAAAAATTATTTACCTTATCCACTTCTCAACAGCACAGAAATAAAACCCATGGCACAACAAATCTCACTCTAGAAAGACCATAAATGTCCTGTTATTAGCTGCATTGTCCATTGTAATCCAGCCGAGCTGTAGAGAATCAATGCGTGTGCATAATCTGATATAGGATCTTGCCTACCTTCAGTCAGCACTTTTGATCTTTACTTGAAATGCCAACACGATCAGTGATGTAGAGAACAGCAGCAGCAAGATGTTTGCCCTCATGGCGACCAGGAACACAATGATACCTGATAAGGTCTGAATGTAGATGAACGATTGTATGGCCATCAGCATCAGTACCAACGGGTTCCATCCAATGCGCTGTAACAGCCATGTAATTCACTAAGTTGAGGTCGCTGGAGAGATCCATTGTAAGAGATATGCTACCCATAGAGTGCTGAGGTCACAAAGAATTAAAATCATACTAAAACAGAAAGAATGTAAAGACTTACTTCCATTTCTCCCTTGAGGGTTGAAATGTACCTTTCCCATGTCTGAATAACCCAGGCACATATGAATGTATGGTGCAGAATATCTGTATCAGTCAGCTCTTCACGAAGCATGAGAAATATTTGGTGGAGTTGTGGGCACTCAATGACATTGATTGACTGGGGAAACATCGGTATGGGCAATATAATCAGGGGAGAAAGAAATTACATACCTGATCATTGGCAATAATCCATTCTACAATGGCATCGATAAACACATCATGGGAGAATTTAGGAACAGACAAAATGTCGCTACACGAGGTATCCAAAGGTGTTGCCATACCATTTGCTTTCCAGAACTTCTCAGCGCCTTTTGTCCCATTGCCCTTGATCAATGTGTTGAGTCTGTCACAAGTGGAAACCCACAATTTGAGGTGTTCTCTTATGAGATGGTGGTGAAAGCTCGTTGTCCCTGTACTCATGGAATAAGTCTTTTCCTTGGCATTCTTATGCTTATCGCCTGCCCTGATGAATTAAGAGTGAGCACGATGATCATCAATAGAGTACAAGGAGCTGTACTCACTGACATAGCTTACAAACCCGGTGGTCACCTTCCTCCAGATAAAACGGCCATACATCATCTGCATCACGGCGATCCTTTGCCAAAGATAGAGGTGATGTGGATACAGACACTGGAGATGGTGGAGCTGATGCCAATGATGGTGATGGTGATGATAATGATTCAGCTGGTGATGATGGCACAACCAATGGCTCCTCAAAGTGAACAAACCTATATGCCATTGCACCACCTGCAGATGGATGAGAGGGTGTCAAAGCAGAATGCAAATGGGAGGGTGTTGATGGTGGTGAGACAAAGTCATATGGACCTTCAAGTATGTGCGGTGATGAAGATGGAAGGGTAGGCATGAATGGATTTATTTCTTTGTTGTCTTCCTGTATGGTTGTCATGCCTAATATACGTGATAAGCATTTTTTGTTCAAGAGACTAGCATATGTCATGCACATTGAGATAAAGGTATCCACACTCAAGCATCAGGGACTGCGAGCTCAGAAAGGTCTTCCTGGTGATGTGGTTGACCATGGTGAGGGCTACCTTCAGATTCTTCAGGGACTACATTTGTCGATGTCTTTGGTCCTGCTTTTTTACAACTCTTCCTGGCTGCATGAGTTGTAGAATTAGAATGGGGTTCTGCAAACTAGGAATCAGATGTGCTCTTAAAGTACATCCAGCATGACATACCTGAATGGTCTGGTTCGTTTATAGGCAGCTCAAGACTTTTTGAAGTCACCTTGGTCCATGACAGTTGTTTCAGTTCTGCTGCTGAATAATCATGAGATCCACTTGACACTAGTAAGTGGAAACTGGTACCTTGTTTTGACAAAGCTGCAGCTGTTCTTTTGCTTTGCCTAGGACCAGCTACATTGATCCCTATACATGGCCATATCAGTTAGATGGCATTTGGATGTGGTCGCAGTGCATACCCTCTATTTCGAAGCCTTCAACCTCAAGGACACCCCCACAAGGACGTGACTTGTCAGTTTCTACATGGAATGGTGCCATTGCATGCTGGTGCTAAGTCAAATGGTGTTTGCAGGCTTTTATACCTTTATACAATGCTGCGGAAAATTTTGCAGAAAATTTGGGTTGGGTTTTTGCTGCCAGCAAAGACATAGACATTGACTGTTGCTAAACATTGAGACAGCGGCAATTTGTAAAGACGGTGTTACTGGATACACATTGTAAGCTTCTTTTACCACTTGCCAGGTCTTCAAACTTCAGTCTTGACAAAGCTCCAGGGCCCAGGAAGACAGCTTGAAGTAGATCTGGCATCGGTCTGATAAAGTAGGCGGAAAAATCTGTTGTATTCACTTGAGTTTTGAGAAAGGCTGGTTGTATTGGCATGTGAGAAGGTCCTTAGATACATGCCCATGAAGATAAAACCTGAATCAGAGCCTCTGCTGTCAGCGCACGCAGTATTAGAGGGTAGCGACATTGGGAGTCAGAAGGGACATGTCAGTGTCCCAATTAAGAAACAAGCTCACAGCTTAGCTCGCTCAAGCCGAAATCAAGCTGCCAAAATATGGAGCCAAGTGGCACAAAGCTCTGAGCCAGCATTTGGAGCATGGCTCAGAAAATGCCAGCTCAGCTCAGTCAGCTTGCCAGCTTTAGCTGAGCCAGCGGCATCACTAATAGGGACAATCTTGGTACTCTCTCCTCTCAAATCCAGCAGGCGAGTCCTGATCATCTTGTATGCCAAGGTGAGCCAGACTTGGAGATGTAAAATATGCTGATTTTCTGTCGACAGTATCTGTGCAAAAAGGAGGTTGTTGCCGCCAAGAATATGCCATGATCATGGCAAAAATCCTTCCACTGGGGAATGCAGCATGCTACAATGCTAGCCTTGAGGTGTCGTCCATGCATAGGAGATATAACGTCAATATATTGAGCACGTCACCAGGCATTGATGAAGGATAATCATAAAGCCAAGCCGGTATCTTTGTGCACGTGACATAATTGCCAGATTATATAAAGTTTGTAATAGACCCGATTGTCCATAACTTTTGGGTGCAACAACCACCAGACTAGCCAATACCCACCAGATCAAAAAACAAACAAACTGCCTTGGCAAAATGCCAATATAAAGGAATTAACTGTACACAGGTGCAAGAATATAAGTGAAGTACGTTACTATGCAGCTCACCCAGAGAAACCATATGCAAGAGAGGAGAGAACAAGAGGGAGGAACCTTCATGGCCACTTAATAGCCAGTGTACTTGGAAATGGGGAGTTTTTATGTTTTTTTTCAAAAGTAAATAAAATAAAAACCAGTCAAATATGACCAAAGGTTGGTTCCTTATAAAGATACTCACAAAATACCCATATAAATGGGGCAAGCATGACAAGGTCCTGGATATGACCCTACAGTACCATAATGAGGGCTATAAGTAGTGTCCACATGGGAATGTCATCTCCGATGGCCAAAAGTACCTGGAAACAAGCATCGGACTCGATGATTAGCTTAGTCAGTGGATTCTATATTTAGAGTATTGAAATCAATGACGATGTGGCATCATAGTTAAAGTAATCTACAGCCCTATAGGGCTACTGTACGTGAGTGTACAGTAGAAGCCATAACACATAATGTAGGTACCGTTTCATTGCTTATTTTGCCCCCTGTAACCTGTAATGGTTGACCTGTTTTCCTTTTTTTCATTACACTATAGAAAATCACTGAAAAAATTGTAAAAAAAAATACCATTAAATTTCAAGTACGAGCTCTTTCAATATCAATTGTAATTCTAAATGCTTAAAGCAGAGTACCATTGCGAATATCTTAAAACAATACAATGATTACCTTGGCGCTGTTGCTTAATCAAGCAACCATAATGTGCAACTTGGAGGCCATTTCCAAAATTCCTTAAATCGTTGCTGTAACACTCAATCTGGTGTTTCTACTGTACACTCACGTACAGTATGTGTATCTTGCACTTTGTAATGTATTTGGAGGCAGGAGAGCACTCAGCATGATGTACAATGCTACACTGGCCAGTGAAGCACAAAAATCAAAGCATCCTCAGAGTTGCCTAACAAGGCGGATGATTGGAGCCCGGACAATAAAGGTGTCCTTATCAAGTGTACATTCTCTGCTAAAATAATTGCATTCAGGTAAGGTCTACCCATATCCAGCCTGAAATAGGTCACATCATGCATGATAAACCAAATCAGGCATGTTATTAAGTCCAGAAATATCAAGGCATAATTCATTTTTGACCCTTTTACTTTAATCCACCATACAGACCAACAGTTCTGAGACATATATTTACACTCAATATGTTCTATTCAGGGAAAGTCTGAGTGCATGGTAGTTCACAGCCAAGCAATGGCCTGCTGAGGACTTTGGCATTCGTCCCATTGCCTGTCCACTTTCTGCATCATGGAACCATACCAGAATCAAAGGGATGTATTTCAAAGCACTCACATGGCAAACCATTTCCAACCAGACCTCTAAATTGTGTGCCTATGAAGTCTTACCTGTTGCCATCCATTACAACAACACATGTCCACACAATGCTTTCACATTGCTCCAATATATTCGATGGCTGACCCTATCTGCAATGAGGCATCCGTCTTGATGACCTACTTAGTAAGCATAGTCTATTATTAGCATATCGAAGTGACGTGCTTTTCAATATTGTACAGCAAAGTATAATGTGCATGGTGGCGATGCAGATAAAGGGCCCTGACATACTGAATCAAAAAAAATATTTCGCCATTCGTCTTTCCATTTTTGCTACTCTTGGCGCAACAGCTTCGATGTACCTAAAAATGTGGCTCGTCTCTTTTTTACGTGGGTATCTGTCTTCTGGTTGTAGTCATTTGATGTAGTAGACTTGGCTACTAACTTACCCAGTAAGACCCCTGGGAAAAACTGAAATGTGACCGGTAAATCTGAACTGGTCAGCAGTCGTACTGCTATAAGATGCCTTTAACTGTAAAATTCTGATGGGAAATGACTCTGCCATTCTTCTGTATCAAATAGAAACACGAATGTATTGCATAGATCCAAACATATCCATGTAAAATTCTGATTCAATATGGGCGCATCTCTGTCATGTGTGGACTGGAAACTGTCGCTGAGTACTGTGCCTGATCAGGTAACAGGTCAAGCCAGTATTTTTGAAACCCCTGCCCTCGTAGATAACAATAACTACCTCAAAATTGTTGCATATAGTGAGTAAAACATCTGGGCTATTAGTCTATGTACATTTGAGAATTACTCCTATCCCTGATTCCATGGTATGAATTTATTCATTGGGAGAGTCAGATTCCGACAAAAGCATGGAACCGGGTCAACTGGCAATCAAATTTCAAAAAGGAGCCTGTACCTGCTAAGCTATCCAACCCTGCTTGCATTTTGAGGATAAATCAGGCTTTCATTGTTTGAGAAAGTCAACCTACCTACTGGGATTTATTTGATTCTTCATTCAAAGACATTTCCAGCAATTTCTTAGTGCATGTGAATGGATATCAATACTGGTTCAGGATCAGTGGGAAATCTTCGGCTTCATCAGACAGCGGTTGGACAGCGGTCAAGGAGATATTCATAGAGCGGGCTTAAGACATACGAAAATTCACAGTGAATTTTTAAGCAGCAAATGAACATTGTAGGGAATGAAAATAGATAAAAGCTTACTAGCATAAACTCAAATGAGCAAGCTATGACCATACCAATTTTGAGATAGATTCAAGATAGATTTACACAATTACACATGTTGTAGACTTGTTTCCTGCTCAGTATAATGGCCTTGTACTCCCTAACACTGTTTAAATAGCAAAATGAAGTCAGTATTAATGCAATAGAAGAATCCAAGACCAGTATTGAGAATCGGCACTGGAAATTACTCTTGTGAAGTAGATTGTCGACACAGTTTTGAGAATCTTTCACTGCAATCATTTTATTCCTGGGTAAGTTGGAAGTATGACAGTTAATGCTTTTGTAAATACATGTGAATGTATGATATCTTTCATCTGCAAAAAACCATTCATGAAAAGATGGTGTGGTTGTTGAGATATGAGTGTTTGACCCGTTACTATGCGTGACCCGTTACCTGATCAGGCACAGTACAAGGATCCAGTTCAACGGACTTCATGTTGAAAAACGAACTTCGGCTGACCGGTTCAGATTTACCGGGTATGTGTCAGTTTTTCCCGGGGGTCTTACTGGGCTAGCATGCCATCGGACGAGTTTTGTTTTTTCAAGTCTGAAGTTCGAAACTGTTTGTGTACTTGTTACCAGTTGCTCCACTTCCAACATACAAAAGGCATCCCCCAATGTCATCCGCCTATCTGAGTACAGGTTTGATCTTGAGGAAACTCTGGTAATTTGACTTCGCAGTGTTGGCTATAATTTCTTTGACACAAATTTCAATGTCTTATGTCCCATGTTTGAATCTCACTTTGGACGTCTCTGTTCCATTTTCCAGACTACTCATATGGATTCTAATATGTCACTTGTCTTGCAACTTTTGTAAAGCAGATTTTTTCTGAAAATCATACGTAATTTAAATAAGTTCACAAGGGTGAGGAAGGATGGAACATTTCTTAACTGAGGTTTTTTCACAACAAAAATATGCAGCTTTCGTGTGTGAAGACATCTTGGGAGCATACACACCTTTTGTTTGCTAGGGTTGCTAAGCAAAGAAATTTAGTCTTACAGAAGTATGATGCACCGCGGTTTGGAGGAAATGACTGGCATTTAGGAAAGAAAGTGTTTTCACAGCTCATATTTGTTCATAGCTCATGATGGCCAAGCTGAAGGTGTCAGGGTTGCCAAGACATGAGCTTCTCACTTTATGGTTTCCCTAGAAGGGGAAATATAACATTTTACTGTCTGTTCCTTTCAATGTTTGACATGTGTCTAAGTACTGGTTTCTGATGTTCTATCCTTCGGACAATGTAGGTCTCTGATGAGTGCCATATGGTGTACTTGGTAATCCTCTTTATT
The DNA here is from genome assembly GCA_030407065.1 of Armillaria nabsnona. Taxonomy (NCBI): domain Eukaryota; kingdom Fungi; phylum Basidiomycota; class Agaricomycetes; order Agaricales; family Physalacriaceae; genus Armillaria; species Armillaria nabsnona. Next base: position 34,533 of record JAUDQA010000038.1, on the reverse strand, counting down.
AGCGTGTCATTGCTTGCATTGAGATATGCGCCACATGGCTTATAGCACAGACACATTGTGATTCCGATAGGCTGCGGAGGAAGTGCTGGCTCCTGGAATATGTCTAGGGCCTACACAGTGATTGAAACCTATAAACATACAATAACTTGAGAGGCATTTCTTTGCACCTCACCTAATGGCCCATTCTATACCATTCTGCGTTGTTCTTGCACCTCCAGGACTTCCAGATGCCCAGCCGGGCATCTACCATAATAAACTGTAATGTTAAATGGTGTCCTTAGCTTGCCTACATTGACAATTTCTCTTGGCTAGGGTGTGGGTTATCAACGGCGTCAATGGACCAAAGTGGCCAGTTGCAGTGTACTGTCAGCATCATGACCAGGCAATGGCATTGAACAGCTGCCTGAATCCGTTCATAGCCTTGCATGGAGAAGAGGATGCTGTGACCTTTCGTTTGTCCCTGCAAGGTTGGGAAGAGTGGCCGGAGATTACTGGCCTCTTCGATCACACAGGGACAATGTTTTGGTCTGTAATTTTCGGAGTGTGATCAGGAATTTTTTATTCTGAGTGAGTGAGACAGAAATGACGATGATATATATTTCACCATTCGGACAGAGAACATGCCACTGACCAAATGGAGTGCTCACCACCCCAATACAGAGCAGCCTTTGGCTTTGATCAGTTTGAAAACATGTTAATTTGCCAGATGTCTAGGTCAAGCAATGTTGTTGGTCTCCTTGCCAGATTACCCCACTCTCGGATCGGGCCAGGACATCACAACCTCAGTCAAACATCTGGACCCTATCCTGATGTTCCTTCACCAGATACTTTCGGAGGATTGCCACTGCAAAAGCAACACCTGAAGAAGTTGAATACAAATCCTTCTCCGTCAAAAATGCACAGTGAGTGGTCATCCGCATGTGTATTTATTTTGTAACTTGCATTTAAATTAGTGCAAGGAAGCCCCTCAAAGGGTGCTCACCTCACATCCAATGTTTATGTCACCAACAGTGGCAATAACAAAGTATTTTCTACACCATGTAGGTATCTATGGCTTTTTTGTGGGAGTTGATGCTGACATTTCGCTTTGAAGTGTGTAGGACTGTGCAGGATACTCTTCAGCAATCACCTGCCCAACAATCATCTCTGCAAAAACTGTCACAAACATCCCTTTGTCTTCCAAGGCTCCTGCATCTTTATTTGGAAATCTATCAGTATCCGGAAGAAGTGATTTCTCAAAATTTAGACATGGCAGAGGATCGTGATGACTTTGTGGAGACAATGACATTTAATGGTGTTCTGGAGGAGGCTAGTGGTTTCATTTAGGAGATGTACTTCAGGCTCATAGGGATATGTTTCTAGAGGGTGCTTTTCAAGTTGATTGCTTCTGTCAAATATAACAGCATGCTCTATGAATGTTTGATGAACATGGCTAATAAAGGAAAGTCTGATTGACATACAATACGTAGGTTTAATATCAGTCACTACATACAAGCTTTGACATACTGTATGTACTTGGATGTATGAAACGGGGTACCTCCGTGTTACAGATTTGTGGATGAAAGGAGACTATTATCTGGGGTTATGCTTCTTCAATATGCTCCCCAGACTGAGATGCAACCCCCATTACAGATTACAATTGCGGTTGTAGGAGATGAAGCGGCGCCTGCCATATGCTTTACGTTTCATTCATACAAATATGTACAGTAGGTCTGGAGGTGTTCCGTACTTTAGGGATTGACACAAGGACGGTGAAATAATCATTATTCCGGCTCACATGGCACAAATGTGTCGCTTAAATTGAACCCAGGATGTGAGCTGCCCTTTCTCTTGCGTGGTCAAGGGCAATGGACATGAATGTATCTGAGTGCACAACTTCAGGATTTCAGGCATAGTTGTCATCTCTGTCAAAGTGAAGCGAATTCAATTGAACATCACCTAGACAGGCTTTCCATTCCCGTTTTTGTTCTATGGGAATGTCTGGATTGCTGACAGAAGTTCTTTTCCCATGCACTTTGCATTCTCCCTTTAACCACCACCATGCCTACAACTAGTTTGAACAATGTGCAGTCTGAAAGCAGTCTTGGTAAGAGGGTGTTTTTTTTGTCTTTCCCGCCAGTTCATTGTAGAACTCTCTGCTCATAACTATGAGAACATTGCTCTCGATGAAAATGGTTTACATGCCCTTTTTGAAATGGTGGCATTGAGACCGATGCAAGCTATTAGTCATCAGAACACCATCAAGGTTCACGTGCTGACATTATTCTAGTGACAGGATATATGGCTGTGAAGCAGTCAAAGTTGGTTTGGTCACTGCCCATTCAATGCAAACTGTTCCTACTGGGCGACCTGGATCCCGACCTTTGGTATAAGTTGCGCACAGGGGAAAGTTCTCAGAACTCGGACATATCTGATTTCAGCATCACAATTGAAAGGTTGTTGAAGTCTGTCGCTGACAAGGACTGGGACAGAGGCCACCCAGCTCAAATCTGCATAGACAACATTGGCAGGGGTCAGAACACTAATAAATCTACAGGCCAGCTGAAGACCCTAGTGCTTGTGAAGGCGATGGATATTGCCTCAGGATTTCTATGTTTGCCTTGTCGCTCTTATTATCCAAGCTTTTCAAAGACCCTAAGTTTTGATGCCCGTCAGCTTGGCATAGGTTTCCCTGCTCTTCCTAAGATGATATTTAATTAACATGTGTTTCAAGTTTTTAAAAAGGCTAGACAGATGGACTCGGAAATTGATGGAAATTTTGACTTCTCTTCGCTTATACAATGAAAAAAAAATTGCACCCCTTGTTCCCCTGCAGCCAACTACGATAGGAAATAACGAGATTCTGCATAAAGATATATGCCTGCTTGCAAATCATTGGAAACATGAATCAGCGAAAAATTGGTTGAAGGTCCTATGTGTGCTGGATGGCATGGCATTTCACATCTGGTTATTACGTTATGTGAGCACACCTTATATTGCATTTCTTGTCATTCTGACTTCTGTTGCAGCATAATGGAATAGAGCAGACATCGCTTTGGCAAAGGTATGATTTTCGGATAGGCAAAGTGCACATTGCTCATTTTATATGAAGGTTCATTGCAGATAATTATAACCACCCTGATGTCCAAATGATCATGGGGGACAATGAAATGATGAAACGATTTAAAAAGAATTTACCCCAGTGGAAACAAGCCTTTGAAAATGCTGTCGCAATATCCCCCCTAGTACTTATCATGGGCCAAGGAATGGGCCAAATATTGAACACACCCCTTGCACTACAGGTGAGTTTTTCAATCATCCTTTTCCGATGTGCCACCTGACATTTCAAGCAAGGTCGGAGGGCAGCTCTCTTCGATGGGGAAACCAAAACTCATCCTTCATATTGAAGAAATCTTGTGGAAGTACATTGTTGGTATAGCTTGGGGCTCCTGGACAAGTGAAGTCAGATTGGGCAAGTTTCTTGCTGAAGTGGAGCCATTGGTTACCAGGATGCAGGTTCTCAAAGCTGCATCCAAGGACGCAACCAAAAAGGGATGGGTGGGATATGAAGGCGAGGATACGTGATTTGAGAATTCCATCACGTTCATTCAGAAAAACCGTATCCCCAGGCTGGAAGCCAAAGTTGGAGCCGAAACAATGCAATGGCTCAGAGAGGGGAAATCTTGCTGGATCAAAATCAAAAAAGGTGGTCACAGGAATGAATGTGTAGAACGAAGCAGCTCTTGTCCTCCCTGTGTTGAACGAGGCATCGCTCATCTGTCTCCCCATGAAGCAAAACCTCGGTGGAGATCTCCAAGCTTCTCCCCTTCCCAATCCTTGACTTCAAAGTCATTTCCATGTGACGAGATTTCGAAGATTTGCCGCCTTCTGACTTATCGCATAAATGTGTGGGGTCACATGTACTACCCAAATCTCAAGGACCGGCCAGAATGGCAACATGCCCCTACCATGCCCCCTCTCACTGTTCGAGATATTGACCAGATTTCTGTTCAACAAATCCTCATAGGCAAAGTGCCCCCCATTCGCATGGAATCTTCCAAGAGGGAATTTCCATTATCGCAAGAACAAAAAAGAACCCACAAGAGGAAACTCTCACAAGACATTGATGCAAGTTGGCATCAGTTGATGTTAATGACGCCCTTTCTGAGAATGACGGAGGTGCAAGACAATTTACCATCCATCTCTGGGAAAAAAAGGCAACATTCGAACGCCATCGCCATGGCTGCAGACAGAATGTCCAAAAAAGCGAAGGTTGATCGTGGTCTGTCTCATTCTCCCAACCCAATTACTTCTCTGCTTGTTTGGGATCTGGAAAAGAAAGAATATTGGACCTTTGACTATTACCCTTTGATCTCTAATGTATGTCCCCCACAGCCTTTGGTATACTTCTGTCTGATATAAGTGTTTAGGAAACTGATGATTGGTATCTGCTTAATGGTTGGAATGCTTGCATAGCAACAGATGCAAGTGGGGATCCTCTTTACCAGCTGAGAGCAACTGGGAAGGGGACCAAAGAATCTATGATTGTGATCCTGAAACAATCAATTGCTTTGAGATATCCTGGAGCAACTCTCAAGACCTTCCACCACAACAACATTCTCCTGTCTGACACCAAAACATTGCCGCTTATGTGGTCTTTGGACTCTCTCACTGAGATTGGCAACATTGACCTTGTTCGAGAAGTTCAAGGTTTCTGTTTTCTTCCATCCTCATGAATGTTGTCTGATGAACTGTACTTCTTCAGACCATCAACAGCCGGCTCTGAGCAGATGAAGGAGCAAATTTATGTCAACATATCCTTATGTGAGATGTATGAAGAAGGTTTGTTGGAGGAAGGTCGTATCTTAAATGCTCTCTCTCTACCTTGCAACACTTCTCACAGTGGCCACCCCCTACAATTGCAAGTTAGACTTTATCCAATGTCTGCCCAGAAGCCAACTGTTTTTAGGATTATTTCGAGCCACATCCAAGCCTTCGAACAAACCTCTGACTTACCCACCGACATCTATACATCAGGGTATCCAGTTTTGGCAACAAGCTTTTGGTTGGTTGCCACAAAGGGCGCCATTAGCTATATTCACTCTGATTGTTTTGGTGTTGGTACTGTTGTTGAAGTTTTGTGCAGGCAGAAGTTGTGGTGCATGTTCCAGCGCTGCAGGACAGTTGGTAATAGGCAGGATAGCTATATCAATGAGTACATGGGTGATTGGGCCTCTGGATTTATCCCGGACCTGGAAGATTGGACTTCAGAAGTTGTCTTACTCGAACCTGGATCTGCCTTGTACGCTGTGCTGTATCTATCTTGTTCAATGCTGACACAGAGGCAGTTACATGCATCCCAACACTCACCATGCAGTTGTTACTCTGGAGAATTCAATTATAAAAGGTCACCACTTCTACTCCACTGCAACACTATTGAAAACTGTCTTGGGGTGGGTTCACATGTGTATGCTTGGCTACAGCATCATGAATGTTTTGCACACTGAGCTCCTGGAGGTTCTCCTTTGTATGATGTGTTATTTTGGTGCAATCATCAGTGATAAAGGCCCCAAAAGTATGTAAAAAAATATCCTAGTGACTCTCGTTCTGGTCATGACTAATGACAGTATCAAGGACACGACACGGATATTCCGTCCTTAGAAAGAGAAGGACTTCTCGATCTAATCATGTTGGGCAACCTCTGTTTATTTGTGCCTGCCTTGTACACCTGCATCTGCGATGAGATGGAATCATCAAAACCAGCAATAGCCATGGCAGCCGGGGTGTACATATCCATCATACAATGCTTGCGCACACGATACTGTCTTATCTTTTTTGAGCAAGATGCAAAGGCTGCTGTGCTTGCACCAGAATCAATGATTTGTGTTGATGGTGTTTCTTTGCGTGTTGGGTCCTTGGATATCGCCAATTTCGCTAGGACGTCTACTGCTCATTTTGGGCAGTCTTTGATCTTCTATGCTCATAGGGCTTTGTGACAGAAAAAGGCTTCAGGAGTACATGAATCGCTCTGGATTCACTTGGAGCAGTTTCAGCAAGATATCAAGGATGCCATGGGTACCTTTCTGCAGATGGAGCTAACATCTGAGTTCATCAATGCTTACAAGCAACAGAAGGTGAAGCATTTACTCCTTAGGCCTGTATGTCTGGTTCTGTCAAAGAACGAAGTCCTATGTGCATGAGGTTCTTTTGCATTCAGACTGATTTGACCTGTCATGTAGAAACTGAAGCCATGATGGACTGGACTCATATTCTCGACTTTGATCCTTCTGACAATGAAGAGGACGATAACTCTGACAACAAAGACTCGGACAGCGGGAAACCTAGTGATGGAGAAGCTGGCAATGGAGACTTGGACAGCGAGAAAGACATCACAACCAATTTATCGGAGGAGGATGCTATGTATGAACCTGAGGACGCAAACTCTCAGATCAGTTCAGAACTGATGTCAGAGGGGGGAGATTCTAGAGATGAATGCTACTGCCCATAGTAAACTGGAGTCTAACCCGGACACCCTGCCCAAGTAGTTTGTGTCAAATGATAGGCTCGATTTTGCATACTTTTATGGATATATTACAGTGCAAGTTTTTGTACAAATTTGTATTCTTTGCTTTCTGAAGTCTCAAACTAAATCTTGATATGTAACAGACTTCGCAGCATATTAACCTTCAGTCAATGTAGTTAATTTTCAGTAAGAGGTCACTGGTTCACGGTAGGAGACACAGATGACGCAGGTGGCTACGTTAAAGCTCTATCATATAGTACGAATGTATGCTTAAAACCAGCCAGGTTTGCAGTTCAGTCTGCTGACAGCCGCATGCCTGTGTATGGACAGAAGATGGGAGTGTGATAGGTTGCAGGCCTGTAGCTACCTGGTGTATTCAATTTGTAGAGCTAGCAAGCAAATAAATGTGTGTCTTATTGATTACTATCAATGATATGCACCGAAAATAATCTGTGAGCATCAATGGGTATCCATAGGTAGCAATCACAAAACCATGTGATGCCCCATTCTTAGTGAGCTACAGCCTTCCATTGATTTATCAACTGGTATCTCTCCAAACCCACCCAAGCCCACAGAGGTTTTACTGGGCTTCACTGGTGATACAAAGTTATCTGCCAACTTTCTCTGTTATACTGCGGCCAGACATCTCACAGAGATAGCCATCCATCACATGCCAATGAAGTCTACCTGTCATGATCAATTATAACAATGCGCATCCACCGAAGCCTTGACATTGCTCAAAGACATTCAGCCATCAAACTTTAAATGTGAACATTCGGAACTGCCATCCTCGATGGCCCAAATTAGTTAGACAGAGGCATCGGCCTTGATGCTCTGCTTAGTCACCAAAATCTATTTTTAGTGCATTGAAGTGACAATTTGCATGCCTAGCAAGGATTGTATGGATATTGAAATAGGCAAGTAAGCCCAATCCACTATTCAAACATTTTCACTCCACCAAACCGCACACAACCACAAACAACTATGCACCCACCAGAGCTCAAGACAAGAAATCAAACCTCAGAAATGCCCACATAATACCGATACCCTTACATACAGATCCGTTAAATTAATATTAGTGGTACAAAAGTGCAAGATGTACACATAGCCCTATAGGGCCTTAGATTACTTTAAACATGGATGCCATCATCGTCATTATCGATTTTGATGTTCTAAAAATAGAATCCGCTGATGAAGCTAAGCATCAAGTCCGATGCCTGTTTCCACGTACTTTTGGCCATCGGGGATGACAGTCCAAAGGGGACACTACTAATGGCCCTCATTATGGTGCAATAGGGTCCTATCCAGTAAACCCTCGTCATCCTTGCAACATTTACATTGTATTTTCTGGGTATCTTTATGAGGAACCAACCTTTTGTCATATTTCACTGTTTTTTATTTTATTTATTTTACAAAAAACACATAAAAACTCCACATTTCGAACTGGCTATTAAGATGCCGTGGCAGTTCCTTACCTCTTGTTCCCTTTTCTTTTGCATCTGGTTTCATCATCTGCTATATTGTACCCACAATACTAAACAATGATTCCATGCAAACTCCTGTAGTTACCATGTCATCAACAGTCTACATTGCCTCAGAATACTCAATTTCCTGAAACCTTTTGCATATCTTTTCAATTTTTCATCTGCAAAATGATCCTGTGCTCCCGGATGGACTCTACCCTCGCATCCTATTTCTGGCAGGAGGCTATTGCTTTGATTGGCTATCATCCAAGACTTGAGTGTTCGTTATCTGTGTTGCTCCTTTGTATTTTGTTAGAATAAGTCTTCCTGGTTGGATTCGAAATATACGAACCCTGGTACATTTCTTTTTAGAATTATACAAGTTCGAACTTGCCCACGAAATCAAGATCGGCCAGACAGAATCATAGACATGACAAATACACCAGATAACCTTAAATTTTGGGTCAAGCATTTTTAAAAGAAATCAACTATATCATTCAAACGGTTCATAATTCCAGTAGTTCAAACCACTTGCACCAAGCATTGCAAAGGTGCTGTTCCCCAAAGCATTCTATGAATCCTTCAACATTTCCATCTGCAAAAAGCTGATGTCCTGCAACTCTGAAAAAGAATTAGAGCTGTTCTGTTACTGAAAGATGTCTGACATACTCGGATTTTGCCATGACCTGCGGATCTGTCAACCAACAACCTGTGCCTGATGTAACTTAGTCCCTGGAAATGTGAGTCAGGAGAGTCAAAGTACCTTGGTAATCCAAAACAAAAGCCTTCGCTTTTGTAAAGTGATACTGAACATGTTGCAAAAAGCACAGAAATACCGCATTATGATGTTTCTCGTCGGAGGCTAAGTCAATAGGCTGGGGTGTGCTGTTGCATACATATTTGACAAAGTCATCTGTCAATAAAAGCCTTTCCACCAGTGCACAAAACCCAAGCCAATCTTTCGGTCTGACAGAATTGGGTCTGGACTTCATCACCACTGTGGCCTCGACAAAACAAAGATCTGGGATTGGGCTGGGAGCTGTGCCAAGCGAGGTGGCTTTGCTCAGGACCATATCAAGGCTCATGTCATGTAAAGCATTTGCCCACAACATGGTGTTTGCCTCTCGAAGAATGCAGGTCCTTTCATAACCTTTGGGGGACCTCCTGGGATCTCCGCTCCTGGTAACTCCTTGGTATGGACACTTGATACAAATGTTACCTTGGAGTGCAGGTGGAAGTGGAATTCCCTGCAACGTGACGCCAACTTGCAGGATACCAAGATGCACGGTCTTAAAGGAGCCTGAACCAAGGCATTTCTCAGGGCTTTCAGCCCAGTCGACGTAGATATGTCCCCTAGTTTGTGAATCAAAAGCAAAATTCAGTCTTGTGAGAATCTCAGATTGCAAGCAAGGAATATTGCAGATTTCAACCCAATGTTCCAGCTTACCTGAACATATATAAGTATTGGCAGGATTTCAAATCAATGGATTTACCCGGTTGAGGTTGACCTTCTATGTATGTGCCTCCCTTCTCAATTAGATCCAGAATGGCATTGAACCATCTTTCACATACACTTGGTGTAATATCAGGACGGACCCACTTTTGTCTTTCCTTGACATTCGGTAGGGACAGCTTCTTGGACTTAGAGAAGTGTAAAGGATAATCATGACAGGCTCACCAATTGTTTCGATGATGATTTTGACTTGGAAGATGACTGGCTGTATCCCTGATCAAACCGGTGAGCATGGGGGAAGATCTACACACTTTGAGTCGTACCGAAGATATTGAAGAAGGCGGTCCTGACACCATAGATACATTGGAGTTGAAAAATAGAGAGTTGTCTTCAAGTATAGTATCACTGTTATAATGGACGTCTTGCTCACTGACTTCTGAGGCGCCCTATATGCGCATATGTTAAATGTTCACAACAATGCAAAGGAAACATCACGTACAATGGATTGCGTAGGGATGGGACGTCCCTTCTTCTTCCTTACGGCTCTCTTCACAGGTGTAGACTGTATCTCCATCAGTCAACACTGTTTTTAAGGATTGAAACACGGACCGTCGGGGTAATTTCACCTCCAGCTGCCCAAATGTCATATTTGTCGGCAATGGCAGGTTTGATCACCATGAACCAGTTTTCTTGAGCTGGTTGAATGAATTTGATGCCAGCTATTCCCTTCTTTTTACTGCTGGTCACTAGTCCTTTGTAAAACAGTTCAGTCGGTTTGTCAGGATCCCCATCAAGAATTGGGCTCCACCCTGAATCCACAAGAAAGAAATCTCCAGCAACAAAAGAAAATCCTTGGACATTCGGATGATCATGAATGACAACCAGCAAGCTTTCAATGACAAGATTCATGACATCGCTTCGAGAAGTGGCGGCTGGAAACTTCACACCCCGTTGTATGTTCTACAACAATCAGGACTTCAAAAACAAAGATCGTAAGAAGGGACCCATACCCAGAAAGAAAGTCCCTTTTTAGTGCCATTTCCCCTCTTAACCTGAATGAAGACCTTAGCGGATTCACCAGATTGGCCTTCCAAGGTGAGTCGTTGATATTTTTGTGTCTCACTTTTGTGTCAAATGTGAGCCATCGAATAACCAGTCTTTAATGAATCTTTCTTTAATCTGGATGATATTGCGACTGGCAACCTGGCTGCTGGACAAGCCCCTAAAAGCAGTACACCATCAAGAAAGGAAACTAGTGTTGAGTTGAGACAACATACCTTTTGCTTTAGCATTCTTTATGCTGCAGTTGATGGTGGCAACATCGGGGACAGTGAAGACATTTCCAGAAGAAGTGAATTTTGCTGAAAAAGCTTTAATAAAACATCCACTGTGGCTTCCACTTTGCTTTTAGCCTCAAGCACTTTCTGTAGCTCTGCTCGCAATACAGATGCAACAGTCGGTAATGAATTTGCCATTGCTAAGACAATCCTAAGTATCAACTGCCAAAGACAAAAGAAGTTTCTCACATGATGAAGCCCATTGGTCCACACTCTTTGACAATTCTCTATGTTGGGAAGTAGCATCTTAGATATACCCAAAGGAGTGTCATGCAAACAGCATTCATTGAGTGAAAATGAAGATGTACTTTTCTGAGCAGCGAGAGCCGCACAAGCGCCACAGGTGGTCAATGTTAGTGTCTGCATCTGAAGTCTGCATAAAGTGGCGGGACCAGCCACAGCGAGACAGGCTTGAACATGAAACTTTTCTTCATTGGGCTTGAATTTGTAAGGTTCTCCTGTGGCTGAACGGTTTGTACAACGTATATATTGACAATGATCTGGACTAAGGTCAGGTGACAAGGTCACATCAAAAGCATCTGTGCTAGCTTCCAGAATTTGACTTTGCCTGATATTAGAATAGAGCATACCTGTGCCTCCTGGAAGAACATATCAAATATAGAAGTGTGAAAGGTCACAAACATTTAATGAATCCAATGTCTCTTCAGCCAGCAGAGGTCTCCATCTTCCTGCAAGATAGCAGTTAAATGGAGCTGCTAATGTGCACCCAGCCTTGGAAACATGTTTTTCAATGATATTCAGGACATCATGTATGGTAAGACTACTGTCTACCCCTGAACGAATGTTACGTCAAATCAAAAACATGCATTTTTGTGTAACTTACTAACACTGCATGGAGAATCCAATATCTTAGCTTAGAATATTGAATTCTATAACTATTTATTTTTTCAATATGTTGCCCTGAAATATTGAGATAATATTTTCAATATATTTGTGATATTTGAGAAATTTCCAATAATTTTTCAATAAACAAGAATATTAGAATAATATTCAAAATAATCTTTCAATATTTCAGGGCAACATATTGAAAAAATAAATAGTTATAGAATTCAATATTCTAAGCCAAGATATTGGATTCTCCATGCAGTGTAAGGGGCAGAGTATGAGGAGCAACCCCTTGGATAAAGATTGTAAAACTGGCACGTATTTTCTGAGGTGCACCAGAAAGTTTTCCGTCTGACACAGGGCCTACAAAGAGGAAGTGTTAGTACTCTTTACAAAATTGCAGTGTATGTATTAGGTACCAAAGCAAAAACATCGCGAAGTGAACATAACAGCGCATCCTGCTGAATTTGTGAGCCTCCACATCCATTTCAGACTCGGCGAACCTTACCAACGTGAAACAGAATTCCAATAACGATAGAGGGTGGAAAAGTTGGTCTCAACTTCTTTCAGGATTCGAATAATGTTGAGATTGAGGAGATGGTAGAGAGATATGATCCCGTTCTCTCTTTCTTATAACAACTACTGTGGGAATGTCATCATCATTCCCCTTTCTATTTTTAAGAATTTAGAAAATTCTGTTGCAAAAGGTGTTCATTGTTATTGCTTTTTTGGATGGTTCATTCTGTCACTGATCATAAAGGCAATAACACGCCACTGACATCTTCACACCAATTCTATGTTTATTTTGAAAAGCAGGAGAAATCTGATTCGTACCTTGGTTTTCATCAGAAAACTCATCAATCACTACATGGCAGTGACATCTTTTCTCTGATTTTTTTTGTCTCAAAACCAGCCGTCAAAGCCAGAAACTGCACATCAAATTTTAGGAGGGACTGCTTCCATTCTCTGTATCATGTGTAGCAGTCAGGTTTCCAATAGTGCCAAGTTCTGCAATGTTCCATTAAATTCAAAGGTCCGATCTCCCGGAGTGCTTCAATAGTTTGGGTTGCTCAGACTTTCTTTGACTATGTTAAACATGCCTAATCAGCATCTGCTGCTGGGTAAGTTCCAACTTTCTTGATTTTTGTGTAGATTGAACAAAAAGTAGTCCCAGAGGAACTTATTAGGCCTAGATTGGAGGAGCTGTGGAGGATGGAAGGGGGTATAACCGATATTGTTTTGTGTGACAAATTACAAAAGGTTTTCGACACTTCAAAGTACACCTTAGGGTAAGTTCAACTTTCTAAAGACTTCATATTATTTATGTTTCTTCCCCAGTTTATCCAGTTTCAAAAGGATGAGGAAATGCATGGGGTTTTTGAGTACAAGACAGCAAGACCACATGGTTGAAACCATTACAGAACCTATCGAGGAGTTGAGGGAGTGTTTCCCAAAGGCAGGATACTTTGAATTGAAAAAACATTTACAAATTAACCATAAGCTACATGTCTCTAGGTTCGTCTTCTACTTGTAGCCAGCCACTGAGATGCCTTCCTTACATCCCGGCAGAGACACAATCAAGGAGTGGAGTTATGCTAATGAGCCTAAATCTGTCACAAGACAACTCAGAAAGGACATGGTCCAGAAAGTGTTCTATTGTGCTGGTGTTAATGACTTGTGGTGTATAGACCAACACAACAAGTGGAAATACTGATTTGGTCTCTGTCTTCATGCTTGTGTTGACCCATTCAGTGGTGTCCTAAAATGGATGAAGATATGGTGGAATAAATCGAACCCAGTTTTTATTTGCAAATATTATTTAGATGTGGTAGAAGCAAATAGATGTAAGTGTAAAACGATTCCTTCATGTCATCGAACTCAGGAACTTTTTAGATGGCCCACTTATAACCCAAAGCAACATCGGTAATGAAAATGGAAATGTAGCTCGGGCTCAGACTTTCCTGAGACAATGGGCTGATCCAGAGTTATGCAATACTGTACAACATCGTTGGATGGCGGAGAAGATGAATATTCCCTCCAAGATAGTTTGGAGTGTACTCCACATGTCATTTAGCTTTGGCTATGAGGGCCTGCTGCAACATGGTGTGGACCAAGGATGGTATGATCCTAAGGTACCTTTGGAAGCATAAGTATCTATTTTCAGGTGGATATCAGCTAACTGTTAAGGCAGTTTGGTCTTTTGTTACATTTTAATTCTGTGGCTTCAACATGAACTCGACGAGTATGTTGCAAAAAATAACACAACCAAGAAGAGACACAATCAAAAGATAGCCCGCCCAAATGGCATCCCACTGCTCATCGAGCAGGCTCCGGAGTGATTTGATGCTCAAGATTACAAGGTAAATCTCGAGGTGATATTTTTCAACGACATTGTGAAAGTCCATTCTTAGGTTACTTTCAGTCCTGAATCTATTCAGACTGCCAGGCAACTTTATGCACCAATTGATCATCCCGTGCTGGAACTCGTACCTGAATCTTTTCAACAATGCACTGAGGAGTTTATGGATGAGCTAGGGAATCCCGAAATAAAGCAAGACTGTGTCTGGAATATCTATCTTGCGCTTCTGGGAAAGTTCCATGCTCATAGAATCATTGCAGTAGATGAATGGGATATATTCTTTGATGATGATTGTTATGAAAAAACACAGTCCCACCCAAACCAGAGACAAGGCACCATACATATCAACAGTCTCAATCCTCTGGTTATTGCAGGTAAGTTGACTCACATGTTGATACTCCTTTCATAGCCCTAATAAATGGCACTCAGACCTCCAGGACAAGGAAGTTGAAGGGAATGGAAGCACATTGTCACACAAAGAGAGCGATGACTTGGGTGAGGAGGAGTTTGAAATATCAGGAGAGGTGCCTAATTTAGAGATGTCCCTCACAAACTTTATGCAACACATGGGAGTGTAGAGTCACAGACACATTGTAATGCAGATTCAGACTTACAGATGTGGAGGAATGAAAACATCCCTACATGATACAATAGTGCATTTTCACCATGCTCAAGTTAACTTATGATTGGAACTGAGTGATCCGAAAGATATAATGCAACGTCATTCTGGTATACATGAAAAATATTTTAAGCAACGACGAGCATGTCTAGGAGTATACAAATTTAGGTATCTTGAATGATTTTGATAGGACTGTCCCCTGAAGCAATGTCTTGGGGGTGTGTTGCCATATAAGCTGACCATCCTTTTGAAAGTTCCAAGATCTGACAGGTTAAATGTTCCCTCAGGGCATTAACTTTGTCGACTTGCCAGACCAGGTTTCTACCAGTTGTAAGGTGTGAAGGTGATTCTGACTGGAGGGTATACACAATGTCATCAATACATAGTGGTCAATGAGAAAGAACTTACCAGGAGTTTATGGTACCTTGATGGCTCTGATATGAATGTTTCCGCAAAGTGTAATAAAAATATACCGCAGTTGTAAGAATTCTTCTGCCACAGCACCTGTACAATGGTAAGCTTCCTGTGTGTGTCCATTATGATGCTTATGGAGGTGGATTGTGTGATAGGCTGCGTCTTCATCTCACTCCTTTCTTGTCAGATGCCTCGAGTACTAGGAAGTTGCTCAATGCTGTCAAGGTATCCTGATGTTCTGAGCCCAGCAAATCAAGTGTAAAAATCTAGGTACTGAAATATCACCGTCAACCAAGTGCATCAAATGTCACATGTAAATACTCTTACACTTCCCCTGCAGCAGATCCTTTTCCAGTGTCACTCCTTTCTTCAGCTTCGACCAGAGTCTCCTTCTCGGTGAAGAGACTCTGTGCACACAGGCTAGAAATGCAACAGTGTCGAAGACACTGATCACACCACACCCAACACTACACACACAAACCCTCAAGTTCTTGGGGGGATATTATGCGATAGAAGCAGATTGAAGCAAAACAACTAAACTCTCAGAATATACGATACACACGTATGGTGATAGCGCTCGTAGGGTATCTAGATCTCTCTAAGTCCAAAGGCTTTTATAACAAGAGGAGCGACCGGTGTCGCCGGGCCTCAAGGCAAGGTGTACTACAATACACAATACTTTGCCACACACCAACAAAACCCTCAATAAGTCTCGCGCAACACACACAGGTGACCACAAAGAACTTAAACACACTCTAAACACGACTCAAAGCTTGCGCTCTAAGCAGAAACCCTTCACAAAATGTCCACTCAAGCCACAGGATTTGAACCTATGCGCTCAAGCTTCCAAACCAATCGTAGACCCACAGGGTTCGAACCCGTGCGATCCAGAGACACAATAACCAAATAAACCCTGTCCAACAAGCCAAAGGGTTTGAACCTCTGCCACTTGTGGGATGGTATACCCAACTAAGCGTGTGCTAATCAGACCAAAGGGTTTGAACCTCTGCCGCCTGTAGCACCACGCGTCACAAGAAAACCTCAAAACTCAAGAGCGCGTTTGCAATGACACAAATCTCTTATTCTCAGGTTAGAGCACAGTCAACCAATCACTCAAACAATACACAAGTCCCGCATTAGCTTTCTAAGCCTCGCGCACTACTCAAGTCACTCTGATGTTATCAATAAAGGTTCTATTCTCTTGCTCGAAGCTACAAACTGATCCCAAAGCTAGAGCGCTAAGCTGGAGGCTTGCACGTGTCTACAGCGGGGGTCCGAAACTTGTACACTACATTTACACTACATTTACACTGCACTATTTATCTATTTTACATTCTACAAATTAGTACCACCAAATATAGTATTATTTAAGCTGCGGGGCACCTTTGCCTGCATCCCGTGCATGTCACAATTATCATGCCATAGCTTGGCGCTGACTCAGGAGTCCAGCCCGGGGCCAGATCCTGTCTCTGATTGTCACAACGTCGGTTACCAACACTATTACATGTGTATTGACATCGGTTGCCATATTCTCAGAGTTATAGCCTACCCCGCGACTCTCATTTTGCTTCCTAGTATTCTCATAGGGAATTCTATTGTAGTGAGGGCAACGTGCTCCTTGTCTAGGCCTTGCGCACTTTGGCAGAAGTCATAAACTTCGGATTTACTTGAGTTCTGACATCATAAGGTCTGGAATGCTAAGCTCTGGGCCTGCTGTGCCTTGCGCATCATAGATCACTGTTACGCAAAGTCTTAATTATCCCACATCCGTGTCCTGCTCTATTCTTAGTGCGCGTATGCTTTGCCTTGTCAGAGCACTCAGTGTCAAGCACTGGGACTTTATAGCTAGTACAGCCTTTCTAGTACCATCCTCAGGTTAAGCCATGCACTCCACCCAGCTTTACCCTGGTAATATCATTACTGGCATTATAAACACTGCGCTCTGTTGCTTTTCTCATTGCCTTAGTATCTGGGCATTGTTGCCTGTACTCATTTCTACAAATCGTGAAATTACACGTGTGAACACTTTCCAAGTGTGTCATCGGGTTTACCTGGCAGAATCATACAGCCAGGATTGCAAATGATAGCGAGATACCAATGGATGCTAGGAAAGATCATGTTGATTAGTCTCTGAAATACACAATAATGACATACCCTTCATGTATTGGTATGATCAAGTACGTCTTCACAAAGATATCGATCTTGGATGTCCAACACTGCACGTCATCATATTTTCTAACACCGTATTTGAATACATCCGTGGTGACATGAAAGACAAAAGCTATCACCTTTCGAATTTAGGAAACCAAAACGGACTGAAGATATAAATGTCTTTGTTAATTGCAAATTTATCTGGTCCCAATTGCTCTTGCAAAAGCCTACAGAAAGTTGTGAACAGGGGGTGAAAGACCTTGAGAAATACGTACCATAATCCAAACTCTATGAGGTTATCATTGAGGTAGACACCTGGTTTCAAGTGATCGAAGTCTTCTCGTTTGATACTCACCCCACCAGTGATGCCCCAAGGATATTCCAGCATCCTAGAGGAATTGTTAACAGAGTTCTGTAGAAAATAAATGTTATGAACAACTCTTCAGGATCAATTGTTCCTCCCTCCCCAACATGTTCTTGTGAACTGTCAGGTACAGCAGCATTGCTAAGAAAGCTTGGAAAATATGCTTCATTATTGACAAGAGATGCTTATTAGCTATGAGGCTTCTTACTTCGATGGACCTTGGAAATGGCTGAATCCTGTGTTTGTCAATTCAATCAAGTGGTATTGCTTGATAGATATGTGGACTGACCTTAGCTTTTTGCTTCAATGATCCACTCAGGCCAGTGTGAAAATTTGCAAGGGTAAATGGCTGAGAGTTCAATCTTGAATGGGAATCACAAAAGTCTCCTTCATCATCCGATGACGAATCAGATGACTCCATTGAGTCTTCTTCATTGATCTCCATAAACAGGGAATGGGGAGTGGGATTTGACAGCTCTGGTAGTGGTCAGTCAGTGATTACACTGTTGCACCTGTGAACATACTCCATATCTTGAAAGGATATTCTTCCATCGTATATGTATGGGAATTGATAAACGACGTGTCGGAAACAATGGTGGGAGTTAAGAGACAAAAAATGATGTGGTTCCAACGGTAATGGCATGTGCTGATCGCCGAATAATGTGATATATGTAATACCCCTTGACGGAGCTTAAAACCAAATTCCAACTTCAGATACTTAAAGAAGTTTATCTAGGACCATCTCTTCAGCACCAGTGAGGAAAAATTGTAACAGCTGAAATCGGGATGCCATTATACAAATATGTCCACTTCTAGAAAGATCTAGACTATCCTATGGACTGATTCAGGTTTTATAATAGGTAAACTGCTGCCAACAATGTACTAACAATTCTTTCAAAGTTAGGCCACACAAAAACCCCAACAGGCATCAATCCCCAGACTACACTGATGAACAATGATCTTTAAGGAAACACTTAAATCACTGAAAATAATGGGCACACAGACAACGATTTCTGACCTTGAAAATGTCCGACGTGTGCACTTCAAAGTATATCTTCGGAAGAACATATAACACAGCATGTGATATACTGAGCAAGATACATTGCAGTGTTGTTTCGACTTCATTTTTTCCACAATTTCCCAGTGTTTATAATAGCACCAAACAAAGCAACACTGCTGGCTGCAGTCAGGAATGAGAATTGTAAATAATGAAGTCAACCTTAGCTGCTGCAGAACCACCGAGTGACCCTTAAGCTTAGCCCCAAAGTGAAGAAGGTGATTCAAGGTGGCTGTGCTCCTCGATGTGTTTGGAATTTGAAATAATGTCATCCATCTCGATGCTTTGATGACTTAATCCATCAACATCTAGAGCTATATTTGGCAACCAGGTGACTTTTAATATGCATAGCAACGTAGAACTGGAAGAAAGGACAAGATACGGACAAGTAGTGATATCCCACCATACGCTGGCATGTAGGATTAGGTACAACACATACCAACAGGATTCAAAAAAAAACTGGGTAACTGGAAGCTAGTAGTACAGATGCACGAACACCTGAAAGGAAAGTAGAAGGCAAGTAATTAAGCTTGGTCAATATCGCTCATTGGGCTCAAGCGCAGTTGGTATTCCATGCCTAGCCCAGAGATATACGTTGTTCCTCCAAGCCACAGTCATCTCATGAATCATGTGCTACGTTGGCTTGAGGTCCAGTACCAAAAGAACAGGAACAAAATTCCCAGTATCCCCCAACTGATACTGAACAGTATCCTATTCACCTGTGGACCAGTGTACAGTCTAAATATAAGGAAGGTGCTGATGAAGAACACTGTCCTGTTCATTGGGAAATTTGAATGAATCCAACTTTGAATACATACAACATACCCCCAGTATAGTAAGCCAAATGGTAGACCTTGAACAACAGCAATGTTCTCCAAAGTATCGCAGTTGTCATGGAATCCATGGTTTATTTGGCACTATGCACACATATGTCAGTTGGCAGGGAATAAAGAGTCATTGGACAAACAGATTCCGAAAATGACACCTGCAGGATGCCCTGATACTTGTGTTGTAGCAGGAAAGCAAAGGTAATGCTTCCAAGGCAAGCAACCACAAAGAGATACAACATTATTTTTATCCCTGATGTATTCGGTCCAGCATCCACAGACTGGATCGCAAGGATACCAACATCAATGGCAATAAGGACTGTACACTTTGATAGATGTCAAACCAAAGTCTGCACAGGGTCACTTTCAGACTTACATATATGGTCAAGTCTGAACACATCTTCTGAACTGCAGAGGAAAATTGATTCCATGCCCGGCAAGAGACAATGCCATCAATTGACATTGTTTCAATCGCCAATAGATGCCTTCATGGGGCACTGAAAAGCAGGATACTAAGTATGCAGAATCTTCTAGATACCTTCCATAGTGCGCTATCGAAGATTGAAACTCCACTGTTCAGTCAAACAGCTTGTTCCCTGTGAAGATTAGGATACTTCTCCTCCACTGGGATATGCATATTAGTGGTTACATCTTCATAAATTTGTATAAGATTCACCGAAATGCTTCATTAGAATGAATATAATCCTGCAGACTCCTGGTACATTTTGAAGGTCGGGTATTCCAGAATTGATTATGTCCAACATCGTCTTTAATTCATCTGGCCCATATGATGCAGTAGATGAGGTGGATATCAGGTGATCTGGGCTTAGGATGTCAATTCTGTCAGCTATTGACACGTGACTTACTCACCGCCTATGCCATGAAGAATCATGTCCTTCAATTCATCCAATACAGCTTGTCCTGGACATGACAGAGAGGGATATAATCCATGGTGGTGCCTGGAACACAGATGAGCTAGGAAAAGATCGAAGTATTGAAATACCAATATTGAGCATTCATTGCATATCCTTGGATGATGTTTAGAACATGAATCATAACAGGTTAAAGCCAGTACCAATATGCACCTCTGACTGAATGCCCTTCATATTATAAAACAGACTCTGCGATGGGTTCATTTGTTCTGGCCAGAAGATGACCCGTGTCAGATGGTACATGAGATAGTACTTGCAAATGTGGTTGCCTGCGCCATCCAGGACGAGGTCAATGTTTGCAGAAGAAAAGAGTGGTTTGGCGTGTTGGATAGATTCCCAGGTACATATATGTCTTAAGGCTTTATTGACTATCGTTAGGGTTTGATCTTGTGTGATATCGGCATCTGTGACTACCATGCAGTACTTATGCTGCAACTCAGTTCCTCCGGAAGTGAAAGGTGAGCAAAGCACATACTGGTTCCCTCCAACTAAAGTATTTAGTCCCTTCAGGATGAATATGACTCATCCATGCTAGTAAAGAGGGCCTGATGAAGATGACATAGTCGATATAAAGTATTCAATGTGTTTGACCCACACTGCATATAATTTTTTTGCAGAGGAATGGTGTATACTGCTTCACACCGTTTGCTGCATATTTTTCAGAGTGAAAGTCCAAATATAGATGACAATGGCATACACTTTTACGTTGCAGCAATACCGTTTGTGGTCAGTGGGGAGGATAGGATACACAGATCATGCAGGAGTGGGAGGAAAAGGTGCTTGAATATGGCTCATGAGGTGTCGGATTATTTGGTTGTAATGCAAACAATGGTGTGAAAAACATTTTCTTCCTTGTGTATAATTATTTGGAGAATTGACATGATTATCTCAGCTGCATTCTGGAACCAGAAAGGGCTGTGACAGGAATAGGGTGGGTCATGTGACAGTAGCATGACTGTAACACATTCCCTTGATTACCTCATACATCATCCATCTCGATGCTTGACATCCCTTTGTGGAAATGAAGAATTCAAAATATAAGAAAGATGCTACTACCGGTTAAATATATATGCTCAACTTGAACCTAAATGCACACCGAAATTGATCATCAATCCCATCCAAGTTCTTGAACCATTTTGGGTGTTCCAGACAGCAATTACATTAAACCTGAACACGATAACCAGGTGCATTCGAACTGTGAAAAACGTCTCATCTACTTTACTTTGAGTTACTTGAAGTGAATATAGGACAGTCACTTACTGTATGTCCTGCCAGTTTTTAAGATGTTTTAGAGAACTTTGAACAATGTTCTGAATGTTTTTCAGCCCCCCAGTAGAGCCTCCCTCTGACAGTTGACAACAATTATCATGAGTCAGAGATATTGTGAGACAGTGGCTACAAACCTGAAGGTCTTTAACTTTGTTGTTTCTTGGCGTTTAAGCCAACATATGTGAGCGGTGTCTGAGCCCATGCCGCAGCAGTGCAAAGTTGGAGGTATTCTAGAGACTGACTGTTATTGGGAGATGATAAATGTTCTTGGCCTTGAACGTGCTTGCCAGAATTTACAGAAATTGCCCATACCTGCAGGTACGTGAACAGCATGTCAACTTATTAAGCGATCAGCAAATGACACTGTCCATACGTCAATTATAGTACTTCACTTGTCCTGAACACAATGTCATCATGCGCATCATTCATTTCTCTTATATGATCATTGGGACATGTGTCTGCAATAGAACCTCACAGGCAACAAAATCTGTGTTATCACTTTATAGTGCATGCGCACCATTAAATTTATGAAAAGGGAAACAATACATTGACTGCCTAATGGAGAATTGGGATGGTGATGTATTTGTATTCTGTAAGTAACTTTGAAAGGTGACAATCAGGGCAAGCAAGTTCATTATGTTTGGGCCATTCTGTGCTGGGCAGATAGATCAAGTTGTTGGGTACAACGGTCAGAATCATCGATCTTACGCATGTTAGTACATGTCTGCTTTGAAGCTAGGCAAGTCTGGTTTGATTTCACACTTTCCTTCGCATTCAAGAACTTACATACATTGCACCTGACAATCCTATGGCGGTGATGAGCCTAGACATCTGTGGCAATGGCAACACCCAAAACTCTGAGAGAGCTTATGCAATTAACATAGCAACACAGCAATCAAGGCAAAGTGTTTGCGAGTGGTTTGGTGCACCTCCATGCGGTCAATTCCTCTATAACACAAGATACACTGTGACTTTAAGTCAGCAAAGTAGTACTCTTGGTCAATGAGTACTAGTAGACATTGGCTGTAAGCCAGGAAGGATCTTGATAAATGAGATGGGACAGAATCTGGTATGACGCAGATACCAAGAAACCGTGATGGAAACCGATAAAACGGTCTAGAAAATGTGGGGATGTGCTAAAGAGCACGAAAATAGCTCTAGTAACTGTGGCAATGCACTAGAAATCGTAGCAATGCACGAGAAATCGTAGCAATGAGCTAGAAAATGTGGGGAAGGACTAGAAAACGTGTCCTGAAGGTGTACTGTGATGCTGAGTTGAAACAATGGCAATTAATGTGCAGAAACTGCCTTGGAAATGGAGGAAAATGTAGCAACTATGGTGCTGAGTGGGGTATTGCGGCAATAGATGCATGGCAACTCTGAACAATGATAAAGACGAGGGCGATCCTATGGAGAATGGTGCTGAACTAGGCCTACATGGAGGCAATACTGAACTGGGCAATGAAAACGATGGCAACGTAGAAGGTGAAAGCGATGAAAGAATCCTATGTGGTGAAGGTGAAGCGATGTTGCGGCATTAAAGACAAAAGCAAGTTATTGACACGAGATTCCATGTATTGGTGCAATATACAAAGCAAACCAACAATGTTAAAAGTAAAGCAAGCAGTGAGGGATAACTTGGAGTAACCGTAGCTGACTGGAATGCTGTAGTCTCGTCAACTGGGTAAGAACTAGCTCTAAAAATGTGGTATCTACCTAGTTTTTATACTACAAGTATGATTTTATAAATAGAATATTCTTCGGAGCCTTAGTAAGGCTGTAAGTCCTTGGCTTTTGTAATAGCCATAGTAAACATATGGAATCTGTGGTTCTAAAGTAACAGCAAGTCCTCGATGTTGCCATGTATGGATGCAAACCATGTGGTTTTATTGAGTGATGAGCGGATCATGAGGTGCTGTTTAGCTGCGGAATTCTGAGCTGCAGTTGCTGTACTGAGGTGTACACTTGGGTCAATGATAATTCGAGGTCTTGGCACTGTAACAGCCTTAGTAAATGCAGTCTGTAGTTGCCATGGCTGTAATTATCATAGCTGGAAGGGTACTCGCATCAATCACATCATTTCATTAAATGATTGATGGGCACATCAACTAGGTGCTTCTGAGTGATGTAGCAACCCCGTTTTGGATGATTGGCAATCAAAGGTGCCTTGCCATGATGGGGTACGGTAATTATGATGCACAGCGAGCTGGGAAGGATAATGGAGCATTGAAGGAGTATGAAGGGTGCAATTTTAGGATTGTATCTGTGTTTGGGTGATTTATACTGCGAAAATCCATGGTATTATCGAGTGTTTGCAGTATTATGGAGTGTGTGTGGATTATAATGGTGTTGTTTCGAAGATATTGGGTGATGAATGGGTAAATCCACGAATTCTGAGCATACAGAGCCTGGAGGCTCATCAGCGGCCCTGCTAAATGTCCGATGCAGACATCACACAAGATATCAATACACTATGACAGATACTCAGACATAAGCCCTGTATAAGGAAGCAAAGTATCAAGCTTGACTAGGAAAGTGCAAAAAGTATCCATACAAATGCCTCCTTACTGACATCGATGGGACACACTATTCCCTCATCTGCATGGTTCAGTTGCAATGATAATCACGTGTCACAGATTGCACCGATGATTAATTTACGTTACCTTGTCTATCAGAACAATCGTGCAAATCACCTTAATTGGGTTCGAAGGACATGGTTCTTACATTTCAGTTGTTCACACTTGGGAGAAGAAAACCTCCGTCAAGGGTGTGGTCCTTTCTCCATGCTGGCCAGGTAACGAAGCTAGGATCTTGGCAGTGGAGAAAGTCAGGACCATGCATGTAAAGGATGTTGCGACCAGGATTCCATCCTACATTACAGGACTAGTGATCTGTGTTGCCGTCGAAACATGTATATTCACAACTCTTTCCTTCAGCTGAAAAATCCACATTGCAGAATATGTTCCAAAACTGCTTCTCTGTCAGGTTGGTGTTGATGAGCCTAGACTTCCATGGCAACGGCAACACCAACTCGGAACGAGATTGGGTAATTAACATAGTAGCACGGCAATCAAGGCGATCGTGTGTGTGAGTGGGTTCGGGGCACCTCCGTGCAGTAAATCAATTCCTCTATACGCAAGTATACACTGCGACTTTAAGTCTGCAAAGTAGTACTGCTTGGTAGTCAAGTACTAGATGCAATAGCTATAAGCCAGTAGGGATCTCTCAAAGTGAGAGGGAACGGAAGTGGGTATGACATGAATACCACGAATCCGTATGAGAAAACGTGTGACGAGACTAGAAAACACCGCTAGATGTTAATCTGTGCTGGGTGAACGATGGTAGAATGACTAAATGGTCGGCAATAGTCTATGGGTGAATGAGGCGATGGGAAAACGTAGTAGAGATAACGGGTGGCGAGAGAAAATGTTAAACAATGTGCTGGGGTAGACTGGTGAGAGAAAACGTGGGGCTACGAAAACTGGCGATGAAACTGGTCCTATACGACATGAGAGTACTGTGTCGATGTCGAAAACTGGTCTGGTGCTGAAACGATCCTATCCTATGTCAAACTAACCTTCAAGTCCACTCGAGGGACTGATACTATACGAAACTTGCTGAAACTGGTCCTAAACTGATCCTAAGTCTGCTCGGAGACTACCCAAGTGGGCGACGATAACGATGGCGAAAGTGAAACTGTAAAAACTCCAATGGTGTGAAAGTGAAACGATGTCGGCCTATAAAAGATAACGGGGACGAGATAGAGTGCGGCGATCACGTATTGGCACAATACGGGTGTGTACCAATAGTGTTAAGAGCAAAGAGCGGATGTCAAGAGACTCTTCACAGTTAAAAACCGTGGAATAACTCTGGTGAGCTCAAGGGTTGACGTGCAATCAAGAATATGCTAGTGAAACGGTATATTGCCGTAGAAATGGCGAATAAACGTGGTTACTGGCGATAGACTAGAGTGTGACGAGAATTGACGTAGACTGGTCAACTAGAGATGAACTCCTGTAACTACGTTTTTCTAGTTAGTTTTTATACTACAAGTACGAAATTATAAATAGAGTAATCATGTGTGACTTAGTCAGGCTGTAAGGCTGTGGCTTATTAGAATCCATAGGAAACATATGGTACTTTGTCTTCTAAAGTAACAGCAACTTGTCGACGTTGCCGCGTATGGTCGCGAACCTGTATGGTTTCATGGAGTGATGGACGGATCACACGGTGCTGTTTAGCTGTGGACTGGTGAGGTATGGCTTCTATACTGAGGTGCACGCTTGGGTCTATGTCGTTTCAAGGTCTTGGCGAGGTAACAGCCTTAGTAAAACGCGGTCTGTAATTGCCGTGTGCTCGAAATATCTTGGATGGATGAGTGGCCGTGGCAATCACGTCATTTCATTAAGTGATTGATTGGCGCTTCCATGAGGCTATGAGAAGTGACGCGCTAATTCTGTTTTAGGATGATTTATGATCAAAGGAGCTGTGCCGTGATGGAATACGGCAATTATGATGCATGGCAAGATGGAATGGATTAACAAAGTGCGCGAAGAGTAGTTGCCATAGGGTGAAAGTGGTATTGCCATGTGTGTAATTATTGGTTTACTGAAAGGCCGTTGGAGGGCTAGTAGCGTTAATTAGCAGATAAAATCCGCGAATTCTGAGCGTACAGAGCCTGGAGGCTCATCAGCGTGGAAGACAAAAGGACCCTTACACATGTTGTACAAGGCGACAGTCTTTAGCCCGATTTTTCGGTCTGGACTTTCGGGTCAGGGTGGGCCGAGCTGTTGACCACCTCTTGAAGGTGGAGACTTCACGTATCCGATCATGGAGCTATTGAAGGGCTGACCTTCATAGCCTTCACTTGTAAATCCCAAGGGGCAGTATATGATAGGTTTGGTCACAGCAAATTCTTGCATGACCTGCCTGTATAGGTGCTCCTATGCACCTCATCCATCATCTGTGAGTTACATTGAGCGCAGGATTTCAAGGTGTTAGACAAAAGACCGGTGAGGAAGTGATGTCCGCCAAGGAAGTAGCTCACCTTGGAAAAATTAGGAAGCAAGCACTGTATGGCTGTGTATGCAATTGGATCTGCCCCTACTACTCAGGCCTTTCAACTTGATTACAACATATGACCTCACTGCTAAAAATACTCGCCAGTCGAAGGAGGCTGCAACCCGAGTACCATAACTGATATTGGACATTGTCTTATTTGAACGCTGTGGTTATAAAAATGCTTCCATTGATGTTATTTAAATTATTATGGATATGGATGTTTTTATATCCACTTTTTCTGTGTATCAATCTGAGATGTCTCTGCACACAACAATTTAAGATGGTGTCCTAATAGGTGGTATACATTTGACATACCATCCAACACTGTGCCGGTTGGAAGGGGAAGAACTGGTTCCATAATCTCTAGAGAAGATACACGCTATGAAAAAGTAGGGCACAGGGACTTGTAACGAACATGCATGGCAGTGCTAGATATCTGGAAATGCTTTACTGGGTCATGTGCTACATAGCATTGTTGGGTCAATACGATTCACTATAATCTCTGTGCTCATTCTGAATCTCTATGTCCATTCTGACTGCTACATCTCTGCTTTTGATTGAAGATTTAATAGGCTTTATGATTTTAAGCAAATGTCCACTTTTGGAACCAATCATAAAGTATTACTCCCAGACCAGCGAAAATAATTGTGGCTGTGATGTTCTCTTTTAGGATACTTGGCCAGTGTCCTTTCTCACAAATCGAATGATTTTGGCCCAGGTACCTGGTATGCAGTCTATGCAGAACATACAGATGGTCCCTTTTATCCATCAGCCAAACATAATTCATCCACCTGGGCAGGGACTGGTCATTTTGATCCTGTTCTGAAAACATCCTGCTCCACCAAAGAATTTTTGACCAGAAGGTTGGTGCCGGGCCCAGCAGAGCCGATGGTAAATACAAAATGAAATCAATTACTACACTAGTCCAAAATAGACATTTAAACTCCAGCAATTTGAAAATATCAAAGGTGAGGAAGTCTCCGGGGTCATGTTGCTATATATGGTAAGAGCAAATACCTACAAATACCAGTTATGATCATAACTGGAGCCTACCAGTCCTGTATTCCATACTATCCAGTTGCTGCTGTTAGAGAGTGAGTTCCCTTTTTTGGGGGGGTCGCTCTTCTGCATACTGTTTTTGCTGCAGTTGAATTCCTATCTGCCAGTATCAATGAAAACTCTGCTGAGGTGAAGAGCAAAACCTGCCTGCAAATTACCATCTTCCAGGCCCATGAGTATGGTTAGATGGAAATCTGACACCGCTTGAACAAACCCATCCCACCGTCCATCAACATCACACACATAATCTCCAATGGTGAAGAACTTGACAATGTCATAGAAAGGATAGAGATGCACCCCCACACCGTCATTCAAGTCAACCTCAACACCGTGTGTACTCATTGCAATAACTCTTCCATGATGTGTCTGATCGTCTTGGCACAGTATTTCCACTTGTTCATCCTTTTCAAAGCTCCATTCATGCGGACATGGTGCCCTATATTCTGCAGCCAAGATCGCGGGGTGTCCACTCTGATGGAAAAGGTCAAGGATTGAGAGCAGGGCAGTTGTCGCGGATGCAATGGCATCGTGGTGGCATTTGAGTACCAATAAACCGTGTTCTATCTCATTCTTTTCGTTCCAACAAGGGTTAGTGATCCCTTGAGTTTCCTGACAGCTTCTGAAATGGTACAGAGTCTCTGTACTCCAAAGTCCAGGCTTAGTATGCGAACGATTTTGTTTGCGTGTATGAATGAAGTTGAACAGAATTATTCGCAGCACCACTAACACATCCAGGCCCCAGTCTTGTATATTGAGTATGCACCCCATATCCCTGCGATATGGGCCCGATTTAATGATCACCCAATCACCCGGCTGGGCTGGAGGTCTCTGAAGCAAATTCAAAGTGGCAGTTTGCTCATCCAAAGGTACCTGTTCGACAATTGGCCTGCCTTGCGACATGATAACACAGGAGCACGAAGCGAGGAGTGTGTGGAGGGACAGATGCAGGGAAAGTATTTGCAGGTAAACCCAGTTGCGAGATCTCGGTACAGCAAAGGCAGAACCCAAAGTACTGTCGCAGATATGTTGCCTTCGGAGAAGAAAAGCAACCAGGTAGCCTCGCATGCCACGCTAGTTTGAGCTATGAGATACAAATATACCATGGATCGAATTCCAACTCACCTTGCATCGTACACACCAGAGGGAGCAGCTAGCTGAGTTATCTTCCAGCATCTTCTTATGAGACTCTTGTTCAATACGGCGCCGTTTGCATGCATGCTCAGTAACCTCTTTCACGTATTGCTCGACCTCGTCACCATCCTTGCTCTCCCCGCTATGGTGAGAGACATCTGTCAAACCTTCTTGGGTGGTCTGCTCAGAGTCGTCGATAAATTCTATCATGGGAGTCAGTTACATTACTGTAGAATAGCGGCAGTGTTACTCACCTTGAAAGTCATTTTCATCATCATCTTCTGGGTCTTCATCCGCTTCATTGTCCTCCTTAGCTTCAATATCTAAGAATTGGCAATAGCACTGGAATGGTCAATTAGTTCTGTCATAAGCGGCAGAGGGAGCCACCCTACCACAGATATATCAATAGCAGTCATTGCGGATGTAATTGTATTCAGCATTTCACTGTGCTGAGGGACTCAATTTAGGCATACAGTAAAGGTATAGTGATTCTGATATCGCATATAGTGCTCCCAACCGCTCCTGACATGGAAGTGGGGAGCAAGTCACGAAGCATGAGAAAGAAGTCGGGCCCACATTGAAATGGGCCAATTTTCCTGAAGTCCGCTAAGTCCATGGACTTAGCGGACTTTGCAATTTGGCATGTGCAAATACTCAGCAGTGCCATTTCCCACGCCTTTTCTCTTTTCCTTCCCACACCCATGGCCACCAAGCGACGTCTGCACCTTGCTCCTGTTGTCACTGGGTGAGGCACCAAAATTGTACCCTTATTGATCTACCCTGACTAGTCTTCTTTTTGTTTACACTTGAAACAGACAATATGGCAGATCTTGGACCTGTCTGTGGTATAAGCCACC
The DNA here is from genome assembly GCA_030407065.1 of Armillaria nabsnona. Lineage (NCBI taxonomy): Eukaryota > Fungi > Basidiomycota > Agaricomycetes > Agaricales > Physalacriaceae > Armillaria > Armillaria nabsnona. The sequence continues at coordinate 4,832 of JAUDQA010000038.1, read as the reverse complement.
TCATCCTATTATGTTTGCAGGCAGGTCAAAGCTAGCATGCCTCCTGATAAATGAACTGACCAGTCTGTCCTTACAGTCAACCAACCGCCTTTCTGTCATGCCTGATCTTACTGTTCCTCACCCTTGCGGCAACATTGTTTGATATATCTCTCCCGATGAAACTGACAGGCAGCAAAAGCTTTGCAATCTATGCACACACATGCCTCACATGAAGCAGCCACAGTACGATAGGTACTTTGTTTGCCAATACGAGGAGGCTGGCAACTACCACATCAATATCATCCATGATTGTCCTAATACTGGTCATAGTCAGCGTGCATTCGGAGATGAGTATATCGTCATGAGTTTGCTCCTCTCTTAGCTTGGCAGATTTATCTAACCGACTCTATCTAGTGCAAAAGGCATGACCCTCAGAGCGCAGGCCCTGTCTGCTGCTCACACAAGCTACAAGAGTCATTGCCTCTCGAAACTGCCACCTTGTATCACTACATACTCAAGCTTGCAGACTGAGAGAAGGAAGGTTGGGGGAAACTTCTTCTGCTCACAAGACGGTTGGTGAAGTTGGAATCATTGTTAAAGAAACTGAGTGGCAGTGATAATCTGGGTACGTCGTTTGTTCTTCGCTTTTCTCAAATCATTGTAACCCTCTGTTGCCAGATGCCAACAATGAACTGGGTGAAGGAGCAGAGGTGGACCAGGCCCCCGTAGAAGGTAGAAGCCATTTCTAATTATTGTTCCTTATGTTTACGCTCGCTTTGATCAGGAGATGAACAAGCAGAAGATATGGATGTGATCCAAGGTTTGTAGCTCGTTGACAGATATCTGGATTGCATCCTCATCAACACTTTCCACAGCCAAGCCTCCTCACGCAGAGAACATTGACATTGCGACAAATGACGGTCATGACCTGACTCCACTCCTCTTACATGTAGACCCTGCCAATACAGAAGTCCAAGATACCAACAGGACCATTGTCACCTGCCACAATGAACCAATGGACCACCATGCCACTGAACTTGTCCAAGTTTTGACTAACAGAAGTCAGTTTGTTCCATTGCCCTTTTTGTTGCATTGTCATTAATATGCTGGTAAAGACGACAGTCATGGCAACTCAGCCCATGTGGAACCAGACACTCGTAAGCCATTGCCACCTGTTTACTCTGCCTTGACACTGAACTTTTAATAGCAGTCAGTGCTGACGACTGTGCCAGTGCCACTGTCACAGTCGCTGCTCTGCCATCTAGTGAGCATACACCTCATATCAAAATCTCGGACAATGAGATTGATGACCCGCTGAAGAGCAGCATCATTAAGGTAACTTTGAGCAATGAGAAGCCTGTCCAGAAGCATAGGAAATGCATTTCTGTAGTGCCTTCCCCATTTGCTCACAAAATCATAGAGATTTCTAATAGCGAGGATGATATTGAGCCTGTGCACTCCCCCAAGCAGCTCTTTGTTATTGAGCCTTCATCCAGTCAGAAATGTGCCCACCTTTCTTAGATTTTGTGCAGTAGTAGTACCATTGATCAGATTAATGAAACTATTGAATAGCTTAGGTGTCCTTACATGCATAAGATTGAAAATGGATTGGATTGGACTCAAGTGATGTCCTGTTCAAGCAAAGACACTCTATGATGATCATATGAAGTGAGCGCTTAAGCTTTAAGTCTTATGATATAATACTTAAGCCTTTTTGTTTACAGTGACCCAGTTAGCTGAGACATCCCAAGCACTTAGGCACTCAAGATGGAGGCAAATTGTTTTGAAGTGATGTCTTCTTGTTCAAGCACAGCCAAAGACAATAAAAGTGATCACTTGATTTCTAGAATGCAATGCTTGAGCCATATTAGATGGTCAAGTCAACGTTGTGGTTAATGCTTGGACCACGCAAAGGCAACCATTGAAGGTCAAAGTAAGTAGGTCTAAGTTCCCAATTATATGCAGTGTTAGACCGATTAATAGAGCCTCTCAGTTGTCCATGACACAGTGGCATTGCATCATGTATAAGAAGGATCGCGCATTGCAAAATGTCACATCTTACTACCCACTTTCATCAACCCTATCGACTTACATGACTACTCTGATTGCTCATGAGGACCAACGGGACCCCCGTTTCACTAGATTCAACATCACCAAGGGCTAGAGTGATGTGATCAAGATGACATTCCCCCAGTACGAAGAAGAATACTGCCGGCTCAATCCTTTGCTAGTCAGATGAACAAAGATGAATGTTTCTGACAGGAACACTCTCGTGCTGCTGCAGGAGAAGCTTATCCAGGAATGCATGGTTCATGAACGGTTCACAAACAGCCCCAAACTTGACAGTGCCACTTTGGCCCAAGAGTGGAAAGTAAGTTTGGCATTGCTACTTTACCGATGAAATAGTGCACTAATGTCTCATCAGAAATGTTTTAAGACCATGTATAAGAACTTTGGTGACAACCTGAAGAAAACTCGGTCATCGCAACAGTCTGAGGCTGTCCTAGGCCTTTCAGCAGGCAGTGGTATTACCATTAGTGACGAAGCTATTCACAAGCTTGGAAAGATGCTCCAACTCTCCAGGAATCTTACTGGATGACAATGGTTCAAACTTTTGATGAAGGACGAGCTGAGGAAAGAGGTTGACCAGAAGAAGTATGATGCTGAGAGTAGGGGAGACGTTTTCAATTATGGTGCAGAGTACCAGAACACTCTAAAGGGCTTGTGGAATATGCTGCCCACAGAGGAGGTGAGAGTTTGGGATGAGGATGCAAAATTAGTGAAATGAGACATAGAAGTGTAAGTGTAGATTTCTGCTCATTGCGTGCTATGTTAACCTTGGATTAAGTAATTGGAAGGATTTGAGAGCTGTGTTCCCTGATTTCATTGATGCTCTTGTCTCCATCAAAGTCATTGGCCCAGTGCTTGCTCATATTTTTGTAGCCTTTCGTGATCAGGCAGGGGTTCTGAAAGTCATTTCCTAAGTCCTTCTTACAACATGTTAAATAATGCGGCTTTGATAGATTTGTAGCTATGGTAATACTCTGGATGGAAGGTCATTAACAAGTTTATGGATGAAGCATGAACCTGGCCAAACTGAACAAGAACATTGGGAGTCTTGGCTGACATGGCTGGCCCAGCAGTCACAGGAGATTTTGCTTAGTATGTCAATATCACTGATCGTCCTTTCCACCTTGCTGATATCCTTTAGTATCATCTCAGATGCATGTGAATCCACGTGAATTTCCGTATTTTCTCCCTTTTGACAAGGAAAAAACCCTGCCAACCCAATGGTCAACCTTTATCAGGACCCACTTTGAAGCTGTGTGGAGTGAGTCCAATGTCTGATCTGATGATTGATTTGAATCTAACATCTTCACAGACTACACCAATCCTACAGTATCTCTGTCATATCACGCGTTAACAATTGCACCTCAGAAATATTATGAGACTGCAGAACATGTTCTTCCCATGCCATTGAGAGACCCGGTGATAAGCCTAGATTTCCGTGGCAACGGCAACACCAACTCGGAACAAGATTGGGTAATTAACATAGTAGCACGGCAATCAAGGCGATTGTGTGTGCGAGTGGGTTCGGGGCACCTCCGTGCAGTAAATCAATTCCTCTATATGCAAGTATGCACTGTGACTTTAAGTCTGCAAAGTAGTACTGCTTGGTAGTCGAGTACTAGATGCAATGGCTATAAGCCGGTAGGGATATCTTGAAGTGAGAGGGAACGGAAGTGGGTATGACATGAATACCACGAATCCATATGAGAAATGTGCGACGAGACTAGAAAACGTCGCTGGACGTTAATCTGAGCAGGGTGAACAATGGTAGAGAGACTAAATGGTCAGCAATAGTCTATGGGCAAACAAGGCAATGAGAAAACATAGTGGAGATGGCGTGTGTCAAAAGAAAATGTGGAACGAGGTGCTGAGGGTGGAGTGTTGAGAGGAAACGTGGGGCTACAAAAACTAGTGGTGCTGCTGATCCTATACGGTGCAATAATGTCAAAGTCAATGTTGAAACTGGTCTGGTACTGAAACAATCCTATCCTATGTCAAACTAACCTTCAAGTCCACTCGAGGGACTGATACTATACGAAAACTGGCTGAAACTGGTCCTATACTGATCCTAAGTCTGCTCGGAGACTACCCAAGTGGGCGACGATAACGATGGTGAAAGTGAAACTGTAAAAACTCCAATGTTGTGAAAGTGAAATGATGACAGCCTATAAAAGATAACGGGGACGAGGTAGAGCACAGCGATCACATATTGGCACAATATGAGCATGTACCAATAGTGTTAAGAGCGAAGAGTGAATGTCAAGAGACTCTTCACAGTTAAAAACCATGGAATAACTCTGGTGAGCTCAAGAGTTGATGTGCAATCGAGAATATGCTGGGTAAACAGTATATTGCCATAGAATGGTGAATAAACGTGGTTACTGGCGATAGACTAGAGTGTGACGCGAATTGACATAGACTGGTCAATTAGAGATGAACTGAACTGCCTATCTACGTTTTTATAGCTCGTTTTTATACTACAAGTATGTATTTATAAATAGAGTAATCATGCATGACTTAGTCAGGCTGTAAGGCCATGGCTTAGTAAAATCCATAGGAAACATATGGTCGTTTGATTTCTGAAGTAACAGCAGCTTGTCGACGTCGCCGCATATGGGTGCAAGCCCGTAGGGTTCCATGGAGCGATGAATGGATCATTAGGTGCTGTTTAGCTGTGGACTGGTGAGGTATGGCTTTTATACTGAGGTGCATGCTTGGGTCTATGTCGTTTCAAGGTCTTGGTGAGGTAACAGCCTTAGTACAACGCGGTCTGTAGTTGCTGT